>CM054122.1:67529244-68129244 GCA_028751855.1 Ambrosia trifida
GTCCTCATGCCTTTCATCCATCTCGTTATGGATCCTCTTCTGTTTCAACCTCCCACGTTTTATGGTAAAATGTGACGGGTTACCCTGCCTGGTCCACCCGACCACGTCTACGGTTTATACGCCCTGACACCCTATTAGGTCGGCTTCTGTCAGCCTGGCTACCGACCGGGTGATCTTGTAGACGCGAAGGATGATTCAAACGATCTCCTTCGCGAATTGAAGTCAACACTGCGGTGGCAGTGTTTTGTATCGCTGCGAATTGTTCAGGAGCGTTTGGCATAAACCGAGCCGCTTGACTATACATCTCTGCATAGCCTTCCATCTGCATTAATATTAAAATAAAGAACATTAAAATAATATTTTTGCATTATATACTATTGTTTAAATTTATTAAAGTGATATACAAACCATTAGTTGGGTGATTGACCCATCATCTCAGAACCCGGTTTGTGGTACCGGGTCATTCGCCGGGTTGGTCACAAATCCAACCGTGTGTTCCAGATACCAACTCATGTAATCTGGAAACACGGAAGGAAACCCTGCCAACATCGGTTGCCCCACCACTCTATTAAATATGCGATTATCCCAGGAGGATACATAGGTTTCATGTCTGTTTCTCCAGTCTGTATCCGTATGCCCGGAACGCTTCAATTTACGCAGGGAAAGGTGCTCTTCATGGCTAGGGGGGGGATTTTGAGGTTTCCATTGGCAGAACCCGTACTGTCTAAGGACCCGAGATGGTGAGTGGTATTCCACCACTTGATTCCACAAGATATAACACTCACAACACCAGGAATCCTGCCCTTCTAGACAATAATCCGCCAAGGAACCCATTTCTTCTTCATATGGACGCCAGACAAACTGGTGTAAAAAAATAATTAATTATTAACGCATTGTACGGAATTCAACAGTAATTTAGTGTAACTTAAATCTTACCGAATCCTCGTGAAGATTGGATAGTTGAGAACGGATTGCGCGTAACGAGTGTCTGGTCGTCTGCTTAAACCGGTGTGGTACACGCCACCTTTTAAAAAAATTTATCAAACGCAATAGTTAGCAAAAATAACATGTTTTAATATAATCAATAATATGCACGCATAAAATACTACTTACTTGGCACCAAATGGGAGTCTACCGACGCCTTCTTCTTGTTCTTCCGGAACAATTCTGGGAGCTAATACCCGGATTCTGGTATACGCCCACAACTGTAACAAATACACACACCCACACATTGCTTCGCCGTCCATTACTGCTGCTTTGCACAGGTTGCGATACAACCATGCCAACACAGCACTATCCCAACTAAAGGTCCGACATTCATTGAGGTCCTCTAGGTATGGTAAAAAGGACAGCTTCACCGTCCCGTTGCTTGAGTCATTAAACAAAGAACATGACAACAAGAGTAATATCACACAACGGGCGCATTGTATGATTTCGACGTCAGTCGGGTCATCGGGCAACGGATCCGAAATTCTTTCTGTAACGTCCCGTACAGGCATCTTGTTTCCAGTGAATTTGTTGGTTGTTATACCCAAGAAATTGTAGACAAGTAATGCCCGTTCCTCATTATTCGTCACGTCAAGTACTTCTCCTATCACGGGGGGACCATTAATAGGAAGACCCATTATGCATGCAACGTCCTCTAACGTTACTGTCACCTCACCGAATCGTAGGTGAAACGTGTTGGTCTCGGGACGCCATCTTTCAACGAGGGCAGTTATCAACCCTCGGTCAATCTTCCGGTAACCACACTCAATAACTCCAAGAAAACCTGCAGTGCGCAGCATATCTTTAATACGACCATCCAATGGATAGTTATTAATTGTTGACCAAAAGGATTGGTCGCCGCGTCTAACATCAACATCTACATCGGCTACCGCATTTCCTTCAAACAACATCGCCGAACGATGTCGTGATTGATCCCATAGAAGTTCATTGCTGCGAGGACCAGGGTTTACAAATGCCATAGTGCAAATTATAAGAGTGCAAGATATGTGTATACAGATTGAGAGTGAAAGATAGATATCTGAAAGAAATGTGGTCTTTTGCTTGGATTTTGAGAGTGCAAATTACTCGTTCACATGCAGGGGCATATCTAGTTCATGGGGTGGGGGTGCGGACGTTGCGGCTCAACTTTGCGCGCGTAGTGGAAAATTAGTGGAAAATTTGTTTTTTTTTTTTTACGAAATTTGAAAAACGTTGCTACTAAAATGAAAAAAATGAAAAACGTTACTACTGAAAAATGTTTCTAAATCCGCCACTATTCACATGCATAAAATTTATAAGAAGACTACTGCATGGTTGCATGTACTTGCATGCATGCATTTATTTCTTTGTCTAGTCTAGTCTTACTGAAGAAAAGCATGCACCCCTTTGTGTGGTTGGGGTGTAATGCATGTGAACCAACCTACTTCTTTCTTACACACACTTCTTACACACACGACATAAAACATAAAGAGACAAAACATAAGTTACAATACTAGCCCTTCATCTATCAGTTAAAAAAAAACCTGAAGAAGCAACACCATCTTGCGGTTTTAGTTATTTTCAATTTACAAGACTGGCCCTTCAACTATTTGATCATATGCAAACTTTCAAGACCATTGTCAGCCTTTTAATGAAGAAGCAAAATGATGTTGCGGATATAAGCTTGAATCCGCAAGATGGTATTACAACACCCCCCTAAGTTACAAAACACCCCCTTGCATTATTTTGAAGCCTACAAAAAAAGCCAATAAATCCGCAAGATCATGTTGCGGATTCTTCCCCATCTTTCCTAGTCAGCAAAAGCCTCTCTCCTCTCCCCTCCACATCATCAAATCCGCAGGATCATGTTGCTTCTTCACCATTTTTGAAAATTCATGGCTGACACCCTCTAAATGCACAAAAAAATGACACTCTAGAACTAGTTTGGCAAAAAAATCTCAATCTAATGTGTGACATGTGGTGTTGCGCTTGATGATCTTATATAACATAAAAAGAGAAATTTACATAATCTTAAGATCTTAAGCAGTGCAACTTTTAAAGTATATTGTATAATTCCTTAAAAGATATTTGTTGATTTTTAAACCTTGTGATATTTGAACGACTTTAACTTTTTTCATAAATTAATATTTTTTTTTACAAAAACATACAATATAAAACGGTAATTTTATTCTTTTTTGTTTGAGTATGATATTGTTGTAGCTATTTTTTAATATAAATAATAAACATGTTACGTCATTACTAATTTTATGTTTCTTGTCGCATCACGTAAACATACTCTATATAACTTAAACAAGACTATTTTATTTTTTCTGTGATGTTAACCTCTTACCTCCCTTAAAAATAAAAGTATGAAAATGAGAAGCATGAAGTTTAGCTGAGGACATGACGATTGGACACCAATAAAATGAATCCACCATTAATTATTTTAGTAATTTTATAGAAATTGCGTAACCGTTATAAGACTATAAGGAGTGTTGGGGGAAAGAGGGGAATGAAGCGCCATGTGACACTTGTGGGACTCTTGTAGGGGGGGGGGGGGGAGGGGGGAAATAATTGTGGGGAGTGGAAGGGGGGAAGGAAATAATATTATATTGTGTTAAAGTTAAAAAAAAAAAAAAAACTGACCAATCGCGTTGTGCCACGTATCCCACACAATCCCCCCACGCCGGTGAAGCCACCCCCGCCCCACCCCCACGCCAGCCTCCCGCCCCTAACGGCGGCGGTGTTCCCCCCGTCTCCCGCCCCCACTCCTTATAGTCTAAGACAAAATTACACGGATGGTGCCTGTGGTTTTCATGTAATAACGCCTTAGGGTACTAAGCAACTTTTTTAACTTCTTTAGGGCCCATGGTTTAGTTTTTGTAACGAAAATGGGTATTAAGGTTTGTTTTTGTAACAATGTTGGGTACTAATACTAACTATCGTTAAATTTTCTGTTAACTTTAGTTAAAGTGATAAAAATGCCTTTTTATAAACTAGAGGGGCAATTATGTAATAAACTTCATTTACAAAACCCTTAGTACCCAAACTGACCAATCGCGTTAAAGTTAAATTGTGGGGAGTGGAAGGGGGGAAGAGGAGGGGGGAAGGAAATAATATTATTTTGTGTTAAAGTTAAAAAAAAAATAAAAAAAAAACTGACCAATCGCGTTGTGCCATCTGTCCCACACAATCCCCCCACGCTGGTGAAGCCACCCCCGCCCCACCCCCCACGCCAGCCTCCCGCCCCTACCGGCGGCGGTGTTCCCCCCGTCTCCCGCCCCCACTCCTTATAGTCTAAGACAAAATTACACGGATGGTGCCTGTGGTTTTCATGTAATAACGCCTTAAGGTACTAAGCAACTTTTTTAACTTCTTTAGGGCCCATGGTTTAGTTTTTGTAACGAAAATGGGTATTAAGGTTTGTTTTTGTAACAATGTTGGGTACTAATACTAACTATCGTTAAATTTTCTGTTAACTTTAGTTAAAGTGATAAAAATGCCTTTTTATAAACTAGAGGGGCAATTATGTAATAAACTTCATTTACAAAACCCTTAGTACCCAAACTGACCAATCGCGTTAAAGTTAAATTGTGGGGAGTGGAAGGGGGGAAGAGGAGGGGGGAAGGAAATAATATTATATTGTGTTAAAGTTAAAAAAAATAAAAAAAAACTGACCAATCGCGTTGTGCCACGTGTCCCACACAATCCCCCCACGCCGGTGAAGCCACCCCCGTCCCACCCCCCACGCCAGCCTCCCGCCCCTACCGGCGGCGGTGTTCCCCCCGTCTCCCGCCCCCACTCCTTATAGTCTAAGACAAAATTACACGGATGGTGCCTGTGGTTTTCATGTAATAACGCCTTAAGGTACTAAGCAACTTTTTTAACTTCTTTAGGGTCCATGGTTTAGTTTTTGTAACGAAAATGGGTATTAAGGTTTGTTTTTGTAACAATGTTGGGTACTAATACTAACTATCGTTAAATTTTCTGTTAACTTTAGTTAAAGTGATAAAAATGCCTTTTTATAAACTAGAGGGGCAATTATGTAATAAACTTCATTTACAAAACCCTTAGTACCCAAACATGAAACTTTAGAGAAACCACATGAACTAACCATGTAATTAACTCATTATTTTATTAAATGTATTTATTTTTAAGATTTATAATTAAATAAGTAATAATTAATTAAAACATATTGTTTTATTAAATATATTTATCCTATTATTTATAACAATAAATACACTTCTAAGATAGATAAAACGTTATAAATGTTATTAATTTACTTATGGATTTTAATGAAATTCAAAAATGATTTTTACCTTGTAGGTCCAAACCTACCAAGCCACCAGTTCTTGAAGAAGAAAAAAAATATTTCTTTTTTTATTTATAAAAATTCACATTCTGTTTGTTTTTATCTTTTTTAATTTTCTTGAATTGGGTTTGCGTCTTTTTGGCCAAAAATAACACTTAATTCAATCGCATAAAGAAAACATTTTTATAAGTTAAATCCAAGTTATTAGATTAATAGTTGTAACCATAACACAAGTCCATTCAACATTAAGTTAAATGTTTTCTTTATGGTTACAGCTATTAATCTAATAACTTGGATTTATTTTTATAAATAATGGGATAAATATATTTAATAAAACAATGTTTTAATTAAATATTCCTTATTTAATTATTTTTTTTTGAAAGGTATAGATCAATGGTAATCCTTATACAACCCTAACCTATTGGTCTCAAGTTCGAATCCCTACCCATGCACCGGTGTCCTCCTTGCCTAAGCTCAAACCGTCACGGGGAATTTTTTTGTGGTGTGCATGGATTGAACCTGTGACCTCCCCCCAGGATGGGAACCCCTAAGAGAAAACCCACCCTACCTCAAACCAGCTGAGCTGGAGATCATTGGCTATTCCTTATTTAATTATAAATCTTAAAAATAAATACATTTAATAAAATAATGAGTTAATTACATGGTTAGTTCATGTGGTTTATCTAAAGTTTCATGTTTGGGTACTAAAGGTTTTGTAAATGAAGTTTAATACATAATAGCCCCTCTAGTTTATAAAAAGGCATTTTAATCACTTTAACTAAAGTTAACAGAAAATTTAACGATAGTTAGTATTAATACCTAACATTGTTACAAAAACAAACCTTAATACCCATTTTCGTTACAAAAACTAAACCATGGGCCCTAAAGAAGTTAAAAAAGTTGCTTAGTACCTTAAGACGTTATTACATGAAAACCACAGGCACCATCCGTGTAATTTTGTCCCGTTATAAATACAAGGATAATTAATATTTTCTTGTTCAAGGAAAAGTTTGTTTAACACACCACATCCGCCGTTCAAAAAAAAAAGTATTTAGGATTCATACACCACTTATTTAAGAATTATACACCATGGCCCATATCAAACACCAATAAGAGGCTGCCACATACCCCAAAATGTGATGTCACACCCCCAGAAAGTGACATCACAGAGTGTATGAATCCCATAAAAAAAAGCCGTTAAAAAAAAACACACCACATCCACCTTAATTTATTAATCTATACACAAGAAAGACAAGAGGTCAGATTTTTTTCTCTCTTATGAAAACGATGAACCTTAAACTATTTAAGAATATGATTTTATTTTCTTTTTGGTGAAAAACTTACTCTATGAAACACACCACATCTACCTTAATTTATTAACCTCTATACACAAGAAACACAAAAGGTCGGTGTTTTTTTTTCTTATGAAAACCATGAAACTTAAACTATTAGAGTAGAGGGAGTGGGGCGGGAAGGAGGGGCGGGAGAGGCCTCCACCGGCAGGAACACCGCCCCCTAGGGGCGTGGAAGGCTGGGTGGTGATGAGTGGCGGGGAGAAAGAGCTTGACGTGGGGGAGGCAACGTGGCATTGTTTGATTGGGCTCAAGATTTTGACTGTTGAATAAAATAAAAAATTCAAAAAAATCAAAACTAACCGTTGAATTAAACAGTAAAAAAAAAAGTGCCACGTGACGCTTCACCCCTTCTTCCCCCCTTCCACTCCCCACAATTCCCCCTCTCACATGGGTCCTACAAGTGCCACGTGACGCTTCACTCCCTCTTTTCCCCCCTATATTCCTTATAGTCTTAAGGGGGTGTTTGAGATTGCTTATTTAACTGCAAAAGTGCTTTTGTCAAAAGTGCTTATTGACTTATAACTTTTTTAAAAAGAGTTTTAAAAAAGTCTTAGACTGATGGGTATGGGGGCGGCAAGGGGGAGGCAATGTCATGCCGGGCCTCGCTACACCACCCCCTGGGGCGGCAACGGTATAGGCGGCACCCTCTTGTCGTGGATGCCGGGCCTTGTTTATTTCTTGGGAATAGCAATTCGAACGTTGGCAACGGGTCTTTGGTTTTATTTGACCGTTAACTAAAAAAAAGGTTTTATTCAAACTATATAAACCAAACAATCCAAACTCTTTTTCACCACAATTTTTATACCACTTTTATAAAAACTCTCTCAAACACTCTCACTATATTTAAACCAACAATTATTTATAAAAAATCCAAACCCTTAAACAACAATGTCGTTATCATCTTCTTTGTCGTCTTCGTCTTCTTCGGGTTCATCAAATACAAACGAAGCCGTAAATTTTGTTATAAACATCGTGGCGCAAGCGGCACAGATCATTGCCGAGGAGCAAGGAGATGAAGTAGATTCGGTACCTCGAACTAGGAAAGCGGCTATAAATAGAGACCGAGAGGGTAAGTTTTATATTTTTTTTATATTATTTATGTGTATTATATTTTTTTTTAACATTGTAGGGTGTTTGTTATATTTAAATTTTTTAAGATTGTAGATTTTTATTGTGTTTATATTTTTGTAAATATATTGTAGATTTTTATTGTGTTTATATTTTTGTAAATATGTGTAGGTGCCCATGATAGATTGGTGGCCGATTATTTTGCCAACGAACCCTTATACTCAGCGAAATTATTTAGGCGTCGGTTCCGAATGAGTAGAAGATTGTTCGTACGCATAGCCGATGATATGGCTAACTTAGACCCATTTTTTACCTTACGATACGATGCTAGAGGCAAAAGGGGGTTCACCACCCTACAAAAATGCACGGCGGCGCTTCGGCAACTAGCGTACGGGACTACGGCGAATTCCTAAGACGAGTATTTAAAAATGTCGGAAAGAACTGCACGAGAATGTCTGTACAAGTTTAGCAAGTGTGTGGTGAAGCTTTACAGCAAGAAATATTTGCGAAAACCAAACTGCAGTGAGGTCCAACAATTGTATCAGTTTCACCACCAACAACATGGTTTTTGAGGAATGCTCGGAAGCATTGATTGCTACCATTGGCCTGGGAGAAACTGCCCGGTAGCATGGCGCGGAATGTTCAAACGAGGGGATCAAGAATATCCATCAATAATCTTGGAGGCGGTGTGTTCACAAGATCTATGAGTTTGGCATGCTTTCTTTGGCGTTTCTGGTTCGAACAACGACATTAATGTTATTAACCAGTCGGAGATTTTTAACGATGTAATAAAAAGAACCGGTCCGAAAACCAGCTTTACAGTATCGGGGGTGGAGTATAGGCGCGGTTATTATCTTGCTGATGGAATCTACCCATCTTACTCGACGATCGTTAAAAGTATTCACCACCCGTTCGATGAAAAAAGAAAGAAATTTGCCAAGTGTCAAGAGGCGGCAAGAAAGGACATTGAACGATTATTTGGTGTTCTACAAGCAAGATGACACATAATTGCAAACCCGGCACGTATGTTCACCCCTAAAAAAATGCGTTAGTGTATGTATGCTTGTATCTTGTTGCAAACGAAGGCGCTGCCATCTGTGCGTATGACGAGAATGTCCCGCCGGAGAATACGGTGCCTGTCAACCCACATCAACAAGATTTAAACGAGTTCTCGTTACATAACGAGTTCACACATCACAATCTTCAAGCGGACTTGGTTGAATATATTTGGAACAACGGGCAAGAGTAGATTATTTGTAATTTTTTTTATGTCGAGTAGGTTACTTTAATTTTAGTTATGTTTTTTTTTTAAATTATTTGTAATGGTTTTAATGTAACTAGATTATGCCCGTAGGCCGCGCATTGCGGCGGCGACGCTTTAAACAGTGTCACGTATGTGATGCGTTAATCATACTGTAACACCCCGCCCCTCTCATCACCAATATTGTCCGCTTTGCCCATCCAAAGCTCACGGATTTGTTTTTGGTTGCCCAAGTGGAGACTTCCCAGGAGGTCACCCATCCTGAAATTTCTCCCACCTGAGCACGCTTAACTGTGGAGTTCTCCTCTCATCCACTAACATTAAGCCCCAAAACGCGTTGGTGATTTAAGAGGCAAGATATTACTTATGAACCAAGGATCTCTCCTGGCCACGGCCGATGTGGGATTTTCCTGGGGTGTCACATTCACCCCCCATTAGAGTCTCATCGTCCCTGATGAGGTTAGAGTCTCATCGTCCCTGATGAGGTATGCACCCACCATCCCGAACGGCACAGGAGTGGCTCTGATACCATCTGTATCACCCCGCCCCTCTCATCACCAATATTGTCCGCTTTGCCCATCCAGAGCTCACGGATTTGTTTTTGGTTGCCCAAGTGGAGACTTCCCAGGAGGTCACCCATCCTGAAATTTCTCCCACCTGAGCACGCTTAACTGTGGAGTTCTCCTCTCATCCACTAACATTAATCCCCAAAACGCGTTGGTGATTTAAGAGGCAAGATATTACTTATGAACCAAGGATCTCTCCTGGCCACGGCCGATGTGGGATTTTCCTGGGGTGTCACACATACGAAAACACATGTTATCTGATTTAAAGATTGCGGTTACCGAAGAAATGGAATCGAATTCGGGTTGGTTCGTTTAGTGATGGGTCCACCTAACACTACACCACCCGTACCTTTGCATCAAAACTTAGCGGGATCAAAATATACAATAACTCGAATTTATGTCGTCGAATTATGTCAGAAACGTAGGTAACACGAATTTACACCGTCGAATGAAAACGCTTTATATTTGAGTTGACTCATTTCCGAACACATTTTATGTCAATGACGTAGACCAACCGAAATCGCACTAAAAAATAAGCATGAAAATGTATTATATTTGACCAGTCTCGTTTCCAAAAAAAACCTAGGTCGAAACGTGAATTTATATCTTTTACGTCGAAACATGAATTTATAACAACACGTATAGCCAAACGTAAACCAACTGAAAACGTAAATAAAAATAAGCATGAAAACGCATTATGTTTGCCCAGACTGCTTATAAAGTTTTTAGAAAGTCTAGGGGTTTAAATGTCTTTCAAAATGTTGAAGGGTTGTTTATGTCTTTTCGTTGTTTTGTTTTGTTGTGGGTTTTGTCTTTTTGTCGGTGGCATATGACATCGACGTTTAGATTTAGGTATACACTACTTATTTTACCCGTCGCAGGTTGCGACGGCGTTGTATGCGAAATTATAACATATAGACTACAGTCAACCAGACTCGTTTCGGAATTAAATTTAGTTTGGAATGTTTAGTTATAACTCAAATATATACCGTCGAATCAAAACGTATTACGTTTCACCTGATTTGTTTCCAAACAAAATTTACATCAAAACGTAACATTTTATAATTGACCTAGCTCGTTTTAAAAAAAAAGTTAAAGCGTAGACGAACTCGAATTTATACCGACACGTCCAAAAAAATAAAAACATAAGAAAATAGTTCTCTGATAAGGCCGAAACCTTAAAAACCTAAGGGGTCAAAGTAACGTTTACAAAGTAAAGTTAGACGGTTGGTTACCTTTGAAATTTAAGGGTGAGATTTGTCAATTTATAAAAGTTAAAAACTTTGTTTATGTTAAGTTAGAAACTTAAGGTGAGAATTGTCAAGTTACAAAAGTTATGGGTTGTTTTTTAAAATGCATGGTCCACCGACCATGCATTTTAAGTATATATATAATATTTACTTTTTAATATTAATATTAGAATATTAATTTTTTTATTGTAACATTAATATGATAATATTATTTAATTAAAAAAAAACATTAAATGATGATAGGCTTCTCCACACCTTATGACCATCATATCATTGATGCTCCTACCTCACACTAACATGGTAGCTGAGGTGAAGAAGGATAATAGATGATGGGCCACACCTAGTAGTCTTACCTCCCTTAAAAATAAAAGTATGAAAATGAGACGCATGAAGTTTAGCTGAGGACATGACGATTGGACACCAATAAAATGAATCCACCATTTTAATTATTTTAGTAATTTTATAGAAATTGCGTAACCGTTATAAATACAGGGATAATTAATATTTTCTTGTTCAAGGAAAAGTTTGTTTAACACACCACATCTACCTTAATTTATTGATCTATACACAAGAAAGACAAGAAGTCAGATTTTTTCTCTCTTATGAAAACGATGAACCTTAAACTATTTAAGAATATGATTTTACTAGATTATACCCCGGGAGCGTCCCGGGTTGAGAAATCTAAGTAAAGTGAATAAAATTAGAAGTATCTAAACTATAAAAATGACATCTATGTATCAACTTACATTAGATACTTTTAAAAAAATAAACCAAAAGATCCATTTTACTTTACAACATCAACACCTAAAACAGAATATTAAGATCCCAAACACTTCAAGAGGACAAAGATTGTTTAGCACCAATACATTCAGTCAAAGGTCTTTAACTACATACAATAAGATTTGAGCTATTTCAGAATATGGTAGAAAAAGAAAAAACATAGCAATTACCTGTTGGAGAGCGTCCCGGGTTGAAATATCTAATATGACATAATAAAATATCTAATATGACAACATAATTAATGACTTGCCAATATATGATTAATGAATATTATTATTATTATTATTATTATTATTATTATTATTATTATTATTATTATTATTATTATTATTATTATTATTATTATTATAAACAAATCTCTGCCATAAGTTATCATATTCTAATATAAAAAAAAGGGTAATTGGGTCGGGTATCACCTAATCCCAGGCCCGACCCAAACCCACAATTTTTTTAAACTAATATATCCCGGGAGCGTCCCGGGTTGAGAAATTTAATTTGAAATATCAATTTTACACCTGAAATAGACTAATGCGTTTTACAGTTACATGCAGGAAAGCTTCGGGTAGCACTTAACCTAAAACAGTTAACAATGTATCTTCAATGTTAGTGCATAACTTTAAACACTGTATAACTCTAATATTAAAACATAACCTAAAACAATGTACAACTCCAATGCTAACACATGTTGTAAATAAAAATCATATTTACTGGTTTGAACATAACTAATGACTTGCCTATACATGATTAATGAATAACCTGAACACTTTGTGTTTTTTTCCTGTATGAACAAAACCACACAAAAAATAGTCGTTTTTTTCTCTGTTTTTTATATAGCATTATGGTACCCGTTGGAAAGATAATAAAACGCTCGTTAATTTGGTGTAATTTTTTTCTTTAAAAAAACTCGTATATAAAAGAGATTAACGTTTAAAAGTTATGGGAGAAAACATTAGAGATAAAAATCTAATTTTGATTTTAAATTTTAAATTATTATTTTCCTAAAATAAAGCCTTTGCCACATGGGATGACACATGGCACACTCAATGAAGAGAATACCCTCTTTGAGTGCCATGTCATTTAAATGGCTTTGGTTTATTATATGTATAGATTTTCTTTTTGGTGAAAAACTTACTCTATGAAACACACCACATCTACCTTAATTTATTAACCTCTAGACTGAATTACAAGTTTTGTTCTTTAGGTATATACCTGATTGCAAAAAATGTCCTTTAACTTCAAAATTGATTGGTTTTGTCCTTTATTTTTTAAAATCTTGCACGTTATGTCCTTTATGGCTAACTCAGTTAGTTTTCTCAATTAAATCATGTCACATGACCTGCAAATGAGGGTATTATAGTAAAATCACCCACCCCTCTTATGTTCTTCCCCAAATATGCACAGATTATAAACCCTAAACTGGATTGCCACCATCACAACCACTCACCACCAACCCACAATCACAATGCCACCTAACCTTATCATCTCTTAAAGAGAGATTATTGCTGCAGCAACACGACGACCATGAATGTTACCAAATGAATATTAATTGTACAATGCAAAGACCAATTTTGATTGAAAATACAATCTGACAACACAAACCATAAGAGAGTAACTAGATAACTGCAGCAACACGACGACCATGGCAAGACCAACTGTTGGACCCTCAAACCTGTAACACAAACCCGACCCAAACTCGACCCCTAACCTACAACACAAACCCGACCCACACTCGACCCCAACCTGCAACGGACTTCTGCCCACCTGCACATCTCCGTCGCCCTCAACACCAATTAGTGCGAACCAAAGAAGATTGTGGCGGTGATCGGATCTCGATTGTGGTGGTGACAGAACTTCATAGTCTAAACCCCCTTTTGAGATGTAGACGAAAAGAGAGATCAAGGTAAACCACCGTTTTCTGGATCTAAGGTTTTGAAGAGAAAGTTGTGTTTTTTATTTAATTTGTATGAATAGGTGGGGGTTTTGATTTAGGCAAGGGGATGGTGGCAGAGGTTGGTGCTGGAATGTGGTTGAAGAGGAGGTGGTGGAAGGTAATGCTGGAATGTTTAGTGATTTTAGGGGAAAAGGGGTGGGTGATTTTACTATAATACCCTCTTGTGCAAGTCATTTGACATGATTTAACTGAGAAAACTAACTGAGTTAGCCATAAAGGACATAACGTGCAAGATTTTAAAAAATAAAGGACAAAACCAATCAATTTTAAAGTTAAAGGGCATTCTTTGCAATCAGGTATATAGATAAAGGACAAAACTTGTAATTCAGTCTAACCTCTATACACAAGAAACACAAAAGGTCGGTGGTTTTTTTTTCTTATGAAAACCATGAAACTTAAACTATTAGAGTAGAGGGAGTGGGGCGGGAAGGAGGGGCGGGAGAGGCCTCCACCGGCAGGAACACCGCCCCCTAGGGGCTAGGGGCGTGGAAGGCTGGGCAGTGGTGAGTGGCGGGGAGAAAGAGCTTGGCGTGAGGGAGGAGGGAAGGGAAGGCAACGTGGCATTGTTTGATTGGGCCCAAGATTTTGACCGTTGAATTAAATAAAAAATTCGAAAAAATCAAAACTAATCGTTGAATTAAACGGTCAAAAAAATAATAAATAAAGTGCCACATGACGCTTCACCCCCTTCTCTCCCACCCTTCCACTCCCCACAATCCCCCCCCCTCCCACATGGGTCCTACAAGTGCCACATTACGTTTCACTCCCTCTTTTCACCCCTCCACTCCTTATAGTCTTAAGGGGGTGTTTGGGATTGCTTATTTAACTGCGAAAGTGCTTATTAACTTATAACTTTTTTAAAAAGAGTTTTAAAAAAGTGTTTGGATTAACTTTTGTGGTGAGAAAAGCCAATAGGTTAATAAGTTATTTTTTAAAAAGTATTTGGTTTAGCTTATTAGTGCAAAATGACCAAAAGCCTAAGGTTAAAAGTCAAAACCCAGGATTTCTGACTTCTTGAAAGCATTTTTTCCACTCTTATTGAAAAGCCAAAACCAAAAGTGTTTTTGTTTTACAAAAACAACTTATTGACTTAGTGGTTTCTTGAAGAAGTCAATAAGGAGGTTTGAAACACAATTCCAAACACCCAGTAAGAATATGTTTTTATTTTTCTTTTGGTGAAAACTTAGGTGCTATTTATTTTTTCTGCAGGAAAATGTCCGCAGTCTGCCGACCACATCTGCAGGGGAAGAGGTGGACCAAAGGTCTGCAGTCTGTAAGAAGAAGACTGTTTGTTTGTTAACATCTGCAGGCTACTGAAATAAACTGAAATTTAAATAAACTGATTTTTTACATCAGTCTGGTGGTGGACCGTGGTGGTGGTGGACGGTGGTGGGTTGTGGTGTTAGTGGACCGCCATGGTGGTGGTGGTGGGTGAGGAGAAAAAGAGAAGACCTTGGAACAAGTCTGCACCAAGAAGAGGTCAGGAAGACCTTTTTAAGTGAAAGGTCCTCTAAAAAACAAACAATTTGTAGACTCAAACATCTGCGCGCATCTGCACGACGCAAACAAACGACGTCAGAAGTGCTTCTGAGCAAAAAACAAACAGCCCCTTACTCTGTCACACCCTCAAATTACCACTTGCAGAGTTTTACCGCGAGGCGCATGACAAACCAGGATCCAAGTCAACGATCACAATAAACAGCTCTATATGAAAAACGTAAAGCCATAAACAACGATATTTATAAGCGGAAGCATTTAAGGAGAATTCAATCAGCTACAAAAGTATTCCAAAGTATTCAAAACACTTTATTTCAAAACATGCAACTAAGCCTAGACGTCAATGCAGACCCGTGCGCCTAGATCCATTTGTTGCTACCTTAGCGACCTGAGAAAAACATGCCAAAAAGATGTCAACATATAATGCTGGTGAGTTCACAGGTTTGTTCAATATGTTACCAAAATGTTACCATGTCCATACTATATCAATGTTACCAAGTACGCTAGCTAGGCGTATGTTTTATTACTACTACGATTGGAAACCATTACTAGACACGTTTAGCAATGTTTAGCATGTTTAAGCAGCCCGAATGTTCAGCATGATACCAATGTTCCTGTTCGAGACAACATGCACCCGCCCGACCCTCCAAGCCGACAAGTGGGGCAGGTCACGCCCAATAGATCTATCCACATTTCCCCCGTTGTGCATCCCCGCACATTCATGGTTTCCCCCGGGACTTCCAAAGATCGTATAGCAATACAAAGTTAAAAACCATAGTATGACATATGTTACCAAAATAGTTTAGCGCATGTTTTCTCCCCCAAAAGTTAAAGCAGTAAAAGTGGGGCCGTGAACTCACCTTAGATAGCGTTCTTCGGTTATAAGTAAAGATGTTAAGCCCTTGATAATCCCTCTACCGGAGATCTATCAAAATGTTCACATAAGTGTTCCGACTAATAACCATAAGGTTATCTAGTCCCCGATTGTCCAGATCGTAACTAAGTATGTTTAAAAACGTGTTTGAATGTTTAACCGACACACTAGACCGACCCGACATCCCGTTGGTGACCCATTACCCTAACTAATCAAGTACACATAGATTACACACAAGGTTCAAGCATAAAACACTTAGTTTGTATCAAAAATCTCATTTCTGCATCAGAATGGTCGAACCAGTCAGTTTAAGTCTCCTTCGCCCGTTTTCAGTCTCCTTCGCCCGTTTTACATTTCGTTCGACCGTTTGATGCCTCCTTCGCCCGTTTTACCACGTTCGCCCAAACAAAACCCAGGTTCGACCCTGTATTCTCTCCTTCGCACCTTCGATCGGTCGAAGGAGTCCAGGTTCGCCCCTGTTGTGCAAATTTTCCTAAAAACGCTTCAAACACATTCAAAACGACTCGAAACGTCATCAAACACAACAGTCAAACATGAATAACTTATCCCTACAAAACCCCACCGATTTCCCCCAATAATACGTCCATTTCAGCCCTTTCCCAAAATGGTAAAAATTATGGAAACGTCACTATCATGCATGGATTATTTACCCAATTTGGAAACTTTTGAAATCGATCCGTATTCAACTTAAAATGCTCAGTTTGTCGAATGTTCGATTTTTCCCTATTAGTTCTATTGATCATAAATATCATGCATCAAGTCTAGATTCGTTAAAACCCCCCCAAATACCCATAATATCATCATTTATCCAATCCTAACCCTAAACAACAATAATCTAGCATCAATAACAATCCTATATCATGTTTCTATCATAGATACAACAGCAAATCATTGAACAACACATAACACCACATAATACACAATTTACATATGTTTATCATCATGAAAACCTATGTCAAATGATAATGTTTTGATTTAGAAAGATGTTTAAAAGGTTTTTAGTCATAAAAACACCCTTAGAACAGATCCGGACAATTAGGGTTAGATGAAAACGAATTAAAATGCTTTTAAAAAGGTTTAGGATTAAGAACACACCTTGGATTCTTGTTTAGATGTTGTAGATAGGTTAGATTATGAAAAAGAAGAGCAAAAACTCCTTCCTTAGTGATTAAGATCGTTTGAGAGTGTTTTGGGACGGTTAGGGTTTGTGAAATGATGAAAAATGACAAAGTTTGGTATTTATACTAATCCTCCTTCGCCCCATATCAATGGTCGAAGGTGGCCTCCTTCGACCCTTTCACAGGGTCGAATGAGCCCTGTCCTGGTCGAAAGGAATTCTTTCAATTCCACACCCCAGGTTCGCCCATTTACAAAGGGTCGAACCAAACAAATGTTCTCCTTCGACCACTCAAAGTGGTCGAACCAAAATTCATTTTTAACTAATTTTCTAGTTTGTCGTGTTTAACGCATTCTAACACATCTTAACACATAAGCATGCATCCTTAGTCTATATTTAACATATTTAAGCATAGATAATCGTTTACACATCATTTAAACACATCTATGTATATAATCCACCACACGACCCATAATCTACACATATACTTAATTAGTTCATGTAATGTCACCAACAACGGAACCCGGTACTAGTGTATTACCAAAACGACTCCCAATGATCCTCCAGATCATTGCACCCTGGACAATCCTAACTTGACCCGACTCAACTAACCCAGTTAAGTCTGTTTATAAACGTTTCTCGCTAAGGTAGACTTAGATGTTACTAATATGTTTAAGCCAAACATGCCGGGTGTCACATACTCTAAGGCTACTCGGTGTGGTCATGGGAAGGGATTGGGGGGCATGGAACGACATGTAACATCCAGGTAAGTAGAAGCGAGATTCCCCTTCAAGCCTCAAAAAATCACGGGATGGTGTTGGTGGTGTGCAGTTTATTTTTTTTTTAATCCAACCACAACCATTCACCTTACCCTCATCTTTGCCCTCACGTTGATAGAAAACCACACCCCACCTGCCCCACGTCGGCTTCCACACTACATAAGGGATGGTGTTGGTGGTGTGGAGGGGTTCACCCTCACACAGCCCCACACCGTGTAGTCTAAGGCCACTTATTTTCGGATTATCCTACTCTATCACATTTAAATATAAAATTTGCTTCTCATCCACAGTCAATACATTTAAAATATTTCTTTAATATTTAAGTTGTGACATTCTTATAGCCCAATGTTTTTTTTACTTATCTTTTGGTCAGTCGGTTTCAACATTCTCAAACAATAGCAAACGGCTTGATTTGCAGTCTATAGCGAAAACCATAAAAGCCATATAAAATTGGACCAGACTATATTTTTTTATTTTGTTAATATTTCATATTATATACACACATAAATAATATCAAATCTATTTTAACCTATAAGTAAATTAATCTAAAACGAAAATGGGCTAAACTCATTTTCATATTCAATCGTGATCATACACTTGGTATCAATCACGTGAAATTTTTTTGACCAAAATGCCAATAAAATTAATCACGTAATTAATTACGTGTCATAACACTAATAATATAAACATAATATCTACATCTACATCTACACTATATAATAAAAGAAAACACATGAGGGACATATGACACTCCCTCATGAATTCTCTCATTTTATTATTTAATTAATACAATAAATTCAAATTTAATTATAATAATTGATTAGTAATCATAGTTGTAACTTATCTACATCTACATCTACACTTCTACATCTACATCTACACTTACATCTACATCTACACTTCTACATCTACATCTACATCTACACTATATAATAAAAGAAAACACATGAGGGACACATGACACTCCCTCATGAATTCTCTCATTTTATTATTTAATTAATACAATAAATTCAAATTTAATTATAATAATTGATTAATAATCATAGTTGTAACTTCTATATCATATATATATATCATTAATAAAAGAAAACACATGAGGGACACATGGCACTCACTCATGAATTCTCTCATTTTATTATTTAATTAATACAATAAATTCAAATTTAATTATAATAATTGATTAACAATCATAGTTGTAACTTAGCAACATCAACATCAACATCAACATATATAATAAAAGAAAACACATGAGGGACACATGGCACTCCCTCATGAATTCTCTCATTGTATTATTTAATTAAAACAATAAATTCAAATTTAATTATAATAATTGATTAATAATCATAGTTGTAACTTCTATTTCATATCATTAATAAAAGAAAACACATGAGGGACACATGACACTCCCTCATAAATTCTCTCATTTTATAATTTAATACAATAAATTCAAATTTAAATATAATAATTGATTTGCAAAAGCATATTATAAATTTATTAAATTGAATTTTATTAATTACATTAATAATCATAGTTGTAACTGAAATCATTAATAAAAGAAAACACATGATTATTTTTACAATATTTGATTTGTTATTCTAAGTTTAAAATTAATTTTGTTACAATATTTGACAAATGATTATTAAGTTTTTTTTTTATTTTGGTCAATGTTTTAGAAGTTAAACTATGCTCAACAAATACATATTAATTTTAATACTTAAAATTCAAAAGTGAAATAAATAAATCTTTCTATACTAATAAAAGAAAACACATGAGGGACACATGGCACTCCCTCATGAGTTCTCTAATTTTACTAATTTAATATAAAATAAATTCAAATATAATTATATTAATTGATTTTCAAAATCATAATATAAATACATTAATAATCATAGTTGTAACAAAAATCATTAAAAACGGATTTAATGATTTTTGTTATTAATATAAATACTAAAATTCTATTTAACATATTTAAATTATGTTTTCGCATTTAATATAATTATGTTTTAATACAAAATTTGAAATAAATTATTAGAAATACTTTAAAAAGATCTATTAACTAACCGAATTAAAAATTATTTAAACATTAGTGATTCTTTTTTATATAACATATTTATATGTTATTAACTTTAAATTTAAATCATGTACCTTAACTAAACCCATTTATTTAATTTTGATCTTTTATTCTACGTTTAAAACTATGTTTGTTATGATGTTTGACAAATGATTATTAAGTTTTTTTTTATTATTTTGGCCATTGTTTTATATGTTAAATAAGCTCAGCAAGTACATGCTAATTCTAGATGTTTAAAAGAGTTCGAAAGTCAAATAAGCAAATTAATACACAATGTAACTGGTTAAGCTTTTTTGTTAGACTTTCATATTGTTCTAAACAAATAAATAAAGTAAACTAATCAACATTAATCTATTGCTATATATACTAATAAAAGACAACACATGGAATACTAAGAACTCCCTCATAAAGCCTCTCATTTTCTTATTTAAAATAATACATTTATTTTAATTTGTTTCTTTATTTAAAATAACTATTTTTTAATTTTTATTAGTTACAACTATAACTATTAATTTAATTATCAAAATTTAGTTCTATATATATATATATATATATATATATATATATATATACCATGTCTTTGTAAATTAATTAATATGATTATATTTTAATACAAAATTAGAAATAAATTACTAGACATGATTTGAAAATGTTTATTAGTTAATAGAAGAAAATATTATTAAAAAAAATATTCATTTTTTAATATAGCGTATTTATATGTTATTAAATTTCAATTTAAACCGTGAACGTTAATTAACCTATTTTTTAATATGTTGTCTTTCATTCTAAGTTTAAAACTATATTTCTTATAGTGTTCTGAACAAACAAAATATAAAAAATCAATCCACATTAATTAAATATATGATTAATTAAAACTAAATATGCTTAGCTATTTTTGTATTATAATAGCTTGATATATAAAATACATTTTATATATGAAAAATCATTGTTTGAAATTTTCATTGACTGTGTTGTTTCAAGTTACTTCAGCAGAGAAATACAATATCTAAGTGGCAATAGTCTTTTCATTAGTAATTCGTTTTAGCTTCATTTTCACGCTATTAAATCACGAAATCTTTTTATTTTTATTTTTATAATTACAATCATATTGAACCAACAAATGGCATTATGTTTAATGACCTTAATGTTAGAAAAAAATGATTATACACTCAAGGTTAGAAATATTTTGGCTTTGCAAGAAACTTGATGTCAAATCCAAATTAACGATACTCAATTGGGATGGTTTAACGGATGAGGAGATATTTTTAAATTAATTTCATTTTTTACATCTTAGCCTAAACAAATTTATCTTATTACTTTTGATTTTTTTTGTGTACCTGCAATCTACAAGGTAACAGCCACGATGTGAAAGATATATATTGAAAAGTTTGGAAACAGTTTTATGTTAATATGAATGTCTTTACAAAAAATTATTTAGGGGCTGATAAATATTTAATATTTTTCGATTGTAAAAGAAATTTTATTTATTTTAAATATAACATGTAATCTAATTTTTCTTAATTATATTTTTAATTTTATATATAATATATATTATTTAAATTGTTCAACACGTGTATTACACGGGTACATAACCTAGTATATATATATAATAAATAATAACAATAATAAAATGTTAATAAAATAAATTATGAACCAATAGGAAATTAACAATGTTCACATTTGATTGATTTTGTTAAGTATAGAATATTTCACTATTGGTGTACGCCATATGTGAGCTTTGGAAATTCCTAATTTCTATTCTAACCTTAATAACACCTATAATTTGGCATTTGAGCCATGTGAAATTAGTGGATGGCTTGTTGTTTAGGCAAGAAGGAGCACAAGCCTCATGTAGCATACGTAACTAATCACATATTGTCGTGTCATTTTACCTCTTAAGTAGTCTAAATTAACCCAAAACATTACTAAGAATTCTACGGTTTGGTGTTGGTTCAAAAAAAGCTAAAAACCATTACTAACGTTCAATACATGGTTTGACTCAGAAACCACGAAAACCAGACCACAAACACCCGTAAATTATGTCATGTGAAAATGAAAAAAAAAATTACCGGATTTAACTTTTTTGTTTGAACGACAAGTGGTAGTGTAGCCGGTGGAGCTCCGCCTAACACCCTGGGCCAGCCTGTACTGATTACCTATTCCATCTGGATTGGGAATCTCCCCAGGTGGAACCTACACATGTGATAAATATGACTCTGACCGAAATCGAACTTTCAACCTCCACATGACCTCTACTCTTCCCTCACCCATTTCACCAACTGAGCTATATATTATTACTAGCTTATATCCCGGGAGCGTCCCGGGGTTGAGAAATCTAAATAAACTGAATAAAATTAGAAGTATTTAAACTATAAAAATGGCATCTATGTATCGACTTACATTAGATACTTTAAAAAAATATATACCAAAAGATCCATTTCACCTTACAACATCAACACCTAAAACAGAATATTAAGATCCCAAGCACTTCAAGGGGACAAAGATTGTTTAGCACCAATACATTCAGTCAAAGGTCTTTAACTGCATACAATAAGATTTGAGCTATTTCAGAATATGGTAGAAAAAGAAAACATAGCAATTACCTGTTGGAGAGCGTCCCGGGTTGAAATATCTAATATGACATAATAAAATATCTAATATGACAACATAATTAATGACTTGCTAATATATGATTAATGAATATTATTATTATTATTATTTTAAACAAATCCCTGGCATAAGTTATCATATTCTAATATAAAAAAGGGTAATTGGGTCGGGTATCACCTAATCCTAGGCCCGACCCAAACCCACATTTTTTTTAACTAATATATCCCAAGTTGAGAAATCTAATTTGAAATATCAATTTTACACCTGAAATAGACTGATGCGTTTTACAGTTACATGCAGGAAAGTTTCAGGTAGCACTTAACCTAAAACAATTAACAATGTATCTTCAATGTTAGTGCATAACCTTAAACACTGTATAACTATAATATTAAAACCTAACCTAAAACAATGTACAACTCCAATGCTAACACATGTTGTAAATAAAAATCATATTTACTGGTTTGAACATAACTAATGACTTGCCTATACATGATTAATGAATAACCTAAACACTTTGTGTTTTTTTCCTGTATGAACAAAACCACACAAAAAAATAGTCGTTTTTTTTCTCCGTTTTTTTATATAGCACTATGGTACCCGTTGGAAAGATAATAAAACGCTCGTTAATTTGGTGTAATTTTTTTCTTTAAAAAATCTCGTATATAAAAGATATTAACGTTTAAAAGTTATGGGAGAAAACATTAGAGATAAAAATCTAATTTTGTTTTTAAATTTTAAATTATTATTTTCCTAAATAAAGTCATTGCCACATGGGATGACACATGGCACACTCAATGAAGAGAATACCCTCTTTGAATGCCATGTCATTAAAATGGCTTTGGTTTATTATATGTATAGATTCGAAACATTTTATAACTATTTAATAATTTGCAACACATTTAATACTTTTCCATTTATTTCCCATTACGTGTGTGTGAAAACTGAAATACAACCACCTGTACCCATACGCAACTTTATATAAATATCATACCAAAGATGATAAACCAGATGAGAGATGAGGAAGGAGTTATTATTATTCATGGCCATGGTTGATGCCTCTCACAACTTCAACTGCTGCAGTCAAATTTATGGTCCCCACCATCATCATTGACTACACGACGAGCTAACCGTCCCAGATTACCTCCATTTCCGATCATTCAATTCAATATTCATCCACACAGATCTATCTTCTATGTATGTCTCATATTAATTTGTTTACACATTATATGCATGATTATTATTATAAGTTATAATTATTATTATTAATTTTAAATAAATTATATGTACATGTAGCAAGTGGTTTCAGATCACTCCTATGGCTGCTTCTTCCTCCTCCCTCTCTCCTCACCCTCACCTTCATCCTCCTTTCACTCCTGTAAGTTTTTATTATATTATACGCTTTTGTTACAATAAGTTTTATACCTGTCCGGTGGTCGAGTATTTTAATGTTTATAAAAAAAAGTGTTACAAATTTACAATAACTATAATCAACGCTTGTAACAATTTTTTTACTAGTTTTAATAAATTTTATTACGCGTCCGGTGGTCAGGTATTTTAATGTTATAAAAAATATTACAATAACTATAATCAACCCTTGTAACACTTTTTTTTGCTAGTTTTAATGTGTTTTTTTAACGGTGTTTTGTTTTGCAGATTCAAGAAAGTGAAACAGAAGGTACAGAAGAAAACGGGTCGTGTCAGCAGACCAGTGTAAACGTTACACCAAGTGACTATTCCGAAACCAACAAAGAATTATATTACGTGCATCAAAAAACACCCCTCAAGTCGTCGAAAAAGAGACCGGAGTCATACAACTCCAGAACCAAATCCGACGACAGAGGGGTGTTGCTAAATAAATGCCGCCCGAGCTCCCGTGAAAAGTTCTCGGTCGCTCCTCTCCACAACACTGCCGCCGGACGTCACTCTAACGCTAGCCCTAATGGGCTATTTAAATCAATTTTATCAACTTTTAAAAAAAGCCCAAGACCGGGGTCAGCTTCATCAGAAAAGCTGACCCCGGTCCCAGCGACTGAGGAGCAATGGAAGAGCGCGGTTGCTGAGCTCTCGAATAAGCTCATTCAAGCTACTAAAAAACGAGATGAAGCTGTGTTAGAAGCTTCTAGGTTAAAATTCTCAATGGTAGAGCTTGAAAAGAAGCTTAACAAATTAGAATTGTATTGTAGGAATCTGAAATCGGGTTTGGATGATTGCGCGAATAAAGCGAGTAACATGAACCATGAACCGATCAAGATCGGGGATCATGAGAGAGTGATCGAGCATTTCCTTGTTTCGGTTTCGGAATCTAGGACATCTATGAGGCATCTAAGTCGTTCATTGACCGTACAGCTTCCGCAAATAGATGGTGGGAAGCTGTACGATCGTATACAGTTGCTTCTGCAACCGTATGAGATAAAGGTCTCGGGTTCAACGAACCCGAGAATCTTGCTTTTGTACCTCGAAGCGCTACTCAACCGAGCGTTTTTCGAGGATTTTGAATCGCCCGGGTTTAGGAAATCAGGGGCGAATCGTGTGCTTAACCCGATCCATCGGTGTGAGGAGAATTTTAAGTCGTTTACGCGGTTAAAGGAGTTAAGTTGGGAGGAGGTTTTAAACAATGGGACTAAACAGTTTAGTGAGGAGTTTAGTAAGTTTTGTGACCGGAAGATGAGTGAAGTGGTGGGGATGTTGGGGTGGACCCGGGCTTGGCCGGAACAGCTTTTGCAAGCGTTTTTTGGCGCGTCGAAGTCGGTTTGGTTGGTGCATCTTTTGGCTAACTCGGTTCATCCGGGACTACCTATATTTAGGGTGGATAATGGGGTTCGGTTTGATCCGGTTTACATGGAGGATATGGGTGGAGATAAAGCGAGGAGGTTCATGTCGCCTACGGTTCGACTCATGATCGAACCGGGGTTCTACATCTATGGAAATGTGGTCAAGTGCAAGGTAATATGCAGGTATCATAGCAACAATGGGTACATAAGTGTTTCACCTAATACTACCCCTTTATGATTAATTTGTTTTGTTTTGGAATAGTGTTTATGGTTTGCCTTTTGGACAACTAAAAAAGTTGTGATTTGGATATTATAGTTATTAGATTATGATCAAAGTAAAAAAAGGTTTGAGGTTTTTGTTGGTTTTGTCTTGCACATTTGTTGTTGTTGATGATTGAAGTGTGTTTGGCTTTTAAAAAAATCCATACTAAAGTGCTTTAAATTGGGATCCAAATAATGTGGTTGAGACTTGAGAACTTTGACTTGGTACATTTTCATTGTCTTTTCTTTTGTCATGAAATTGTTGGTTGGTTAGTAAAAAGATCTCTTCTTTTTTTCTATCATAGAAATGAGCATGATGACAAATATGGTACTTGCTGCATTCAAGAATCTTTTTTTGTTCATCATGTAGATTACATTAAGTTTATATTTTTAAATAAAATTTATATGTATACAATAGAGAATATGTGTTTAAAATGATGTTTAAAAATTTATATATTTGCTATATAATTCTATGATTTGAGTTAGATTCTGTCAACCACTATGGTTAAGGTTGTTGAGAATTGTGATTATAGAATCTTTTTAGTCGAACCCAATAAGAAGAAGACCAAAAATTTGTGTATTTTTCCAATATAATGATGTATTTAAAAATATTATATAGATGGTTCATGAAAATACACCCCTTGACGTTGAAAGAGCTTATGCCCTTAGGGATGATACAGAAATGTGGATTCTAAACGGGATACCGAGGTGATGTCCTTAGCCGATATAAAAAAAAAGATGGTTCATGAAAATAAGATTAAAAATGAAAGATGGTTCATGAAAATTAGATTAAAAATGACGGACGGTTAATTATGCATCATGTGGTGACGTTGATAGTCAAAACATAGGGGGTATATGCACCAATCGGGTTTGTCCCGATTGCTAAATGTTATGCGCCTTATGTCTAAAGCTTGATACCAAACCACTATTGAGTCGAGGGTCTCACTGGAAACAACCTCTTTATTCCCACGGGGTAGAGGTAAGGCTGTCTACATTTTACCCTTCTCAAACCCTACCTTAGTTTTTGTTATTGGTGGATTAACCGAGTATGATGATGAGATGAAGCACATTTTTAAACTATAATTAAGTACAAAATTTTAACCACATCATATATTAGGGGCTGTTTGGTAAGCCTCTTAATGAGGCTCTGAACCATTCAGCGCTGAATGATTCAGCATTCAACGTGTTTGTTTCAGCTTCTGAATAGAATGGTTGAGGTTGAATTATTAAGATTTGAGATGTTGCTGAGGTCCAACTTAATAATTCAACACTTAACCATTCAGACCTCTTAGCCATTCAGATCTCTTAATAATTCAGCACTTAATCAACCAAACAGCCTCATAATCTATACTCTACTTGTACAGCGCTCTGCTTATTTAATGGAAAACAGAAAGACAACAATAAGTTAAACGCCTACATAACGCCTTATATGTTATACTGAATCAAAGGGTATAAGTATTTACATAATTCTCATATTATTTTTTAAAAATACATGTGTGTGCATATATAATTATATTATACATTGGTTTTAAAAGGCAAGTTGCCATATAAAAGAGACAAAATCATGTAGTGGAATCTTGTTAATATGTGTATTGGATAATGGATAAGAGGACTTAGAATATCTTGTGCTTCGATTTTTGTTCAATTTTGTACCTTACTTGATTGTATTTTTGCATAACTTTCAATACTTTTGTTTTATTTACTGGTTTATTCAATCACTGTTTAAGAAAATAAAACATTTAATCAACACATAACTTTGTTCAAAATTGTATTTATGTATAAAAATAATTTACTGCCTCATAAATGTAACAAGATTAAAAACTAAAGGAAATTGACATCGCATTTGATATTTTTCTTGTTCAAGTTTCACAATATTAGTTACGGTTTTAAATTTAATCAAAAGAATCAAATCAGTAACATATTAAGAACTTTTTTGTGGGGTTGGGTCGAGAGAGACGAGTCAAGCCCATTGGAAACGCCCCAATGCATAGAGGACCAGATGACTTTGTAAAAGAAATTGACTTTTGTTTTTCAACGTTTATTGTGGGTTATCTTTTTATTATTAATATTATTTTTATTTTTATTTTTTACATTGAATCGAGCCAGGAGTCTTATTGAAAGCAGTATCTCTATTCTCACGGGGTAGATGTAAGGCTGTCGTCTACATCTTACCTTCCTCGGATCCTACCTTAGCCTTTTGCTATTGGTGGGATTAACTGAGTATGATGATGATTTTTACATTAAAATACCAGCCGTACGTAGGTGGTTTGCGATTTCAAATTTCATCATTTCAGTCTTTATTTTAGAGATTTTCTGTTTTTACTTTCATTATGTTTTAATGGTAAATCGAGCGATTTTCTCTATAATATTTTTGCATTGAAGAGATATGTACCCGCGCGTGCGCACAACTGAGACCCACAAACACGTCAACACAACAGTATGACGTGGAGTTCTAGAAGACGGTGCACGCAACCTCAGAAAAGGACAGGTGTCACCTGACAGGAACAGGGACATGTGGCCAATCAGAGGCGTTTATTATTCCCTGCTCCACGATCTCCTACAGTACGAGGTGCAGAAAAGGACACAAAGGACGATAGCAAGACACGTGGACCAATCGCAGAGCGACAGCGTAAAGAATGACAACGGTCGTAATAGTACAAGGCAACTGTCATTCCCCTCACAGCCAATCACGGACCACCTCAGGGGCCTATAAATACCCCCCTTCGTCACCAAAAGGAGGGATCGGATCGGCGAGAAAGAATTCATACTATATAGCTGTGAGAGATAGATTATAGTCGAAACTCTGTAACAGTTTAGATTAGTGTCTTGTATTCAACTTATTATTTAATGAGAATCACGTCCTTTCTTATATTAACATCCTAGTATCATTATATCCAGATTGTTAGATCGGTGTTTCTTCATGCATTATTTCTCACTCGAAGCATTCTCATTTGTAAATATTAGGTGATTGTTGTAATGACAATCTTTGTTGATTCATATCCAACAACATATAGTAAAAGGTGTGCATATTCTGGAACGCAAGTGATGTTAATCAATCATGAAGTATTTTTCCAAAGATATGTAAATAAAAACAATGTATAAAATTGATGCTAAAACAGTAAAAAGTAGTAAACATGAAAACAGATTCAAAGAAGGAAAAATGAAAAGAACTGTAACTGTTTCAATATGTATATTTTTGTTATGTGAAATAACCATTACAAGTTACAACTTTGTATATGTATAGGGCAGTAAGATACGAAAATTACATGACTAGAATACAAGAAAGCTTTTAGGCTGATGAGTGTGAATACGAGAATGAGTGAGTGACCATCGGATTTGAAGCATAAGAGGGTGGCGAACACATCTTGATAGGACATGAAATACGACCGAAATCATAAAGGAATTGGGCTCATAGGCCCCCGGGTAAGCTTAGGAACACATCTCGCATTTAATGTTGCAAGAAAACAAGTTTCCAACAAAATGTTTAAAGAGAATAAATGAATCCAAAGCTTGGAAACAATGTGTCAAACGATATATCCGGATGAACTATTTAAAATCATCAAGATAAAGTGACGGTAAATACAATGAGCAATGGTGGGTGATGGTTCCCAAATGTCACAACGAGTCAATGATGTGTAAAGGCACAATGTTATAAAGATAGATAAAAAGGTAATTAAGTAGATCTAGAAGTATCGTGAGTCTCGTGTTTAAAGATTTAGAAGAAACATAAATAAATAAAATATGAAAACGTATATGACCATGACAAAGACATGACTAAATGAGTACCATAACTAATGGGAGATGGAATAAAAACGAAATAGGCTATAATATGAGAATAGAATGGAAAACGTTTTTGCTTAAGTCGATGACAACGAGTATGTTACTTTTAATGTAGAATGTAATAACATAAATGAAGCAGAGAATGAGCCATATGAGTGGAGAGAAACAAAGATTTATGAAGTAACAAAAGATAAAAAACATGAATCAATAAAACAAAATAGGTATATTTTGTGAGTAAAAGATAGAAAAAGAGAAAACCATATAGAGCATGAGTTACAATATTGATGAAATCTTCTTTCTAAATGTGAAAAAAAATACTAGTTATGCTTGTGACAACAATAATAAGAGAGATAACGATAGCCATATGTGAAAAGGAGGTTAAGAGGGTGTTTGGGATTGAGTTTGGAAATGTAAAAGTGCTTTTAGTCAAAAGTGCTTATTGGCTTATGACTTTTTGAAAAGAAGTTTTAAAAAAAGTGTTTGGATTAGTTTTTCGGATGAAAAACGTCAAAAAGTCAATAAATTGTCTTTTTTTTAAGTGTTTCGCTTAACTTATTGTGAATATTGGTTGTATGTGTGGTAAATTTGTAATTTTTTTCTAAAAGTCAAAAGCCAAAAGCCAAAAGCCAGGATTTCTAACTTTTCAAAAACAGCTTTTCCACCCTTAAAAGCCAAAAGCCAAAAGTCAAAACAGAAAGTGTTTTTGGGTTATATAAACAGCTTATTGACTTATTGGCTTCTTGGAAAAGCCAATAAGTCAATAAGTTGTTTTGAAACTCAATCCCAAACACCCTCTAAGATTTTTGGAATCATGAAAAACCTCACCGATTTTTATTTTGAAACGCCCCTGATCTAGGTGATCGAGCTGTAACAAACCCAAGTCTTATAAGTTCTCAAGTATGCACATTACCACTTGATCTACTATTTTTTAAAAAAAGTGAAAAGATACGAAGACAACATCTTTGTATAAAAAAAGAAGGGCGTATTAGTCTTTTGAGCAACAATCAATATGACATTCACCGTCAAGTAACATTCTAAAACACCCGTTTTATAACCCGATACAAAAGTCAGGTAGAGACCGTTTCAACGTCGGGTTATGAACAAGTCAGCCCATATTCACTAACACACCCCTTTCACTTTCAATTAATATCTCTCTCCCTCTCCCTCTCCCTCCCTCCCTTCCTCCCTCTCTCTCTCGTTACAATATTGATAATATCTTTATCTACATGTGAAAAAAACATGTCTTCTGGATGTGGCAAAAATAATGAAGGCTTTTTCTAAGACGACCAACTTCTATCTAGGTTTGTAACTGTAACACCCCAACCGATGGCGGAAATATCGAGGTGTCACGTAGTGACGATTGTTCAATAGCACATGGACTAAATTGTAAATATTAATAGCAAACAAACTTTCATTATCCAAAAGGAATTACAAAAGTCTTAATAAAAAATCTCAAACATAGTTAAATAAATATTCAATCTTTTATTTAAGCACTAGGTCCAGCCTAAGCGTGAAAGCATGAAATATCAAACGTCACCTGAAACATGTACAAAACAATTTTTGTCAACACATATAATGTATTGGTGAGTACATCCGTTTGATATATATAGTAAAGTAAAATTTAGCAATTCATGTGTTATTTTGCAAAATGTAATAAGTGGTATCCGGGTCAAATCAACCCTATGAAAGGAAAGCAGATATATATATAGTATGCGCTAGTAGTAATGTAATACATAGCAATGACGAGGACTCTCAACAGAGTCACAAGGGTATATACCATAGTACTATTCATTGAAATGCCAGGCCGAAACGGTTAATGATTTGACAGGTCATAGATACACGAAATGACATAAGCAAACACACAATAGAATTGCTATTTTAGTAAAATGAAATAGAAGATTTATAGTAAGTACATGAGTCACCCCATAATAGTAAAACAGTAAAAAGGGGAAAGATATACTCACAATTTGCGAAAGCGATCAAAATCCACTTAAGCGGTTGTGAGCTAAGTAGTGAGAATTTCGAGGAATTCAGCCTATAACGTATATGAATACTAGTAAGGTAAAGTCTACAAAGTCTAAGGTAACTAGGGTCTAAGGCATTAGGGTTTGCTAAGACGATTTGGGGAATTAGAGTTTTTTTATGATTAGTCGAATTAATGTAAAAGTTGTATATTAAAAATAATATACCAAAGTTTGTAAATATGATTTAGGTAATATAATTATTACCAATAAATATTTAGATCAAAATATATTTGAATAATTATGACCAAATAATTTAGTTAATTACTTTAACTAATTATTGTAATTAATTACGATAATCATAAATATTGAAATAAATAATTATGAGTTATACGATGATCCGACAAATAATAATTAAGACTTTCCAACATAAGAAATACTTCTATTTTATAAGAAAAGTATTTATAAAATAGATGTTGTAATAGTATAAATAAATAAACGTTTAATTATGTCGTAATTGATAAATAATACTAATAATACAAGACATGATCCAAAAATGTTATTTTTATTGAAAATGGATGCTTTCTGCTGTAAATCCATGAAACTAATTTTCCCATAATTTTTATAAATTATTTATATTTAAAACTGATTTGATGAGATTAAATCATGTTTAAATGATTAAAAATTGGAAAATTAATAAAAATAAATGTTTTCTAACCCAAATATTTTTATTTCAGTTCAAAATTATTAGAAATAATTTATCAAAAATTTTGAGATTAAAATCATTAAAAATGAATTTTTAATCAATTAAATACGATTAAAACAAATAAATTCAATAAAAATACAAAAATATGACATTTTTCCAGAAAATAAAAGTGTAGTAATTTTCTTTATGGTGTCAAGATGCTACACCTAAATTTTTATAATTTTTGGGTAAGAATTGGATTTATTATGAATATTTCAAGTTTAAATGGATTTTAATTGATTAAAATAAAGAAATAAGGAAATATAAAAGAACAGCAAAAATTTCAGAAAATAAAAAAAAACTGAGTTGTGTGGGTTTCGAACCCTTGACCTTTGATTGAAGGAACAAATGACTTAACCACTAGACCATCCATTTATTTGTTATTTTTGTTGTAACAGAATTATATTTAAATAATCATACCAATCCATCTTCTTCCCCAAACTCACTCTAAGAACCCTAACCCTAACCCTTAATCAATCGAACCCCATAACGTTCATGTTAACTATCACAAACATAGGGCTTTTGTTCGGAATCAAGAAACAAGTAAAATGGCATAAAAAAAAAAGAAACTTACAATAACGTTTATGGATCGAAAAGAAGAAGAACAAGCCAAAAACTATGCGGCCGATTATAGAGCTATTAAGAACTCGATTTGATGTTTATTTGGTGGGTTTAGAAGATGTAGTGATGCAGCAACGAGGTGGTAACATCAATTTATATAGAGGTCGAGTAAAATAGCGTTTCCTAGAGTTTCTTTAATTTCGGTCGGTTACAAACTCATGGTGCGATTAATCTCTCATTTAAACGCGTTAATGCCCATCATCAACCGTGTAATGAGTTATGTATTGATGGAGAAAACTGAAATACCATTAAAAACGAGTTGAAAAGGCCTAGAAATCCTATTTAAATGTTGACGGAATTTATTCCGGTCGCCGGAACTGATTTCGCCGGAAAAACGTGGCAGGGGGAAAAGGGAGGGTTGGTTTTAAAAGTTTTGAGGTTTGGCAGATTTAGTCCCTCATGTTTAACCTTGTTAGTTTATTATATAACTAAGTTAGTTTTCCTTTAATAAACCTTAACCAAGATAACTAGATTTAACTTAAAACTTTTATAAAACTTTTTTTTTATAAAAGATTTTACGAACACGTTTACACGTACTCATTCGATTAAAACCTATACTCGGTCCATAATAAATAAATATAAATGATACATTTTTAGTTCGTTCCAAAATCAAATTCGAAAAACGACGAAACTTATAGGAACTAAAATGGAAATATTCGAAGGACTATTATTGTCAATTAAATGAAAGACGAAGGTGACGGATGTCACAGTAACTAAACGAAACGTTTTATGAACTCTTCGTGAACTTATTTGGCGGGAAGTTCGTTTATTTAATAAATGAACAAAAAAGTTTGTTCGTTTAATTAAATGAACAAACCTTGTGTTCGTTCATTTATGTTTGTTTGTTTATATTCATTTATGTTCGCTTAAATTTTATTAATTACATAAGCAGTTATGATTAAATAAATATAAACATAATTTGGGCTTTAGCTACTTGTATAAATATAACCAATTAGTAATTGGGTTTTTTTAGTAATACAAAATTCGTTTACATTTATTATGTTCATGAACGTTCGTTTATGTTTGTTCATGAACTGTTTATTTAAGTTTTCAGTTAAAGTTAAATGACCAAACACGAACATGTATTTGTTCGTGTTCGTTTACAGGCCTAGTTATATCCCTGGTTTTTATGCCCCTATATGGAGAGGAGGCTAAGATTCTTTAAAATAATGAGAGACATCGATTCCTACTTAGAAACGTCTTTCACTTAAGTGAGTTGTGTTAAACCCGGATCTTGTGGGTTCTACCCGTTTTGAGAAAAAGTGAAAGGACATCGTTAGGCCTGTAAACGAACCGAACGTTCATGAACTGTTCATGAGCTGTTCGGCGGGAAGTTCGTTTGTGTTCGTTTATTTAAATAAATGAACGAACACGAACACAGTTTTTTGTTCGTTTAATTAAACGAACGAACATGAACACACGCTTTGTTCGTTCATTTATGTTCGTTATGTTCATTCATTTATGTTCGTTTATGTTCGTTCATTTATTTTTGTTCGTTTATGTTCGCTTAATTAAACTTAACTTTATTTTTATTATTTATTTCCTTTTGTTAAGTATCTTAATTCATATGCTTTTAAATTTTAACCCTAAACCTAATATTCTAACCATATCATTTATCAGACGCTATCAATACTTCACAACCACACATCCATTCTTCTCCACACTCAACAGCCCTACATTCTTCTACTTCCGGTCGACCACCTCCACAGCCCCGCCTCCACTCTCCAGCCTCCAGCCTCAACAACGTCGCCGTCTCCCTCATCCCGTCTCCACAGACCATAACGCCTCCGTATTTCTCATCCCCGTCATTTGGTTTTGGTTGCATTGTGATGAATCATTATTAACTTGTTTTTGTTTGTGTTCGTTTATGTTCATTTGTGTTCATTTATATTGATCACTTGTGTTCGTTTATGTTCATAAACAGTTCGTTTAAGTTTTAAATGAACGAACATAAACGAACACGAACACGACAAATTTCTTAATGAACGAACACGAACACAAAAATGTGTTCGATTATGTGTTTGTGTTCGTGTTCGGTTAAAGTTAAATGAATAAACGCGAACACATCTGTGTTCGTATTTGTTCAGTTCGTTTACAGGCATAGACATCATCTTTCTATTGAAAAAGGAAGGGTATATTAGTCTTTTCCGCAACAGCCAATGACGACGTCAAGTCGTCAACCGTCAAGTAACCTTCTAAAACATCCGTTATCTAACCCGGAACAAAAGTCGGGCCACACAGACCGTTTCAACGTCGGGTTACGAGCAAGTCAACCCATATTCACTATCACGCCCCCTTTCAGTTTACATCTCTCTCTCTCTCTCTCTCTCTCTCTCTCTCTCTCTCTCTCTCTCTCATCTGCACACATTATTATCTGCTTGAATCAAGTATGTCGATGTCCGATTCCGAAACGTCTTCTCAAGGAGGAGGCACCGAATACAAAAACTTCAGACAGATTACTCGTGATCGTCAGTTCCTTTTCTTCTCTATATCTGTTTGTAGTTCTGTATTTTTGTTTGAATTGATGACGTATGCGATTTATGTAGTTGAATTTTGGAGTTCATGCTCAATTGTTGAATGATTTTAAGTAAGATATATATAATTTGAGTTAGTATGTCACTAGACATACAAACAGTGAGTCAGTTTATTATTACAAGGAAATATATGTTGCAGTATATTTTAGAGAGAATATTTTACCACAGTTAGTACATAGCAATTAGCATAGTTACATATGACTTGATTAGATTGCATTTGTAATTATGTTCGTTGTATCTATGGCGATACACACACTCGCCTTGGTTTTAAAAAGCGAAAAGCGCACAAAAGCGACAATGTCTAAAACTGAGGCGCTTCGCGCCAAGTGCAAAAGCGCACCGCTTTTAGTACCCGAGGAGCAACTAATTATATATTTCCTATAGGTTTCTAGCATCATTTATCCAATATTTGAAGACAAGTAAGCTTTATATATGTTTTAGTATGGAATTGTATACATGTACAACATGAAAATCATGTTGTACAACAAGCTAATGCACAATAGTCAATTTTTTGCCAAGAAATTGCGCCACTCGTGGGCTTTTTTGAAAAAGGCGCACCTTAAGCGACCAAAAGCGCAAGGGCTTGAGCCTTGTTGAGCTTTGAGCCTAGGCATGCCTAAGGCACGCTTTTTTAAATCAAGACACTCGCTAATTACACCACTTGAAATCCGCCTAAATACCGCTGTTACTTGGTTGCGGCGAATTCACCAATGCTGTTGGGCTAAACGCCTCTTGGTGCTATTAGATAGTTGATCAATATTATATTTTATCTTACATGGTTTTCGTTATTCTATATGATATCAGAGCCTTGAGGTTCTTTCCTTCCTCCCTGTCACCAAATGATGGTTGGTTGCAAGTCATTGTACAAACATATTGATTAGGTTTTTTTTTTCTTACAAATTAGGCATCGACCGTAAAATTTAAAAACCAGCACAAATTCAAATTATACACCGATCTGAATTAGAAGATCGGAATAGAGATGTACAAGCTAGAATCAATGTTGGTGTGTTAATTTTTTAGTTTTAGTTTTCTGTTATTTGTTTCAAGCTAGACAACGTATCAAAATCTAGCTTGAGGGGGCATGTTAGCGACATATATTAGCTAGGGTTTATTGTATAACATTTACTATAATTAGGAGATTTGATTCAATTAGGTTTCCTTTGTAATTATCCTCATTCTAACCCAGATCACTAATACATGATACCTTAAGTTACAGGGTTTACATTATTTTATAGTGAGTGGGGGAGGATGTTAGCTATCTTTTGATCACAAATTACACATCCAAAGAATCACATGCACTAAACAAAAATCAAACGGAGAAACGAAACACAAGAGTTACGTGGTTCAGTCGGTCTGACCTTTGTCCACGGTTGCAACTAGCGGTTATGATTCTTAGTGGTACCAACTGGTGTCTAGTATGTGCTGTTCAATTCATGATTTGTCAGGCTAGTTGCAATATTTGTTATTTTTGTTTGCGACTTTGCATTTTAAAATTACTTAAAATTACATAACATTTATGGTAATTTATGCAATTGGCTAGCATAACTATTATAGCCTTGTTCTTTTGCTAAGTGACACCGACTAAATGGCCCTAAAATTCATGCCATGTGTCTAGTGATTTAAGGTTAAGATGCTTCTAGGGCTTCAAATAGAGAGGACTGCTTACGAATATGATCACTCCGGCACTAAATATATGGGGATTTTTCTCAATGCGTTCATATAAAACAAAGGGGATTATTAATAACCGGAATGTTAATCACTTTAAATTGAGTTAAAATATGCTAAATTAAAATTAGAATTTGTATTTTACTAGACAAGTAGTCATATCAATTTTGAGTGAACTTTTAGAAAGGCAACAACTGAACTACAAGCATTTGATCTATAGTAATTAATGGATGTAATTGAGTTATCTGATGCACAATGAAAAGTTACAGCAGAGGACCACGAAGCTCAGCCTGCTCAACCTTTGTACAATTAATCGAATACTAACTTAATTCTAGGTGAGGGAAGCTTATGTTAACGATATTGATGTGGAACGGAAGCAATCAAATGGCTCAAATAACTTGATGATTAAAATCAACAGCTTAACGAACCAAATGGTTCAAAGAAACTTTAAAGGCGTTCTTTACAATAATCAATAATCAAAAACTTAAGAAACTCCCTGAACAATAACCCTAAAGATCCAATTTATAGGATAAAAATCATAATTCAAAAGGAAATTAAATAAGATAAACTAGGAATTCAAATTTAAAATAAGTACTAATAAATATTAAACAATCCTGCATCAGATATCAATATAGGAAAATGGTTCTCTGTTGATCTTGTGTTTTAATTTGTTTGATCAAACAACTATAATAGTAAAGTTGGATTGGACAAGTCTTCAAACCTTGGCATTTCCGATTTAACATATTGGTGGTAAGAAAACGAGCTTGAACTTTTAAATGCTTTGAAGTTCATGATACGCAAGGGCTGCTAGTTATGAGTGAAACTAGAATGTTAAAAATTCTGAATTGATCACCACACATTCATATTGATATATAACTTGTCGCTTAATTCTTTTGCTTATTTCTCCATTGTTACTTTCAGCTTTGTTGGAGACCTATTTTCTAATTTAGGAATAACAAGAAGAAAAACACCAGATTAAGAATAAACACTCTATCCTATCCTAGTTGTGATAGTCTAATATTAAGTTTTAGATGGCATCGCTTAAGCTACTAGATAATGATAGTTTGCCTTTACAAAATTTTCAACCAAGAGTTCTCAAGAGAGAATATAGCTAAAACAGTCAAACTGACATAAAGAATGAACACACATAACCTTATTTAACCATTTGGTTGATGTCCGATTGCATGCAAACGTGCAGGATTGTTAACTAGTCACCCACTCACCCCCTAGAACAAACCGTCTTAGCTACTAGTACCTACAAAATTTATGTACAATATTATAGATTGTCTAATAAGAAATCATTGCAAGTTGTGTTCAAAACAATAAAATTACATTATGGGTGTGTGTAGTCTTGGTTTGACATGAAAACCATTGACTACAGAAACTTGTAGATGCCTAAGGCCATATGATTGACCATTTAAGTTTAGTCTTCTACTTTCTGTTCTGTTCTCCTTGCGCGGGCTGGGTCATGGTTGTTTGTATTCATTCCCTTTAGGTATTGCTAGATATATAGAATTCAAACGGAAACCGGACATGATTTGAAATAAGGATGTCATGTTTGTCGCTTTGGATAAACTGAAACACGATTCATGTAGCTAAGTATACATATTCCTGGAGAAAGTCTATTTACGACTGGAGCTCTTTTTTATTGTTAGTGAAAAATAAACACAATAGATAAAATAGCTTTGTAAAGTTACAAGGAAATTAGCTAAACATCTATTGATGAAGGTTGCCGTATCTACATTCTTAAGAAATGTTTTTGACTATTCATTTTTGAAATCTGCAACTATATACATCTTAAACTTATCAATATGGTTCTGAACATACTTAACAATCAGATTCATTGGCTTTGTATAATAGCAGAGGCAACAACTTAGTTGTCTATTTTGTAATGTGTAGATCAGATTTCAAGACTAAATCAGTTGGTTCAATAATTATTTCCAACTTGCAGGACTATTGTATGAAATGCTCAGGTCGGCAAAAAGACCAGATTCAAAATCAAATTGGAAGGTATGCGATTTTGTAGTCTAAGTTTGTATAATTGTGTAATAAGTTTTATTAAAATAATATGTTTTTAACAATGTGGTACATAAAAATCCTTTGAAAAATAAAGGTGGTCGCGTCGCATACTCCATAAAATGGAGTGGCCGACTCACTAATATGCCGTCGATGACAAGTAGACAACAGAAACTGCCGTGCCTAAGAAACCCGCGTGGCCGACGCCACGACATTTCGTGGTCGACGCGGTTAACAGACCAAACAACCAAATCGTTTTTATTTTCACTCCAATTCGACCCAAATAACATAAATCCAACCCGAGCTGCTTGTTAACGGATATCTTGACTTGTATTGACCAAGCTATAACTACAAAACACCTATCTCTATCATTCCATCACCTACCTTTATCTTCTTCTTCACAAAATTCCCTAGAACCCTAAAACCTTCCAGCATCCATAGAAGACTTGAATATAGAGATGGATGATCCCGAAGAGGTAGAAGATGAGGTGTTAGCCGTAGCTAATGCATCTAAGGATTGGTACGGGGATGAAGAAAAAGAGGATCCAGTAAGGCAAAATTGGAAAAGTGAACCATCTAAAAGATTGTCCGAGTTCAAAAACAAGCTCGAAGAAAGAAAAACGTGGAGATGGAAAATAGCAAGGCTAAGTGAAGGGGTTCCGCATGTGTGTTTGTGAACGAGTGGTTAACATGACCGAGTTTCGATTGGTCAACATCACTCAGAAATTTGAGAGGTTAGGATGGGAAAAGGGCATTAGATTGGACTAAAGGGAAGAGGGGTAAGATATATCTCCAGGTGATTTGTTATTGAATGGTGTCTTTGAAATTAGAAGCACGTGGTCCACCAGCCACTTAGAAACTCATTGGTGAAGTGGCAGGGCGGAGAATGACCATGTCATTTGAAACAATGAACAAGATTGCCAATGTTGATTCTCTCTGGGTGGGTGAATACAACCTATCCTGCTTTGATGCATTCTGGTCTCTAGCAATTTTAGAATCTGACCCAGTAAGATTAACAGATATACAGATATAATACTCCCATATTTTTTTCTTGGGGGGGGGGGGGGGGGGGGGGGGGGTAAGATGAGTATAAATGAGATGACTTTGGAGGGAAAGATTTTGCAAAACATATCCTTGGAGAATTTAGTAGTCAGATGTGGGGATCGGGGATTCTGCTGTACGTGGGATTTGAGGGTGATCTATGCCCTACTGTTTGGAGCTCCTAAATATTCATTGCGCCACATTTGTATAAACATGTTCTTGTTTTTTCTTTAGATTTTCAGTCTCTGACACTCTTTTGATTAGGTACTGATCATGGATAAAGTGACTGTTAAAATTATGTCATGTTCATGCAAGATGGCAGACATCACAGATGAAGCAGTTTCATGTAAGACGCAAAAGGCGTGTCTCACAAAAGTTTTAAATTTCTTGTTGTTTATCTTTAGTATAAATGCATTGTGTATGTTCACATGCCCCTTTTAATGCTTGCCACCACTTTATTGACAATGCTTTTATTTCGATTTAACATCCTCATCAATCTGAGCCCCACCCCTTGTGGTGTGGTGGTGAAGGTGATGGAGTTCTAAAGGTGAGGTTGGGAGTTAAAGCTTCATAAGAGGCAAAAAAAAGAGAGCGTATTTAAAAGGTGATATAAAAAAAGAGGGAGGAAATTAGCCGATCAAAAAAAAAATCCTCATCAATCTTTCCACCCTTTTATGATGATCCCAAATGCTGAAACATTTTTTGTCAACACTTCTGAAGTTGCATTCTATGCAAAAATTACAAACAGAAGGGTTAAGGCAAATATTCCACCATATTGACCATCATTCTTTACTGCTGTTAAATGATGTAACTTTTGTTTTTTTTTCCCTTTTTGCAGTGGTGGAAGATATAAATAAGAGAAGACAACCACTTCCAACGATGGATGCGGTGTACTACATCCAGCCAACAAAAGAGAAGTATTTGAAATTCTTTTCCCTGACAAACAATATATAATTTGAAGTATTACATTTGTAATGCCTGACTTGTATGTTTTCCTCTTTTCCAAACCTATTTATAGCCTTTTTTTTCTGCTTCTCCAATAAGGTTCAATAGCTTTCCTTACATCTCATGCTAAATGCCATTGCCAGCTCCTTATTTATAATACAACAGATACTTGCAAATTCGACAGTGTCACCACCAGCTCCTTGTCTGTCACAACATAATTTTACTTGCTAATGGAACAGAGTTATTATATAATAAGGAAATATGTTTAAAGATTTTAGTTTTTCACCTGTGTTTTTATCTAGACGACCAATGTGAAATACTATAACTAGTTGACGGAATCCCTCAACATATGTGCAAAAATAAGCGATGTGTTAGTGTTAATCTTGGTTTCATATGTGAAACGGGTTAGATGGGTCAAGACTTTGGGCGCAAGTTCTGTCCGGGTTTTAAGTTAGAAGTCGGTTAAAGATGGGGAGCCATGAGTCTAGGAAGAGGAACGAGGATAAAGATGAGTTTTGGTTTAAGAGTCTTTTGTTTAGTATGTATATCTCTATAGATAATAGGAAACCGAGTCTTGTAGGTTAAGTTTGTTTGGTGATCAGGTTTAGTGGTAGTTAGTATAAATAGAGGTGTAGGGGTCTTTGGAGAGTGTAGTTTTGTTCATAGTAATATTTTTAGTGTCGTGACTTGAGTTTAGTCACCAAATCCCGGTGTTCTTGTGTGTGATATACGATCCCCGGCCTACACGGTGATATTTTTTTTGGGGTTGGTGTATTATCTATTAACACTGTGTTCACGAGTTGTATTTTCTTTAGAGAGAATGGAAGGAGGGGAGTGAAATTTTGTAGTTTAATTATTCTTTTCTAATTGGAGAGAAGAGAAAGGAACCATAAGGGAAAGTTTTAGGTGGCTTCTCTCAGAAACCTTCCTCCAAAATGTGGGAAGATTCGAAGGTAATGAAATGCTTAATACTGAGTTACCAAACAAGCCTCGGTTTAACTTAACATTTTGAACACTGGAAAGGTATATTTGTAACATCATCAACTTTCTTTCCCTCCAACTCAAGAACAAAAAAAAAAAAAGATTAAAACATGACACTTTCTTTTCAGAACACAGCGTAAGCATGTATGTTCCTTCTGAAATCAAGTGCTTACTGTAGGTTCTGTCATTGTTTGGTTATAATTCTAATATGTACTAAAATCAGCACTCCTTCATTTAAATCATCTCTACTGACGGATATCTTCTTTTACTCAATTCTCACATGCTTTTGTCAAAATGCAGTGTTCGTATTCTCCTGTCTGACATGGCTGGAAGAACACCTCTTTATAGAGAGTATGTGAGATATCAGAGGCCTTCTTTAATGTTTCTTTTTTTTTTTTTTTTTATGAATGTTATCTGGAAATCTTTGGAATATTCGGAACCATTTAAACATGGTTTTATACTTTGTGGTTCTTTAATATTTGTTCTCTCTTTTCAGTGCCTACGTTTTCTTCAGTTCCTCTGTCCCAAAAGAGTTGGTTAGTTATATTAAAAAGGAACAAAATCTGAAATCTCGTTTGCGTGCTATGAAAGAGGTTTAATTTCATTTTTTATCTTTGTTTTTGCAATATTATGGATTTCGTTGTTGTGTTTACTTTGGAGGGATTTTTCAGATGAACTTGGAGTACTTCGCCATTGATAGCCAGGTAACACATGCTACTAAATTAAAATGTTTTTATTTACTTGATTATATGGCTAAAGGTGATTTATTGCTCATAGAGAGTTCTGCAAATGTTCATGTAACCCGATTTATTATTATATTGCTACTTTGTGGTTTTGACTAGCCTTTTTTACAATAGTGTTTTATAACTGATAACACAATGGCTTTGGACCAACTGTATGGGAAGGAGGAAATGACCCGAAAAGGAGATGAATGTTTAAATGTGATGGCTGACCGTATTGCAACCGTCTTTGCTTCATTATTGGTATGCTTTCTTCCGTTTTTAGATCTATCAAGATTGAGGGTATTGAATTAGAGATGCGAAACCTATCTGTTTTTCTTCTAATATTACAAAATGCTTTTCAGGAGTTTCCGTTTGTACGTTACCGTGCTGCCAAATCCCTTGATCCTACCACAATGACCACAATTTGCGATTTGATTCCTACAAAGCTCGCTGCTGCTGTTTGGAATTGTCTTATGAAGTACAAGTCTCTCAAAAACTTTAATTTCCCTCAGACAGAAACCTGCGATTTGCTCATCCTAGATAGATCAACAGACCAGGTTTTTATCTTAACACGTAGGTTATGATTTCTTATTGCAGTCCATTGTTTTAATGCTATATACCTTCTAGATTGCTCCTATCATTCATGAATGGACATACGATGCTATGTGCCGTGATTTACTTAATATGGATGGAAATAAATATATTCACGAGGTTAGTCTATGGTCTCTGGGCATAAATTGTTTATCAAGATATGTCTTTCTTTTGCTATTACAAATCAAGTAATTATACTACTTAGGTTGCAAGCAAAACAGGTGGCCGTCCTGAAAAGAAAGAGGTTCTTCTAGAAGATCATGATCCTGTATGGCTAGAAATGCGCCATTTACATATAGCAGATGTATGTCGCATTGGTTTTTATTTTTGTTTTATATTTCTTTAATAGTCCTGAGCAGACGCATGCAAGCGGTTCCTTAAAAATCTTGCCTTGTCAGGCTGGTGAACGTTTGCATAACAAGATGACAAGCTTTGTGTCAAAGAATAAAGCTGCACAGATGCATGGTTCAAGGTCTGTTTAATATGGACAAAATAAAATCTTACTGCTTTAGTGCTTTTTGCTCCCGAGATATAGAGATCGAGAAATATTTGGAATTTGAATCTAACTTCTTTTTATTGACTTGAATTTCAAATTACAAACTAGGTTAGTATGTGATATGTAAAGCCCAATATTAATATATTGACCTTTATCTAGTCTACGAAGAAGAAAAAAATCTAATTACCTTAAGGGGAAACTACATCACATAAGCTACTTTGTCAATTATAAAAAGGTTTTAATAGTTGTTTAAATATTTAAAATCTGACCACATATCTTTTTTTTTTTTTGTGTGCGTAGAGGTGATGGTGAGTTGTCGACTCGAGACTTGCAAAAGATGGTCCAAGCATTGCCACAATATAGTGAACAAATGGACAAACTTTCCCTCCATGTTGATGTAAGTTGACCATGTAGGGACTTCTGGTTGAAATTCTGTACTGCACTCGTTGTAATTGTGTATGGATATGATTGATACAGATTGCTGAAAAGATCAACAAACTTATTAGGGAGTTGGGGCTTAAAGACGTGGGACAGTTGGAACAAGACCTTGTATTTGGAGATGCAGGAACTAAGGAGGTCATCAACTTCCTTAGAACAAAAATCGTGAGTTATGAACGTCATCTAGTTATATAAAAAACACACAAACATCATTAAGGTCTAACAAGCACGTTATGTATGATTCTTCATGCAGGATGCTCCACGTGAAAGTAAATTGCGATTATTAATGATCTATGTCGCAACTCATCCAGATAAATTTGAGAGTGACACACTTGCAAAGTTGATGGAGGTAATAATGATGCTTTATGATTGTTTTTTATCAGTTAACTTGCACAAACCAAAAAGTCAAGTTTTTGAAGGCACACGTCAAACGCCTAAGATCATCACGTGAGAGGTAAGTTGAGCTCACAAGGCGGGTATATTGGTTGGGCTAATTGGCCAAGCACCCCCTTATGGCCAACAAGAGATTGTCACTATGAGAGGTCCATTCTTGCCACTCCCAGGGCTCGAAACCCAAGCATCTTCTGTAACACCCTAAGAAAATCCCATATCAGATATGGACGTGAGAGATGATAGGCTTATAAGGAATGACTGACCTCAAATACTACCAACATTTTTCACTTTTTTCGGCAAGTTGGTTGTGGAAGAGAGCACACCATGGTTAAGCATGCTTGGGTGAGAGCAATACAAGGATAGGTGACCTCATGGGCAATCGTAAACAAATCCGTGAGATCCTAGTGGGCAAAACAGACAATATTAGTCTGTATGAGGGGTCAGATGTTACATCTTATATATTGTCCAAATCCTCGACTACACACTGTCACACTAGGAGGCTTAACTTGTACATTGTATGCTTTTTGGAGTTAAATAATTTTTTGTTCTTTTTTTTCATGTATGTTTTCTAGTTAGCAGGACTTCCAGATGATGATAGGAGAGCCGTATACAATATGCGATTTCTTGAGGGTTCATCAGATTCAAAAAAGAGTTCACTTGGTGCCTTCTCTTTAAAATTTGATGCTCACAAGGTAGAAAAATGTATATTAATATGTATAGCTCTATTCTATGAATTCTTTCGGTTTTTGTTTCTGAATGCAATCTCTTGTTATTAATTCAGAAAAGGCACGGGTTAAGAAAAGACCGTGCTGGGGAAGAATCAACGTGGCAGTTATCACGGTTTTATCCTATGATTGAGGTACGGAATTTTTCTTTTTTTCATCAACCATTTAAAGAGGACCAACTAAAAGCGCGCATCATTGTTCAGGACCTAATCGAAAAACTTAGCAAAAATGAACTGCCAAAGAATGATTACCCTTGTATGAATGATCCAAGTCCCACTTTTCATGGGAGATCGCAGTCTGAGCCAGCACCTCCACCCGCTCATTCAATGAGATCCAGACGAACAGCTACGTGGGCCCGGCCTCGAGATTCTGAAGACGGGTATTCAAGGTCTGCCATATTTGTTAATCAAACCTCATAGTTTCATAGTAATATAATAGCAATATAAAATAAAACATGTGTTTTACTTTTCCTTTGCCTTCGTTGCAGTGATTCCATTCTCAGGCACGCATCTAGTGATTTTAAGAAAATGGGACGACGCGTTTTTGTTTTTATCGTTGGGGGTGCAACTAGATCAGAGGTCTGTGTTTTCAAGTTTTTAGGAATTGTCAGATTTATAATATACACAAACAACTAAACTTACATTTAACCCGATTCCTCTCAGCTACGAGTTTGTCACAAGTTAACTGATAAATTGAAGAGAGAAATCGTTCTAGGTTCATCTAGTCTTGACGATCCTCCACAGTTCATTACGGTTAGTAACTTCTCTAAATGCGAATTAAAACGTAGACGGACTTGAGAAAGAAATATTTTCAAAATACTATGTAAAGTTCTTTTTGTTTGTTTCATGATATGATATTTTGTATATATAATTTGCAGAAACTGAAGCTGCTGACTACAAATGAGCTCTCATTGGATGATCTTGAAATTTAGAGATGCATTTGTAGCTGCTGCATGGTTTTCTGTTTGTAATCATGTATGTAATATCAGCCTGTTTCCTATAATTGGGAAACTGATGTGAAAACCATGTCTATATGTTGTGTGTGTAAATCTCATCAATTTTAAAAATTGTATTTAGAATTTATTGATGTTACATACATGGTTGTCATGTATAAGACATTTATCATTACATGCATTAAAAACCAAAAGACAAACTGTGTAAGATTTTAAAACACAAAGTAGCATTAATTTTAAAGGCAAATGGCAAATGACATACGTTCAAACTTAGTGTATTGTAAAGGATAATTTTTGTAATTTAGTCTGTATGTATATTTTATTAAGAAAAACTAGAACTATTATATTTTGTTTTTTATTGTGCTTTTCAAGACTAATGGAACTTCAATCAGAAATCTGGATTCAAATTGGCACACGGTGTAAACAAGCTGACTGCAAGGGCAGTCCCTATAACATTAGAGAGCTCGAACTCGCCTTGTTTAAAGTTTTATGTTTGTAACTCGAGCCTACTCGGTTTTCATATAATAATAATAATAATAATAATAATTTGATTTATATATTCGTAAATTTATATCTATATGTATTTAAAATTCAAAATTTTATATGTATAACATAATATGGAGTTACATTATCATAATCACATATATAATATTTATTATGTAATTATAGATTTATATATTAAATTAAAGTTATTATACTTGCATAAACTATATGCTTGTTTTGGTTAAATTGATGAGGACGGTGGGTATTTAAAACCAACCGTTGGCTAAAGTCATATTAACGTTCTACCACGGTTAGTGGTAAATTTTGGTGTGCATTTATTATTTTTAAATTAAAAAAGAATAATTTAAACTTTCAAATATATGTATTTATCTATATTTAAATGTAAAATAAATGAACGAATCAGTGAAGTGCTGCCTTTAAAATTGTGTTTTAGTGAAGTGATGTGATAATGCAAGATTGATAAAAATCAGTAAGGTTCAATAAAGTAAGAGTGAAGCGCCCCCTCCCTCCCTTCCATTTGGTATAAAAAAAAGCTTTGTCTCAAGCTCGTTTATTAAATAGTCTCTAATTTAAGCTTTGAGTCTAGCTTGTTTAAGCTGGGCTTGATTTGAATCTTTAACTAGTTAATCTTGAGTAGTTTACAAGCAGCTTGACTGGTTTATACCCATTTAGAACTAATCTCTTTTTCAACTTTTTATAAGAAATAATTTAGTTTTTTTTCTAATAATTTTTAATACTTATAATAAATCCAAATATACAATTTTTCTATTTTTTTTGTTTTATTACGATATAAATTCATTAAAAGCTAAGTTGTATCCAATGTAAAATATCTTGTCTCATGATGCATTTTTAATTCATAACTTTTTCGTACTAAAATTTTGACCAAACATTCACAATATGAGTTTACCCTACTCTTAACACACTTTACAAAAGTTGAAAATTAAAAAATACTATTATTTAGAATTTAGTTGATTCTATGTTAAAAAAGATATTACCAAAAGGAACTCATACCTAAAAGCATGAAAATAGACCATCCATGGAGGAGACAATATTAGCTGGCTACCTTGGAATAGAATAGCAACCAAACTATACCATAGGTCAAGCAAGAAAGAAAAAAAGAAAAAAAGGGCACTACTACAACTACAAAGTTACATGTACCATTATTTTGATTCCAAATACATCACATTTCTATCTTTTATTATTGCTGGTGGCCCAGCCCATTCAGTCCGTACAATTATGTGGGCCCATTTTACGTAAAGTTAGACTACTCAACTATTCTTGCTTTGTTTCCTTTCTTTTTGTATTTGCCATTATCAAATTTTTTTTTTTACTTGCCCGAGGAGATGAAAAAGAATTAGGGCTTTCTACTACTTGGCATTAAGAGAAGCTGGGTAGCTCCGTAATCATTCAATATCCTTGACTTTTCAATAAGGGGCGCGTTAGCTAGGCCGTTTTCTTGCAGGAGTGCTAGCGCGCGCCCTTACGTTTTCTTTGCTTGCTTTTCATTTGAAGCTTTAGACAAAGGTGCTATTGAGATATTGGGCCCTTATGGTATCTCGTACACATTCCGACGATTGGCCCGCGGTAGCAGCGGAACCGGGGAAAGTATACAGAAAAGACAGTTCTTTTCTATTAGATTAGTCTATTAATTCATATTAGATTAGTCTTAGTTAGTAATCCCGGCTTAGTGAGTCCTTTCTTCAGTGATGAACTGTTGGCGGCAGTCCTACATTTTGTCTCTGTGGACCGAGGAGAAAGGGGGCTCGGCGGGAAGAGGATTGTACCGTGAGAGAAGCAAGGAGGTCAACCTCTTTCAAATATACAACATGGATTCTGGCAATGCAATGTAGTTGGACTCTCATGTCGATCCGAACGAATCATCCTTTCCACGGAGGCAAATCTTTGCCTGTTAGGTAAGAGGATAGCAAGTTACAGGGCAGGTCCATTTCCTTCTTCCAGAATACCGGAGGTCGGGATCAAGGAACTCCTGCTGGATAACTTCTGCTTCAAACAGAACTTTCAAGATTGCATTACTTTCATGTGGAACTTCACTTCAGATAAGTCTCGTTTGCGTCGACAAGTGAGTTCCCGCATTAACAGCCTTCCCATGATTTGGTAACGGATGAAAATGAACATCGGGTTCTCCTGTCAACTTTGCGAAGTCAAGCTCGTAGACTCTCCTTTGCCTGTAGGCTGATCTCCATATGGATGCGCGAGTGAAGGCCTTTCCTCAACTTCAACTGTTTTGTTTGGGACGCTCCGGCACATTAAATGCGAGAAGTGCGCTATTTCCCAATCCAAATAGTAAAAACTCACGTAATCGTAATAAGAAGAGTTTCTCCCTTTTTCTTCTGTCAAATCCGAAGCAGCTACGCCTATTGAAAGAAGAAATCTTCCCCCGTCCTTTAACCTGGACTCCATTCTTCCTCTAGAAGGATAATGGGATCCAGACTATAATCAAGCTATGATCGTCAAATTTCATATAGAAAGATCAGGTTATTGCTGATCATCTGGTCTATCGCTCCTTTTGAGAGTGACATAAGCCTTTCCCCTGCAGTGAAGTTTCTTCCTTCCCTGACTTACTTGAAAAAAGGCTTTTCTTTTCCTCCGCTCGTAGGAAGCTAGGCACAAGACGCAGACGATCAGACGAAAAATGAGATGATACCTATTCCCTGGTCGAATTCAAGGATTCCAATCAGCTCAAGGATTAGAATCAGTTCAACACTGCAGTCCATGTGAGGCTAGATCTTCAAAGAGGGTCATCTCTGGCTAGCGCTCAAGATCGATTCAATTCCATTCGCCGATTGACTTGAGTTTGTGAGGCTTGGTGGAGTAGGTTTCAGAGGGCTCTCACGCACTCTTCTTTATTGAAGTCATTCCTATTCTATTAATAGACCCGTCAGAGTAGCGATCCCTGCTTCAGAAGGAATCCGATTAAAGAATGAAAGTGTGATCAATCAATCGCGGTAAGGAACCCCTCTCTTCTAGTAGACGCCCGGTATTCCGATTCCTCTTATTGATTGGGGAAGTCAGAAGCAGCGCAGGAAGCTAAATGCCTTGAGTTTAGCGCCTTCCATAATCCATCAATAAAGGGGCGACCAATATATCAGGGATGCACCCCGAGCGAGCATAAATAAGGCTGCGGCGCGGAAGTCTTAGAGTTAGGAGTCTCGGCGCGTAAGAATCCAAATTCTAATAAGTAGCTCTCGGCATCCCCTCTCTTCAGTTCTGTTGCCGGGAGTTAGGAGTTAGGGGGCCTCCTCCTTCTAATGAGTGCCCGGTGAAGGCGCTAAAAGAATCAGAATTCTTCTTTCTCAGACCCCACTCTTGTTGCCGCCCTTGAGTCAGGAGTTACGGGATTCGCCCCTCTCCTATATATTTACGCGCGTAGGAGTAAGATATCCTCTATCCCGATCAAGTGGCCCGAAATCGTGACTTTTCGACCCTCCTCGAGTGATTCCACATTGATGGACTGGACGATCAAATTCTTCTTGGGTTGGCTACCCTTATTATTAGTCTACCTGTAACAGCTTTAGATTCCAGTGGGGACAGCTATGATCATGGTAGCTGCGGTGAAGTAGGCACGGGTATCAACGTCTAAGCCCACAGTAAACATATGATGAGCCCAAACAAGAGATCCAGGAACACCTATACTGATCATGGCATAAACCATGCCTAGATACCCGAAGACCGGTTTTCCCGAAAAAGTAGAAACGATATGACTTATTATACCGGATCCAGGCAGAATGGGAATATACACCTCTGGATGACCGAAGAACCGAAAGAGATGCTGGTATAATATGGGGTCTCCCCCTCCAGCGGGATCAGAAAAGGTTGTATTAAAGTTTCGATCGGTTAATAAGATGGTAATTGCCCCTGCCAGTACCGGAAGTGATAATAAAAGTGGGAATGCTGTCACTAGAACGGACCACACAAATAGGGGTGATCTATGCATAGTCATTCCAGGTCCACGCATGTTGAAGATAGTTGTTATAAAATTGATAGAACCTAAAATGGATGAAATACCAGATAGATGAGGACTAGAAATTGCTGAATCAACTGCTCCTCCAGAATGGCTGGTAATACCACTTAAGGGCGGATAGACCGTCCACCCAGTGCCACTACCCACTTCTACTAAGGCTGGGCTTAATAGGAGCAAGAGACTTGGTGGCAACAACCAGAATGAAATATTATTTAATCGTGGAAATGCCATGTCAGGCGCACCTATCAGAATCGGAACAGACCAATTACCAGATCCACCTATCATCGCCGGCATAACCATAAAAATGAAGAGTGCCCTGCCGCGCCTACTCCTATCAAAAAGCGAGACTTTACTAAACAAGAAAAGCCCCTTCTATCTTCTTAGTAAAGCGCTAACGCGCGCCCTGCAATCAAACTCAAGTTTCGCCTTGATCGATACGACAACCTTACTAATAGAAAGGGTCAAAATGCGCTCAAGCAACCTATCTGACTAATATAATAATAATAAGAAGGGCCTATCTAAGCCCTATGGTTGTAAAGCTACAACTCGAAAGCCGGCCTTACCTTCTATGTTTTTAGTAAAGGGCCTTTTCAATAAGGCTCGCGCTAGGCGCTCACGTTTTTTGGCTTCCCTAAAATAGCATATTTTTCAGTTGGTAAAGACCCGCCCCTTGTTTCAGTCAGAATGAGTCCCCGGGACCCCGGGACATTGGCTTCCGCCAACAGTGAACTATTAAGGATCGCATCCCGCGCATATTCTACATTATAGCCTGCAACTGATTCAGCTTCCGCTTCTGGGAGATCAAACGGAGCTCGATTAGTTTCTGCTAGACAAGAAATAAAGAACATAACCAATACAGGGAACAAGGGAATACCGGACCATATCTGCTTTTGCGCCATGACAATCTCACTCGAATTACGGGGACCTACACATATTAGTACAGTATACCGGGGTCCCCGGCCAGAACCACACGTGCAAGTTTCCCTGCATGTGGCTCGTCCGTGCTTTTCTATTCCGCTTTGCCGCCTATTAAGAGAATAGGTCCCGTTCAAGCGGTCCGCCTTTCTTCATCTATACCAGCTGCCACGCACGAGCCCATAGAAAGGATTTCAGCGCCCCTCTCTAGATAAGAAGCAGAACGCGCCATCACCTACAGCCCTTTCCTCTGCCCGGGACTTCCACGAAATGAAAACGGGCGGCATCGCCACTCTATATAGTACTACTTCGTGGGTAATTAATATTATTTGGGTTGGACCCATTATCAGATTTGTACCATAGATTGTATTTCTGACTTTTTCAATAGGTGAAAGCAATCACTCATTGTAATCCTACACCCAAAGGTTTGGGCCAATTAAGGTTTGAGTACATTGAGTATAGCCCTATACTATCATTTCATACATTGGTTGTATCATATTTGTGATACCCTTTTTGTTGAAGGATACAAGGCCATTTAAGGTTCAATACATTGATTATACCACCAAGATTTATGTTAATAAAGATATTTAGATGTAGTTTGTTGAAAGTTAATCCTAAAACACACATGAGTTGAAGGTTGAAAAAACAGAGTGAAAGACTGATTTTGATAAGTTTGAATATTTAGATTAGTTATCTATTTGATTACATTAGTAGAGATAATTATGTGAGTTAGTATTAGATTGCTAGTAGTATATGAGCAGGATTAGTATGGTTAAATTTAGTATAAACAGAGGTCTAGGTTAATGCTTTTAATTGTCCCTTTTTCTTTATAAGTTTGTACTTAACATAGTTTAACTCTTAACGTGTTTTCGATAGATTAGTTTAAGTACATGTAAACGAATAAATTAATTGTGACCCGGAAGTGGAAATCTTGCGGTTAGATGTTGGAAAGAGTTGATTTCTATGCTTTATCTCTCGCCCAACATGCAGGGGCGGACCTAGCTTGAACCTAGGTGCCGCGTCCGTTGCTACTCAACTTTGCGCGCGTAGTGGAAAATTAGTGGAAAATTTGTTTTTGTTTTACGATATTTAGAAAACGTTACTACTAAAATGAAAAAAAAAAAATGAAAAACGTTACCACTGAAATTAATTTCTAGATCCGCCACTGCCAACATGTATAGTAACATCAAGACTATTGCCTTTTATAAAATTTGTGCAGTTTTTATGACTTTTTTAGCAAGAAAAAGGATAAATAAGAATTTTAGTTTAAAAGTTTGGTTTTTCTGTTTGAATAACAAAGTTTATCTTCTTTCAAAATTTGTCTTTTTCACTCTAGAAAATGTTAAAATTTTAGTGAGAGAAGGGAAGAAACAAGAGAGTTTTGACACTACATTCTCTTTTCTTTCTCTATAATACAAAGATATATATACAAATAAAAAGTTACACATGACAACCAACCGGCTATAGCACATCTACATAATAACTATAGCTATCATCATGCCACATATGTTCACAAGGATAAATCAATGGCGTCTAGGCCATGGGGAAGATAAGGGGCAGACCGCAGACCTAATCACAAACACGTTAGCATACTCTAACATCCCCTCGCAAGCTTATGAAGTGACGAGAAGCTTGAATTGTAGATAAGTAATCAAGTCAAAGCTGGAGAGTTTAAACATAATGAATTTGAAGAGTTTGAGATAAAAATTAAAATGATGTCCTAAAATGCTAACGTACCATTCGCACTTTTGTTTCATCATTATGAAACACCAAATTGACACCAAGATACGCACTTCAATATTGTTACACCACAATGTGAAAGGACATGAAAGAGATAAATAATACGTATCACTCGCGCAGTAGTCCCTGCATCAAGTATCTACCTTTAATATATGTAGGAAATGTTGGAATAAATATACGTTATGTCTTGTATATTTATCGGTGTAGCTATTATAATCATTTATATTATGTTTGAATGTTTGATCAATTGCTAAATACTCTAAGCCCATAACTGACTAGTCTTTGATGGACGGACTTGTCATTAGTTTGGCCTAACTAGAGTGTCCACTGGGTATGCATAAATAGGAAGAGATTACTAGGGTTGGAGGATGATGATCACAACTTAGTCAATCATAACACCTCTTAGAATTCGTCCGTCTACTCTCTCTCCCATAACGATTTTGCAACGATTCTGCAAAGGATCATTAGCCATCATAACTGCATACCCTAAAGGGAACTCGAACAGACTGACAGTTATGTTGACCTCAACGCTTTCAGCATCAGTAGCAGGTCTCACGAATCTCTCAGGTACATGTTTATTTGTTTTCCATTACATACTAACGAAATCGATGCAACATGTGATATCAGAGCAATGTTGCTCATGATCGATTTTGTTAGTTCCATCAATTTTGGAATCAAATCGGAAAACGAATTATGAAACCTGAAAATCATATTAAAAAAAGGCTTTCGGCTGAAAACCCTAACAGTCGTATTATGAAACGATGTTTTATTTAAAATCTATTAACGTTCAAGGATTATGATTCCTGTTAAGGTGTTTTTTTATGATAATGTTCTCAGTTTCGGTTTAGGTGTTCTTAGAATGCATGATGAAAACCAAAATTTTGATTGTGTTTTGCTTAAGAATTAGGATTGATTGTTGTTTGCTAAAATTTAGGATAAAGATTTATCCCCTAAAATATGGCAACAACCTAAAAGAATCCTAATTAAAATTAAGAGATAATATTGGTTCCTAAATTAGCTCAACATAAACTTGCTCACAAAGGAACAGAGTGTTCGACCATAAGGAGTTCGACCTCATCAAGAGAGTTCGACCTCATAAAGGGAGTTCGACCTCATCAAGAGAGTTCGACCTCATAAAGGGAGTTCGACCTCATCAAGAGAGTTCGACCTCATCAAGAGAGTTCGACCTCATAAATGGAGTTCGACCTCATAAGGAGTTCGACCTCATCAAGAGAGTTCGACCTCATAAAGGGAGTTCGACCTCATCAAGAGAGTTCGACCTCATCAAGAGAGTTCGACCTCATAAATGGAGTTCGACCTCATAAGGAGTTCGACCTTATCAAGAGAGTTCGACCTCATAAAGGGAGTTCGACCTCATCAAGAGAGTTCGACCTCATAAAGGGAGTTCGACCTCACAAGAGAGTTCGACCTCACAAGTGAGTTCGACCTCATTAGCCTGAATTCGACCTCATTAGTCTGAGTTCGACCATAAAGAGTGTTCGACCAAGTTTTCTGCTTTCGAGCATTAAGGTATTTACGAACCATTATATCATTAGCGAAAACCCACTTATTTTCAGCAAATACGAACCCATTAATACGGAAACATCTATAAAATTATGGCACCCGAACCCCAGCAGGGGGCCATGCCCCCCGCACCCCCCAGAGAAGATTCCGTGGGTTTCAATATGCACTAACGAGAGGTTTATCGTTAACTAAATGAAATATTTTGATGAAACCTAACGAATCAGTTTTATCATTACTTAGACCTTGCTTAACTTGCAATAACATTCGAGGTGTCACTTCTGCCCAAAGGTGATGTGTCACATTAGGTGGTTATATAGATCTCGTTAAGCATTGCAGCTCGTTCACATAAGTGCCATAAGGTTTCACTTCTGCCCAAAGGTGATGTGTAACAAATTATGTTAGTGAACTGAGCGTATTGCATTAGGACTTTGAATGTTTCACTTCCGCCCAAAGGTAATGGGTTACATTCACTGTCGGCAATTTAATACTTAAATAAATAGCGTATAGCCAAAGCTAGAGCATTGTATTTAAGTAGCTTATGTTTTTGGTGTTATGAATAGTTATCTCAGCTTCATTAGTATAATGGTCTACGTCCTGCCTGCCTTAGATAATTAGTTGCCCCCTTAGATCACTATAAGTTCTTCTCTAATGTTGTATCTTACTATTCTCATTTTTCCACTATTAGCTCCCAACTGCGGCATCACTACCTTGACTGGTGATAACTATGCTGCCTGGAAAGATTCGCTTATGTTAACTTTGGCACTGCTGGATTTCGATTACGCACTGAGAGAGGATGCTCCTCCCGAACTCACTGACAAAAGCACCACTGCTGATAAAATGGTGCATGAGAAATGGGAGAGATGCAACCGTATGTCCCTCATGTTCATTAAGAACTCCATTAGCATGCCTATTAGAGGATCTATTCCAGATTCTAATTTTGCTAAAGAATATCTGGCTTTTGTGGAGGATCAGTTCAAAGGAACCTCAAAAGCGCATGCTTCCACTCTTATTCTGAAACTTGTGACAACTAAGTATGACAGGAGAAGCGGTATTCGTGAGCATATTATGTCCATGAACAATATGGCCCATAAGCTTAAGGGCTTAGAAATGGAGATTAGTGACGGTTTCCTGGTGCATTTCATCATGACTTCTCTACCCTCTGCTTATGATGCTTTCAAGATCAACTACAACACACAGAAAGAAAAGTGGACAATGCAGGAGTTGATCGCTATGTGCGTGCAAGAGGAAGAGCGGATGCAGCTGGAGAAACCTGAAGTTGCTTACCTTACCACCGCTAATCCAAAGAAGAGGAAGAGACAATCTAACAAGAATCATAATGTTAAAACCCAGAGGAATGAAGCAAGTGTCTCATCTAGCCATAAGAACTCCAAAGGTAAGTTCCTCTGCAAGTTCTGTAAGAAAGAAGGACATAAGCAGAAGGACTGCCATGAATTTAAGGAATGGCTAACTAAGAAAGGTAATCATCTACTTATGATACTTGAGTCCTTTAACTTAAATGTTCCATCTAATACTTGGTGGTTTGACTCTAGTTCTATGGTCCATGTGACCAATTCTCTTCAGGGATTCCGTACGATCCAGATACTGGCAAGAAACCAAAGAACACTTAATGTTGGGAATGGAAAGTCACTTATTGTCGAAGCCGTGGGAACATTAGAATTAAAATTCAAAACTGGTTTATGTATTGTTCTTTATGATACCTTATATATTCCTGAGATTACTCGGAATCTTGTATCTGGACCTAAGTTAGACATGGATGGTTTTGACGTTTCTCACGGTCATGGCAAACTTACGATTACTTATGATTCCCAAGTGTATGGTCATGATTTTCTGGATGGTGGTCTCTATAAGTTAGAACTAGATGATTTTTCCAAGTCTTTGTTATCATATAATGTTAATGAATTACTAACAAAGAAGAAACGCAAGAGAGACTTAGAAACTTCATCCATGTTGTGGCATCAACGTTTAGGCCACATATCACGAGAAAGGTTAACCAGACTCGTGAAGGATGGGGTATTACCCTCTCTTGATTTCGATGATTTTGGAACATGTGTTAAATGCCTTAAGGGCAAGATGACGTCGGCAAATAAGAAAGGTGTCACTAGGAGCTCTAATTTATTAGAACTCATTCATACTGACATTAGTGGCCCTTATAACGTTGCTGGCATAACTGGACATACTTCATTTATCACTTTTATTGATGATTATTCTCGTTATATGCACTTGTATCTTATTAAGGAAAAGTCTGAATCACTAACAACTTTTAAAGATTATAAAGCTGAAGTTGAAAAGCAATTAAATCATCAGATAAAAGTTGTTAGATCAGACAGAGGAGGTGAATATTATGGCAGACATACTGATGTGGGTCAAGCCCCTGGCCCATTTTATGAGTTTTGTAAGAGCCAGGGGATTGTGAACCAATACACCATGCCTGGTACTCCTCAGCAGAATGGTGTAGCTAAGCGAAGAAACAAAACCCTTATGGACATGGTGCGCAGTATGTTAGCCAACTAAGGTTTACCTTTGTTCCTCTGGACTGAGGCCTTAAAAGCAGCCGTTCATATACTCAATAGAGTTCCTACGAAGTCTGTCCCCAAAACTCCTTACAAACTTTGGACAGGTAGGAAACCGAGTGTTAGATATATGAAAGTATGGGGCTGTCTTGCCGAAGCTAAGTTATATAACCCTTTCTTACGTAAACTTGACATGAAGATAGTAAGTTGTTTCTTTATCGGATATCCCGAGAACTCTAAGGGTTATAGATTCTATTGTCCTTCCCATGTCACTCGTATTGTGGAAACTAAGCGTGCCGCATTTCTAGAGGATTTCAAGGTCAGTGGGAGTAATGTAAATCCTTATGAAGAATTGCAAGAAATACAAGATGCGGGGGAGACAGATTTGTCGCTTACAACAACTCCGATGATTCCTCTTGTATCCAATGCTAATTCTATCCCTAATGTCACTGCACCAACCCCTTTGCAGCTAGATCTTCACGAACCAGCTAATGAAGACCCATCAGACAATCATCACCATGACAATGCTGAACCTGAAAACCCGCTTCGAAGGTCATCAAGGTCTAGACGGCCTACTAATTTTGATGATTATGTTACCTTCCTTACTGAAGCAGATATGGATACTGGAAAGCTTACTGATCCTAACTCTTATAAAGAAGCCATTAGCAGTGACCAGTCTTCTGAATGGACTAAAGCCATGACTGACGAGCTTGAATCCATGAAGAAAAACGACGTTTGGGATTTGGTTGAATTACCTAGCGGTGCAAAAGCCGTAGGATGTAAGTGGGTGTTCAAAACAAAACTAGATCCGAATGGGAACGTTGAACGATATAAAGCAAGATTGGTTGCGAAAGGCTACACTCAGAAAGAGGGAATTGATACAAGAGACGTTTTCACCTGTCTCTAGAAAAGATTCCTTAAGGATCGTTACGGCCCTCGTAGCTCATTTTGATTTAGAGTTACATCAGATGTACGTTAAGACTGCTTTCCTTAATGGTGACTTGGACGAAGAAGTGTTTATGAAGCAACCTGAAGGCTTTAAACCTGAAGGTCAAGAACATCTAGTGTGCAGGTTGAAGAAATCCATATATGGTTTAAAACAAGCCTCACGTCAATGGTACTTAAAGTTTGATGAAGTCGTTAAGAGTAATAGTTTCATGAAGAATCAAGTTGATCAATGCACCTACCTTAAGATGAGTGGGAGTAATTTTACTATTCTTGTCCTTTACGTTGATGATATCTTACTGGCAAGTAATAGTGATGTGTTGCAAAACACATCTAATTTCCTATGTATTTTGTAGTCATTTTCGAGTCCTTTTATTAGTGTTTTATTAGTTTTAGGCTTGTACCTGTCTATTTTATTTATTTTAGCGTTTAATTAGATTTTTATTCGTTTCATGTCAGTTTTATTATTTATTTATTTATTTTATTATTTCATAGGTATTTGGAAAGAATGAGCTCAAAACGAATGAATTTTAATCAAGACACCAACACTTGCGAGCCGGTGTTCATGGACGTTGAAACGTAAACCAGGAATTTTGGTCGAGCCAAGAACACCCGATATGAGAGCATGAAGTATACTACTACTCCTAATAATAATAATAATAATAATAATAATAATAATAATAATAATAATAATAATAATAATAATAATAATAATAATAATAATAATAATAATATGGACTAAAAGTCCAAAGGGATTTTGTACGTGAACATGAAGAAGCCCAAGTGTTGCAAAGTCAAACCCTACACATATATCTATATTAAGAAGTTAGAAAAAGGCAGATCATATTGGAAGGGGGCGGCTACAAGACAAATAAAATTCAGCACATTGGAGACTTGAAAACGTGATTTGGGAGGAAGCAATATTATATGTTAGAAGACATCATCACGAGGAGATATATAAAAATTCAGCCAAGGACTTCAATTGATCGATTGGGACATCATTAATATCTTGGAGACATATCAAACAGCCGCCAATTTGAGGTAGGCATCGCACGAATCTCGACAGCAGCCTCTAATTTTGTTTAGAGCTAAAGTGAAGGCTAGCAAGGCACGGGTCAAGATTGAAGCTACGAATTCGGTTACAATAATTTCTTGGTTTATATTTATTTACTCTGTGTTTATAAATATTATTGCCATGACTATATATTATTTTGAACCTTTGTTTTTATCTTGTTCCGTCGTTATGAATAGCTAAACATTTAGGCTACCTAGGTCGGTATGATGAATATTTAGCATTTTTATTACTTTCGGATTCGTTTAATTATATAATTGGCTTATGTTTTGGTAAAGATCTATTTGAGTTTGGTTATAATGCTTTTGCGTATTTAAGTCTAATTTATAATCTTTGATAGTTCTACATGTGTCTTGTTGAATGTCTTTCAGTTATAGATGCATGTTAGGTTGCCTGCTTTGTGCTTGTGACTAGTTTATGGTTTTTGACGTCTAATTCCATAGGAACTTGATTCGAGAGTTTAAAGGACTTAGGTATTCTGCCATTCCTTGAGACCGGGAGGTGATAGGGTGTCGGGTTGTCTAGATCTTTAGGTATCGGGTAGAGGTGAGACCGGGAGGTAATCCTTGCCTAGTGTTCTTTAGATTCTTGTAATTCCGAATTATTTCCAAGCCAATTAGATTACTCCTTCACATTTTTGGGTGTGTTGTGACAAGCGAGACCGGGGGGTGAGCGAGTCTTTCGAGTACCTTAGCATTCCCTAGTGAGGTGAGACCGGGAGGTGATCCGAACTAGTAACCAGTGATTTACACGTCCCTTAGGATTTTCTGAGAGGTGTTAGTGAGACCGGGAGGTGATCTAGCATGACTTTGGGGTTTCCTGGGTCGGGCGTATCTTTAGAAAACCTGGTAGCCAATCCATTATTCGATTCCGAGAGTAGTGAGTTTGCGGGTAGGATTCTAGACCTAGGTAGTTGTCTTCCATATTATCTGAGTTCGATCAAGTGTCCTTAGTTTCCTATTTCCATCTTTGTGTTTTTATTTTATTTGCATTTAGTTTAAAATTAATTCTCAAAAATCCAAATTATTAGGCTAGGAGTCGACAGAGGTTTAGTACCGAGAGTCGCCATATTGTGTTCACGGTTCGATATTCCGGACTTACTTGCTTTGCTACACTGCGACCGGTACACTTGCCGTTAGTGTGTGGTTTTGTAGGTTTTTCCATTCTTAAAACTTGACCGATTTATTTACTACACATTTTCACACATCAAGTTTTTGGCGCCGCTTCCGGGGACACACTGCGCTTTCGAGGACGACCCGAGTCGGGGATCTAGTCATTTTATTGCTTTCGTAGTTTGGTAGATTTTTATTTTTAATTTTAAAAAAAAAAGAAAAAAAATTATTTTGTTTATTTGCTATTTGTTTTTCTTATTCTAGTATAGTTTTAGTCTCTCTGTGTACATAGGAAGTACTTCGTTGCAGTCATAGAACATTTTGCCCACTAGATAGATCACATAGAAATGGCTGCACGTAGGACTGTTGCTGAATACATCAGCATTACACCCACTCACATCCGGTCCAGTATTACACTACCCACTGTTGAGTCGAACAACTGGACCATTGAACCCACTCTGATCAACACCATATCTCATTCAGTTCAGTTTCACGGCATGCGTGATGAAGACCCATATGGCCATTTAACTAGATTTAGTAGAGTCTGTAGCACCTTCCAGCTTAATGGTGCCACTGATGACGCCATTCGTTTGCGTTTGTTCCCGTTCTCACTTACTGATCAGGCCCTTACTTGGTTGGACTCCCTCCCACAGGGAGCCATCACCTCTTGGACTGATCTTCAGACGAAATTTCTGCAGAAGTATTTCCCCCCTGCTAAAACCGCTCGTCTTAAAAATCTTATCTATGCCTTTACTGAGAATTCAGGGGAGTCCTTCTATGAGACATGGGACAGATTCAAGGCACTTCTGAATAAGTGCCCTCATCATGGTCTTGAGGACTGGAGAGTCGTGGAGAAATTCTATACTGGAGTTTCTGACGCGACTAAAAGATTTCTTGACTCTACAGCAGGCGGTAACATGATGAAAACCAAAACCGCTGCTGAATGCCTTGAGATGATAGAGGACCTAGCCACTAGCACGTACATTGAGCCTGGCTCTGGGGGCGTTACTGCTGCCCCTAAGGGTATCCATTCTGTCGAGAGTAGCATTGCACTAGCCGCACAGGTAGAATCCTTAGCTAAGGTCATGAAGGATATTCAGGTTAAGATTAGTGCTAAGTGTGAGATTTGTAGAGGGGGTCATGAGACCATAGATTGCCACGTAGGTCCTAGTGAAGAGTTGAACTATGTCTAAAGTTACAACTCTGGATGGCAGAGTATAGGAGATCCTAAGTTTGAGATTAGTGAGTTAATAAAGAAAAATGAGGAGAATCAGGCTAGGACAAATAAGCTCTTAGAGACCATACTGATGCAACGTGAGACCTGTTATCAGGAGCAAGAAAAGAAAAATCAGGAATTTAAGCTGTTATTTAGGAATCAGGGGTCCACGCTCCAGAGTTTAGAGAGGGTCATAGGAGAGTTAGTTGGTAAGATGACCAGGAATTCGACAGATGTTCAGGTGAATGCAGGGTTTACCGAAAGTGGGAAGAGCACGGGAGTTGATCACCCGGTGTCGAGAGAGAGTGAGGTAGTTGAAGAGGAGAGTGTCGATGAGGAGATTAGGGTAGAGTCTCCGGGCATGGTGCACCCTACTAGGCTAGACCCAGCAAGTACCGCACAGCCCAAAAGTAGGTCGAAGGAGAAACAGTTTGACGAGGAGCCCAAAAAGGTTTATGTTCCACCTGCCCCATATGAACCAGTACCGCCCTATCCGGGAAGGTTGAGTAAGAGTGAGCACTTAGAGCAAAATAGGCACTTTATTGATGATCGTAGAGATATGCCTAAGTATGGGAAGTTCTTGAGGGAGATGTTGTCTAGCAAGGAGAAGTTGAAAGAGCTTTCCCAGGTCACTCTAAGTGAGGAGTGTTCGGCTGTCGTTCTTAATAAATTACCGGAGAAGATGACCGATCCTGGGAGTTTCACTATCCCTTGTCAGATAGGTGGTTTGACAGTTAGGAACGCCCTCGCTGATTTAGGTGCTAGCATTAATCTCATGCCCTATTCCATGTTTAAGAGATTAGATCTTGGGGAGTTGAATCCAACTAGGATGTGCATACAGTTGGCTGATAAATCTGTGAAGTACCCTATGGGCATTCTAGAGAATTTGCTAGTAAGGGTGGAGAGATTCGTGTTCCCCGTTGATTTTGTCGTACTCGATATACGGGAGGATGAGCATGTGCCACTGATCTTAGGACGACCCTTCTTACGCACTGCAAGGGCATTGATAGATGTCTCGGACGGTCGGATTACACTGCGTGTAGGGGATGACTCCATCACCTTTGGTGTTAATAGGTCTAGGGAGAGTACGAGTAGTCAGGTTGAATCTGCGTGCTTTCTTGGCACTTTCATGTCACATGTAGACCAGTGCATTGACTACATCTGTGGAGCAGACTTATTAGATAGGCGGCACCAAACAGAAGAGAGGCAGGAGGTAGAGATAGAGACTGTAGTTCCTGTGGAGCATGATCCGGGCTGTGTAGCCGGTGAGCCTCCAGATACGTTAGAGGTAGTTAAGGTTGTAGAGAGTACCGAGGGGGTGGTTGAGAAGCCCTCAGTTCAGGTTCCGCTATTGGGCGAGTGTGAAAGTGAGCACAGGATAGATGATGAGAGAGGGACACTATTTAAATCAAGTCTTGAGGTAGTGAATAAACCTAAGTGTGGGGATAGGATCCTGATTCACCACTCGCATTTAAGAATATTTTCTGGTGATCCTAGATTTAGGTGGAAAAGATCGTGCCTTAGGAGAAATGACATAAGTGGGACGATTGGTTTATATGAGGATGATGCGGATATCCTCATTGATCCAGGTTAGAGTGCTTGATAAGAATAGGATCACACGGGTGAAGACCCAAGTGTAGAGTATTGTATCATCATTTGTCATATATGTTTTTATTTTATTTTATTTTATTTTCATTCTTTTTTATTTATTATTTTTTTTAGTTTAACGAGTCTTATGGGATTGCCATGGCCTTTTCATTGCTGGATCTCCCCTCGCCCGTACTTAATCTCCATTCGGATGGGGGTCGATCTTAAAATTATTTTTTGTAAACAGGCATCTCACTTGTCATTGAGTCATTTTACTTTCACTTTCTTTTTAGTTTATTTTTGCAGGATTCTGACTATGGACGCGAAGGAAATGCTATACGGCTGTAGATGATGGACGGACAGAACACTTTCTGCGAGCTATCGCCACATATTCCAGGGGAGTTCGTTCCATTTATTTTGTTATATATTTTATTTTTGCATTTTTATTTGTAGTTTACGTTGTATCCTGGAGCACATTGAGGACATTGTGCCTTTCTAAGTGTGGGGATGGGAGACTTCGTCTTTATTTTGCTTAGTTGTAGGTTGAGTCAAAAAAAAAAAAAAATCGAAATTGAAATTCAAAAAAAAAAAAAAAAAAAAAAAAAAGTCCCTGATTTTTTGTGCAATTTTATATGGAAAATGATAGTAAAATTGGGATTTTTGGTTTTCAAAATATTATATGTATGAGAATATAAATAGATTGAAAGCGTGTTTGCTTAAGATGTGTCGGTAGGCCCAGCTGGCTTTGAAAGGTTCCCATGATTGTCTTAATATACCTTAATAAATCATGATATCTTGTGGGTTCTCATCTTAGGAGAAACGGTAGAACTGAAACCGCTGATAGCAATTAGAGGTACCACTGTAGGTTGAAAGCCCATATGTATTATTAATTAAATGGCACACTTGATCCTTTTTATGAGAATAAATCCGGTGAAAAGTGGCGCCCAAAAAAAAAAAAAAAATCCACATGCCCATCAATTGAGCTAGACCAAAAAAAAAAAAAAAAAAAACTGAAGCCTCTGATCGAAACACCCTCGAGGTCAAGTTGAAAAAAAAAATACCGAAGCTCATGTTGTCGCTCTTGGGGATGGTGACTCTGATTGAGACAACCTCTGGGTTAGGTATGGAAAAAAAAAACAATTGTGTTTAAGCTCATATACTTCATCCATCATCCATCATAAATTTAATTTCTAATGCATTAGGGAGTTTAGTTTGCAGTGGTTGGTAATCTATATGGTTTAACCTTTGCTTTGAAAGCTTGAGGTGGGATTAGGTGAAGCTGGATATCTTGAGTGTGAGACCCATAGATTGATTGTAATAATATGAACTTAATTACTTTACATGATTAGGGCCTGATTAGCTGGTGGTTGGGTTTAGGTGGACAACAATACCGACAATTTTGGTTGATGCGCAATTAGATCTTAATTAATGAACCTAAAATTTTTTGAAACCAAGAATTCTAATTATGATTTCATTGCAGTCTTTTTCAGGGACGAAAAAGGTTTAAGTGTGGGGATGTTTGATGTGTTGCAAAACACATCTAATTTCCTATGTATTTTGTAGTCATTTTCGAGTCCTTTTATTAGTGTTTTATTAGTTTTAGGCTTGTACCTGTCTATTTTATTTATTTTGGCGTTTAATTAGATTTTTATTCGTTTCATGTCAGTTTTATTATTTATTTATATTTATTTTATTATTTCATAGGTATTTGGAAAGAATGAGCTCAAAACGAATGAATTTTAATCAAGACACCAATACTTGCGAGCCGGTGTTCATGGACGTTGAAACGTAAACCAGGAATTTTGGTCGAGCCAAGAACACCCGATATGAGAGCATGAAGTATACTACTACTCCTAATAATAATAATAATAATAATAATAATAATAATAATAATAATAATAATAATATGGACTAAAAGTCCAAAGGGATTTTGTACGTGAATATGAAGAAGCCCAAGTGTTGCAAAGTCAAACCCTACACATATATCTATATTAAGAAGTTAGAAAAAGGCAGATCATATTGGAAGGGGGCGGCTACAAGACAAATAAAATTCAGCACATTGGAGACTTGAAAACGTGATTTGGGAGGAAGCAATATTATATGTTAGAAGACATCATCACGAGGAGATATATAAAAATTCAGCCAAGGACTTCAATTGATCGATTGGGACATCATTAATATCTTGGAGACATATCAAACAGCCGCCAATTTGAGGTAGGCATCGCACGAATCTCGACAGCAGCCTCTAATTTTGTTTAGAGCTAAAGTGAAGGCTAGCAAGGCACGGGTCAAGATTGAAGCTACGAATTCGGTTACAATAATTTCTTGGTTTATATTTATTTACTCTGTGTTTATAAATATTATTGCCATGACTATATATTATTTTGAACCTTTGTTTTTATCTTGTTCCGTCGTTATGAATAGCTAAACATTTAGGCTACCTAGGTCGGTATGATGAATATTTAGCATTTTTATTACTTTCGGATTCGTTTAATTATATAATTGGCTTATGTTTTGGTAAAGATCTATTTGAGTTTGGTTATAATGCTTTTGCGTATTTAAGTCTAATTTATAATCTTTGATAGTTCTACATGTGTCTTGTTGAATGTCTTTCAGTTATAGATGCATGTTAGGTTGCCTGCTTTGTGCTTGTGACTAGTTTATGGTTTTTGACGTCTAATTCCATAGGAACTTGATTCGAGAGTTTAAAGGACTTAGGTATTCTGCCATTCCTTGAGACCGGGAGGTGATAGGGTGTCGGGTTGTCTAGATCTTTAGGTATCGGGTAGAGGTGAGACCGGGAGGTAATCCTTGCCTAGTGTTCTTTAGATTCTTGTAATTCCGAATTATTTCCAAGCCAATTAGATTACTCCTTCACATTTTTGGGTGTGTTGTGACAAGCGAGACCGGGGGGTGAGCGAGTCTTTCGAGTACCTTAGCATTCCCTAGTGAGGTGAGACCGGGAGGTGATCCGAACTAGTAACCAGTGATTTACACGTCCCTTAGGATTTTCTGAGAGGTGTTAGTGAGACCGGGAGGTGATCTAGCATGACTTTGGGGTTTCCTGGGTCGGGCGTATCTTTAGAAAACCTGGTAGCCAATCCATTATTCGATTCCGAGAGTTGTGAGTTTGCGGGTAGGATTCTAGACCTAGGTAGTTGTCTTCCATATTATCTGAGTTCGATCAAGTGTCCTTAGTTTCCTATTTCCATCTTTGTGTTTTTATTTTATTTGCATTTAGTTTAAAATTAATTCTCAAAAATCCAAATTATTAGGCTAGGAGTCGACAGAGGTTTAGTACCGAGAGTCGCCATATTGTGTCCACGGTTCGATATTCCGGACTTACTTGCTTTGCTACACTGCGACCGGTACACTTGCCGTTAGTGTGTGGTTTTGTAGGTTTTTCCATTCTTAAAACTTGACCGATTTATTTACTACACATTTTCACACATCAAATAGCTTAGATATGTTGCATGAGTCGAAGCGATTACTTTCGTCTAATTTCGACATGAAGGATCTCGGCGAAGCCTCTTATGTCATTGGCATCGAAATACACCGAGACAGACCCAATGGGATTTTAGGTTTGTCCCAAAGGGCCTACATTGATCATGTTCTCACACGTTATAACATGCAACATAGTAAACCTACTCCAGCTCCGGTAGCTAAGGGAGATGTCTTCGGTTTATTTCAATGTCCGAAAACAGATGTGGAGAAAGAACAGATGAGAATGATACCTTATGCCTCAGTAGTCGGTAGTCTTGCTTATGCTCAAGTCTGTATGCGTCCAGATATCGCTTATGTCGCTGGAATGCTAGGCCGTTACTTGAATAATCCTGGCCATGATCATTGGAAAACAGCTAAGAAGGTGTTAAGATATCTGCAAGGGACTAAAGACTATAAACTGACTTACAAATGAAGTGATAATTTAGAAGTGGTAGGATACTCTGACTCTGACTTTGCTAAATGCAAAGATGATAACAAATCCACTTCGGGGTATATCTTTATGTTAGCAGGTGGACCCATTTCATGGAAGAGTCATAAACAGAGACTTACGACAACATCCACAATGATGGCAGAATACATTACTGGAATGTTGATTAGGAATCTCATTACTGGACTCAAAATTGTCAATTCCATCACTAGACCATTGAAGCTTTACTGTGATAACTCAGCCGCCGTTAGTTTCTCGAACAGTAACAGTTCGACTAGCGCTAGTCATTTCTTAGATACAAAGTATTTGTTCGTACGTGAACTGTAACACCCCGAAATCTTGTTTCACCTAAATACGCCATTAGGCGTAATTGATAAAGTATCGAAAGCGAATTTAGCGGTGGATGTTTTAGTCAATGGATAAAAACGAGACTAAAACCCACTAGAAGATACTAATCTAGTTAATATTATAATCTAAAAGCAAACCGAGACTAAAACTTGAGGGGCCATTGTTGCCAAATGACAAAGTAAGTTTTATTAATAATAATAAAACAATAAAAACACACACTTGGTGTGTGTGTCGTGAGTGATGATCAGGAGATCATCTCCTCCAACAACCAAACCCTAAACCTCAAGCTCAAGCTCAATCCAAGCCAAAATTAAGGGGCTTTTTGATGCACTAGCAAGAAACAAGTCATCTAAGGTCTAAACTACAACAAGGTACCTTTTATTAGCCGAAATTGATGCCATAATTCGTTTTTGATTTCTATGAAAATCTAGGGTTTTGATAAAAACGTGGAATTAATGGTTAATATGGGTTACCCTAGTCTTGGGGAGCCTTAAACATGTATAATCCGGTTACAAATCACACTTAATATGTGTATTTGATTTTGATCATATGCTTATGTATATGTGTAGAATTTTGGGGGTTTAACCTCTAGGTTGAATCAACTTATATCTAGTAATCTTTGTGACTCTTAGGAGTTGTTAATATGAGAAATTTAGGCAAAATGGTCTAAATAATGTATTATGATGATGATTAGACAAATGGTTATGTTTTGGCTAATCTTGAGCTTTAAAACTAAACAAATTGGTGGGTACACACCAAGTGTTCGATTAAATGCCAAATTGGTGAACACTAGTGAAACTATGAAGTTAGAATCATGTAAGAGCTATCAATCGTATGTGATATTGGTTTGTAATAAGCCAAGTTAATCGGATATTCTATATAAGAAAATGGCTATGGATTTAGCTATAAATGGGTAATGAATACATGATTTATGGATAGTGAATTAAATCCATGTTATGTATTCTAATAATCAAGTTTGACATATCCCTAAGTAGGTACAAGAACTAGGGATGCAAACGGGTCAAACGGATGCAAGCAATGCGTATGGAAGCAAGAACGGATATGAGGTGTAACATTACGTATTTAAAGCTTGTACGTTACACGTTCGTCATTAATAAAACGTCAAGTTTCATCTTATATTCGCTTTTATTATTTTTGTCGCGTTATTTAAACCCTAATACTATATATATAATATTATATATGTGTGTTGTATTGAATATATCATCAAAAAAATAGTTGTCTTGGCCGGGATTCGAACCCGCGCCAAGACCGGCCCAAACCAAACACACACACTTAACCAGCTGGGCTGGCTTTCAACTTGTAATAATCCCAGGCACATATTAAATTTATACGCATTTTTAAACCCTCCAGCTTGACTCTGGAAAGTCAACTGGGTGAACGCGTCCACAAATCAATCAAGATTAACTCTTGATTGATCTAATTTTGGCAAACTATGGTGATTACCGGCCTTGTGTGACACGATTACACGTCAATTACAACCAAATCGTTGACCAATTCATTAATTATACGCGTATGACTTAAATCGTGGTCAAACCTTCCAATTAACCAAACCCTTTGATCCTCGGTATAAATAGATGACCTACGATCCTTGGAAACTCGCTCACAACTCTCTCTCAACCCCCAATTATTCTCTAACACTGATAATTAGTCTCTGTTGATCAAACGTTTGACTTTTTGCTTTGACCCGACAATTATACTCGAAACAACACTGTGAGTCTTATTTCTTTTGTGGGTTATGTTCATCGGCCATCACACAGCAATAGCCCTATGGTTAATTAGGCTATTGATGTGTGATTTGTCCAATTGCAATTTCTAGGGTTCGTCGTGTATAATTGGGGATAAATTGAATTGGGCACATCGTATTTATTAATTGTTAATCAGAGGATATCACAACCACTGGCCTAGGCCAAGTGGTTGTGACCTTGGCTCAATACAGAAGGTACCCGGGTTCGAGTCCCGGCTACTGCCCCCTTTTTGCTTCTTTTTATTCTTTTAAAACAAAACTAATATATATATATTAAACCTTTTAATCTTATAAATTCATTTTAAAATATCAAAACTATTTTATAAATTCTAAAAAAAATATATTTATTAAATCTGAGTCAAAAGTTTTATTTACAATTTTTGTTTTTCAAAAATTCATTTATTTAATATTTATAATAATTAAATCAATTTTATACTATTATATTTATAAAAATCCATTTATATATCAAAACAATTTTATTAAATTCTCCAAAAATTATCCTGACTTTTTATAAAGTTAAACTTTACTGAAATAATTTTTAATTCAGTAAAATCATTTAATTTATATTTTTAATCAATTTTTGTTAGATTTAATCATAATTAAATCATAATAAATCCAATTTTCATCATTTTTGCACCAAAATTTTATACAAATTATTTTTAATTATTTAGAACAGAAATATGATTTTTAAAATAGAAATTCTTTAATTTTAATATTTTTGAATATTAAAGTTAATTGTTGGCAATTTGTAATAAATAGATTCAAAAATCTATTTTAAATTAAATAATTTTATAAAAATTATTTTTATACTTCAAACACTTTAATGTGTACATTCAAAATTCAAATTTTATAAAAAGACTTTCTTTTATTAATTATCAATTTTTCCTTTATTAATTAACATTTTAATTTAAATTCAACAATTGATTATCCCCAAATCGAAACCCTAGGATACATTTATAAGTTAATTAGACTTAGACTTATTATATATTACCTTACTATAGGGTGATATTTGGAATCATTTTGGGCAACACTATTATTTCATCTTTTCAACAAGTTTAACATTTGCTAAGGTGAGTTTTACATAGCCCCTTTTATTATCACCATTTTTGGGGTGAAACATGTTATAACATTATCATTGCAATTCAATCATCAATGTGTCTATGTGTTTTCTATGTTGCATTATGTCTTGAGCATGATTAGAGTAAGCACCATTCTAGCATAATCATTAACTCCGTACAATCCGACGGTATACATTGATAGATCTATTGGACTGACAATCCCACCCGGATACGTGCCTCCTACAAAGGTTACGTGGGTGTTTGTTATCGCATAACATATTCAATTGGACCATGAGTGTATGGTATGTATCATTTTATAACAGTCATCAGGGTTGATTATGCACTCGATTTATTTCTAGTATGTTCTCACATATGGGCTAGATTGACATGACACATTAATTGCACAACATTTTATTCATTTTATTATCAAAAACCTATGTAATTCTCACCAACTTTTGTTGACCCAAAATACTTTCAAAATTAACATGTTTCAGGTAACAATGAAGCTGAGGCTTGAGTTAGCATGAGGATTTTACTTGAAGTTTTATTTGAAGTTATTGAAGTTGTTATTTGATATCATGTATTTGAATTCTTAGACATCATTTCATATTTTGGATATTATGTTTGAATAAATTATTTAAAATTTATATTATACCATGTGCTACTGAAACAATCATCAATACGTGGCACCCCGATGTTTCCGCCATCGGTTGGGGTGTTACAGATTGGTATCAGAGCCTTGGTTATAGGGAATTAGGTTATTAGAAATAATCTAGACTATAACCTTAGGGACTTAAACAGTACTTGCTTCTCCTACTTGTAACCCTAATTGCTTCCCTAATCCTATCCTTATCCTATGCCTTATAACCCTAAACCTACATGTGACTACTCTTATTTGTCTGCTGCAATCCTGATCCACCATTAGATTTATAGGACAAAATCCTCAGGTTTAACCTGAACCCCCTTGAGATCTCGTCGAAGTTCTAGATTTTAATAACGAACACGTGCAATCTGGAAGGGTGAACGCCTGTATTCTGAGTCTTCTGTCTAGGCTGGCATTGCGCATATATCCCAATCAGACGAGGGACCCGGATGCCTACCTGGGAATTCTCGGGATGAGTGTTCACTTATAGGCTAAAGCATGTCTTCATATGTTATTAGAATTTAGAATCTTTGATAAGTCAACGTTTTCGTTTATTCGTTTTAATTAATGAATAGATGATTACATTCCTTATATAAACTCTCATTCATTTCATTGTGTCTATTACAGATCATGCCTCCTCGTCGCAGCACTCGCAACAACAATGGTGAGAACCACGAAGAAGGTGGTGATAACCATAACCACAACCATGACCAAGTTCCTAACCACAACAACAATGGGGTCGATGCTCAACTGGCTGCGATCATTTCTCAACAAATGGCGCAGCAAATCGCAACTCTGGTTCCCAATTTACTTGCTCAAGTCATCCAATTGAACGGCAACGGGAATGGTCACAACAACGGGAACGGGAACGGCAATGGCAATGGAAATGGACCCCAAGCCTGCACCCTTAAGCATTTCAACTCTTGTAACCCTCCAAAGTTCAGCGGTGAAGAAGGAGCTACTGGACTCCTCCAATGGTTTGAGGGTATTGAGAATACCTTCATCAACAGTGAATGCCCCAACAACTTCAAGGTTCGTTACGCCATGAGTGTTCTCCATAAACGAGCACTCACTTGGTGGAATGAAGAAAAGCGTACTCGTGGGGCCGAGGTTGCCCTTGCTATGACATGGGACCAAGTCAAAGAGATCATGAAGGAAGAGTTTTGTCCTCGCAATGAAGTTAAGAAACTTGAGGATGAGTTCCACACCTTAGCTCAAGATAGTGGGAAAACCTTGCCTACAACACCCGCTTTCATGAGCTTAGCTTATTGTTGCCCCACAAAGTTACTCCTCTGTCGGTAGCCATCGAGAAGTACATCGGTGGTCTGCCCATGCAAATCCAGGACACCGTTTGGGGTAGAAATCCTGCAACTTTGGAAGAAGCCAAACGTCTCGCGGCCACTCTTACTGATAATCACGTGAAGAACGGTACTCTCGTTCGCAAGGGCACTAAGAAGACTGTTGCCAAAGACACTCCACAGCCTGCAATTGAAGTCAAGCCTGAGACCTCAAGCAACAAAAAGCGCAAGGCTAGAAACTATATGGTTGCTGCTACTCCACCTGCTGCCCAAAACCCAGCCAAGAAACCATACACCGGACCTCACCCTTTGTGCAACACTTGCAAATACCATCATCCAACGCAGGTGCCATGTCGTTTTTGTACTAAGTGTCAAAGATATGGTCACCTGGTGAACGTCTGTCGATCTCCTGCTACCCAAGACAACAACAACCCAGCTCCCAACCAACAAAACAACAGGCCTACTCGTGGTCAATGCTACGAGTGTGGTAACCCTAATCACTACATCAACAACTGCCCTAATCGTAACCGTAACCAAAACCAAAATCAGAACCAAAACCAAAACCAGAACCGCAACCAGAACCAAGGTGCTCGAGGTCGCGCCTACAATCTCAACGCTAACCAGGCTCGTGATAACAACGAAGTGGTGAATGGTACGTTTCTCATTAATAACCACTATGCATCCATATTATTTGATTCGGGAGCTGATAAGTCATTTGTGTCACTGAAGTTTGAACCTTTACTTAACTTACCCCACACTAATCTAGAAGAACCTTTCGTGGTAGAGGTAGCTAACGGGAAGTCTATTTCGATCGACTCTATTATTCGTAACTGCTTGTTGAACCTTGACGATCATACCTTCCCTATCGATCTCATCCCTATGCATCTTGGTAGTTTTGATGTTATAGTAGGCATAGACTGGTTGTCAACTCATCGTGCCGAAATTCTGTGTTTCGAGAAAGTCATACGCATTCCTCTCGAATCTGGTGAGATTTTGAAGATCTATGGTGAGAAACCCTGTGGTGAGCTTAAGCTTATGTCTTGTACTACTGCCCAAAAGTACTTACGAAAGGGGTATACAGCCTTCTTAGCTAACGTGATAGAGAAGAAGGACAAAGGCAAAAGTATCCAAGACATTCCTATTATTCGAGACTATCCTGAAGTCTTTCCAGAGGATTTACCTGGTTTGCCTCCTGCTCGACAAGTGGAGTTTCGTATTGATCTTGTTCCTGGTGCTAATCCTGTCGCTAAAGCTCCTTATCGTCTTGCACCCTCTGAGATGCAAGAACTTGCCAGTCAATTACAGGAACTTTCTGATAAAGGGTTCATTCGCCCTAGTTCTTCTCCATGGGGAGCCCCTGTCTTATTCGTTAAAAAGAAGGATGGTTCTCTTCGGATGTGTATTGACTACCGTGAACTCAACAAACTCACCATCAAGAATCGTTATCCACTTCCTAGGATTGACGATCTCTTCGATCAACTTCAAGGAGCAACCCACTTCTCGAAGATTGATCTCCGTTCTGGTTATCATCAGCTTAGAGTCCACGAAGAGGATATTCCCAAGACAGCTTTTCGCACACGCTATGGTCACTATGAATTCATGGTTATGCCTTTTGGGTTGACCAATGCTCCCGCAGTATTTATGGATTTGATGAATCGGGTTTGTAGACCCTATCTCGACAAATTCGTGATCGTTTTCATCGATGATATTTTGATTTACTCTAAATCAAAATCCGAACACGAGCAACATCTTCACTCTATCTTGACTCTCCTAAAGAAAGAACAACTGTATGCCAAGTTCTCAAAATGCGAATTTTGGCTTAAGGAAGTTCAATTTTTGGGACATGTCATTGATATGAACGGAATTCATGTCGATCCTGCAAAGATCGAAGCTGTGAAGAATTGGAGTGTTCCAATCACTCCAACGGAAGTCCGTTCTTTTCTTGGGTTGGTTGGTTATTATCGTCGATTCATCGCCAATTTCTCCAAGATCGCTGTTCCTCTCACTACCTTAACTCACAAGGGTAAACCCTATGAGTGGGGACCTAAGCAAGAGGAAGCATTTGAAACTCTTAAGCTGAAACTCTGTGAAGCTCCTATTTTGTCTCTACCTGATGGTAATGATGATTTCGTGGTCTACTGTGATGCATCGAACCAAGGTCTTGGTTGTGTTCTCATGCAACGAGGAAAGGTTATTGCTTATGCGTCTCGACAACTCAAGACTCACGAAAAGAATTATACCACCCATGATCTTGAATTGGGCGCTGTTGTCTTTGCACTCAAGATTTGGAGACATTATCTTTATGGGACCAAATGTGTGGTGTTCACGGACCACAAAAGTCTCCAACATGTCTTCGATCAAAAGAATCTTAACATGAGGCAACGACGTTGGGTTGAATTACTTAACGACTATGATTGCGAAATTCGCTACCATCCTGGCAAGGCGAATGTTGTGGCTGACGCACTTAGTCGTAAAGAGCGTGTCAAACTCCAATGTGCGAGAGTTCGTACTGATCTTCAAGATCGCATTCTCCAGGCTCAACACACATCAGTCACCCAAGGTAACATGTACGATGAAATGTCTTGTGGTGCTGAAACTCAACTTGAAACCAAACCCGATGGTCTTCTTTATTTCCTTAACCGACTGTGGATTCCCAACCGTGATGATCTTCGTACTTTTCTCATGAACGAGGCTCATAAGTCTCGTTATTCTATTCATCCTGGAGCTGACAAGATGTACCAAGATCTTCGTTATTCTTATTGGTGGCCTGGTATGAAGAAAGACATTGCTCTATTCGTTGCAAAATGCCTCACTTGTTCCAAGGTTAAGGCTGAACATCAACGACCATCTGGTATGCTTGAACAACCAGAGATCCCTGTCTGGAAATGGGAGAGCATAGCTATGGATTTCATCACCAAACTCCCTCGTACACCCAAAGGTTTTGACAGTATTTGGGTTATCGTCGATCGTTTGACCAAGTCAGCTCACTTCCTACCTATTCGTGAGAAGTATTCTGTGGAAAGGTTGGCTAAGATGTACGTAAGTGAAATCGTATGTCGTCACGGTATACCTTTGGGCATTATTTCTGATCGCGATGGTCGTTTCACCTCTCACTTTTGGGGATCTCTACAAGATGCTTTGGGTACCAAGTTGAACCTGAGCACTGCTTATCACCCTCAAACGGATGGTCAGACTGAACGAACCATCCAGACACTTGAGGACATGCTCAGGGCATGTGTCATCGATTTTGGTGGCGCATGGGATTCTCATCTTCCTTTGGTTGAGTTTTCATACAACAACAGTTATCACGCCAGCATTAACATGGCTCCTTTTGAAGCACTCTATGGTCGGAAATGTCGTTCTCCTGTCTGTTGGACTGAGGTTGGTGAAGCTCGTATTACTGGACCCGAACTAATCCAGGAAACCACAGACAAAATTCAGCTTATTCAGGATAATCTTCTCAAGGCTAGAAGTCGCCAAAAGAGTTATGCTGATAAACGTCGTAAACCCTTGGAATTTCAAGTTGGGGACCTTGTACTACTTAAGGTATCCCCTTGGAAAGGAGTTATTCGTTTCGGTAGAAAGGGAAAACTAGCTCCTCGATACGTAGGCCCCTTCAAAATTCTTGACAGAGTTGGAAAAGTGGCTTACAAACTTGAACTTCCACCTGAGCTAAGCAATGTTCATCCGACCTTCCATGTTTCGAATCTCAAGAAATGCTTAGCAGATGAGAACCTTCATGTTCCTCTTGAGGATGTGCAAATTGATGAAAGCATGCACATTATCGAGAAACCCGTCGAGATTGTTGATACTGGAGTCAAGAAACTCAAGCGCAGTCGTATTCCGATCGTTAAGGTTCGTTGGGAATCTAAACGAGGCCCAGAGTTCACTTGGGAACGTAAAGACCAGATGAAGTCGAAATATCCGCATCTTTTCCCACCAGACTCTCCAACTCCAACTTCGGGACGAAGTTCCTAAAAGTAGGGGAGACTGTAACATTACGTATTTAAAGCTTGTACGTTACACGTTCGTCATTAATAAAACGTCAAGTTTCATCTTATATTCGCTTTTATTATTTTTGTCGCGTTATTTAAACCCTAATACTATATATATAATATTATATATGTGTGTTGTATTGAATATATCATCAAAAAAATAGTTGTCTTGGCCGGGATTCGAACCCGCGCCAAGACCGGCCCAAACCAAACACACACACTTAACCAGCTGGGCTGGCTTTCAACTTGTAATAATCCCAGGCACATATTAAATTTATACGCATTTTTAAACCCTCCAGCTTGACTCTGGAAAGTCAACTGGGTGAACGCGTCCACAAATCAATCAAGATTAACTCTTGATTGATCTAATTTTGGCAAACTATGGTGATTACCGGCCTTGTGTGACACGATTACACGTCAATTACAACCAAATCGTTGACCAATTCATTAATTATACGCGTATGACTTAAATCGTGGTCAAACCTTCCAATTAACCAAACTCTTTGATCCTCAGTATAAATAGATGACCTACGATCCTTGGAAACTCGCTCACAACTCTCTCTCAACCCCCAATTATTCTCTAACACTGATAATTAGTCTTTGTTGATCAAACGTTTGACTTTTTGCTTTGACCCGACAATTATACTCGAAACAACACTGTGAGTCTTATTTCTTTTGTGGGTTATGTTCATCGGCCATCACACAGCAATAGCCCTATGGTTAATTAGGCTATTGATGTGTGATTTGTCCAATTGCAATTTCTAGGGTTCGTCGTGTATAATTGGGGATAAATTGAATTGGGCACATCGTATTTATTAATTGTTAATCAGAGGATATCACAACCACTGGCCTAGGCCAAGTGGTTGTGACCTTGGCTCAATACAGAAGGTACCCGGGTTCGAGTCCCGGCTACTGCCCCCTTTTTGCTTCTTTTTATTCTTTTAAAACAAAACTAATATATATATATTAAACCTTTTAATCTTATAAATTCATTTTAAAATATCAAAACTATTTTATAAATTCTAAAAAAATTATATTTATTAAATCTGAGTCAAAAGTTTTATTTACAATTTTTGTTTTTCAAAAATTCATTTATTTAATATTTATAATAATTAAATCAATTTTATACTATTATATTTATAAAAATCCATTTATATATCAAAACAATTTTATTAAATTCTCCAAAAATTATCCTGACTTTTTATAAAGTTAAACTTTACTGAAATAATTTTTAATTCAGTAAAATCATTTATTTTATATTTTTAATCAATTTTTGTTAGATTTAATCATAATTAAATCATAATAAATCCAATTTTCATCATTTTTGCACCAAAATTTTATACAAATTATTTTTAATTATTTAGAATAGAAATATGATTTTTAAAATAGAAATTCTTTAATTTTAATATTTTTGAATATTAAAGTTAATTGTTGGCAATTTGTTATAAATAGATTCAAAAATCTATTTTAAATTAAATAATTTTATAAAAATTATTTTTATACTTCAAACACTTTAATGTGTACATTAAAAATTCAAATTTTATCAAAAGACTTTCTTTTATTAATTATCAATTTTTCCTTTATTAATTAACATTTTAATTTAAATTCAACAATTGATTATCCCCAAATCGAAACCCTAGGATACATTTATAAGTTAATTAGACTTAGACTTATTATATATTACCTTACTATAGGGTGATATTTGGAATCATTTTGGGCAACACTATTATTTCATCTTTTCAACAAGTTTAACATTTGCTAAGGTGAGTTTTACATAGCCCCTTTTATTATCACCATTTTTGGGGTGAAACATGTTATAACATTATCATTGCAATTCAATCATCAATGTGTCTATGTGTTTTCTATGTTGCATTATGTCTTGAGCATGATTAGAGTAAGCACCATTCTAGCATAATCATTAACTCCGTACAAGCCGACGGTATACATTGATAGATCTATTGGACTGACAATCCCACCCGGATACGTGCCTCCTACAAAGGTTACGTGGGTGTTTGTTATCGCATAACATATTCAATTGGACCATGAGTGTATGGTATGTATCATTTTATAACAGTCATCAGGGTTGATTATGCACTCGATTTATTTCTAGTATGTTCTCACATATGGGCTAGATTGACATGACACATGAATTGCACAACATTTTATTCATTTTATTATCAAAAACCTATGTAATTCTCACCAACTTTTGTTGACCCAAAATACTTTCAAAATTAACATGTTTCAGGTAACAATGAAGCTGAGGCTTGAGTTAGCATGAGGATTTTACTTGAAGTTTTATTTGAAGTTATTGAAGTTGTTATTTGATATCATGTATTTGAATTCTTAGACATCATTTCATATTTTGGATATTATGTTTGAATAAATTATTTAAAATTTATATTATACCATGTGCTACTGAAACAATCATCAATACGTGGCACCCCGATGTTTCCGCCATCGGTTGGGGTGTTACATGAGGTAAGTTTTACTTACACCAATGTACTATAACATAGCTTAATTGTTATAAACATTAGTTTTAAATCTTGAGTGAGAGATAAAGATAAACCCCAAGGGGTATAATCTATTAAGTGGGTCGCCTTATGGGCACTCGATACAAAATGTGGTTTATGACTTTAATCGAGATAATGAGTTGTGACCAAATGGAGGAATCCATCAAACGGGTCAACTAATAAAGATATGTGAGAAATGATGTTTTAATCCAAATTAAATCAATTGAATGGAGTCGTTAAGCATGAAGTTAAATGGGTCAAGTTTGTGTCACTTGAACCATAGATAAAAACTTGGGTAACATAGTATTATGAACTATGAGTCTAAACGGGTCAAATGGTGATGTCCTCACCATGTGAGTCCAACACTTGATGCTCGTATGCCAAGCGTTAAGATTCATAAAGTTAAACGGGTCAAATGGCAAGTTATTGCCATTTGAGTTCCGAGGAGTTAATGTGTATATTTAGAAAGCATACAGGTAAATGCATTTGCTCGTGCATGCTCGATGTTAAGAATCATGGAGGATAAACAAAAGGTATGGATATGGGTCAAGGCCACCCGGTAAGTCCGTAGTCGAATAAACGCCTTCGGGCGAAGCAACATAGGTGATAAAAGTAATCACATGAAGTGTGGGTGCCAATCAAGTAAGTTATTTTCATAACTGTGTCAAATGCGCGCTAATGCGCTTAGAATTGACTAAACAAGTGAAAACTTGAGAAAGGATGAAACTCTAAGTCCGGAAGGACTTAGAGGTTTTTAAACAAGTGATTGAGTCAAAAACATTGGATTTGAAACAAGAAGTTTCGCCACGAATGGCTAAATTGAAAGATTTGGTCATGAGGGGCATTTTGGGGATTTAAAGGATTAATAAAGGTTGATTCTAAGAATCTAAGTCGTAATGAAACAAATCGGACAAACGCTTTTGTTGATCAAGTGTCTAATGACTTGACAACTCAAACGGTATGCAATTTAAGTGGTCAAAAGTGCCTTGTTTGATTTAAGGCCTTAATGGGTCAAATTGGGTAAAAGTCGCCATAAACATTCAAAACTAAGAACCGGATCATGGCGACATAAACCGGACCATAATTTCAGTCAAACAAAGGTTTATTTAGTCGGCACGTCAATACTTAGGCTTCGGGAATCATCGAATGCGGTTGCGACATGATTCCCATGCTTAAAAATCATCAAAAAAATGATCAGAAGCTGTGCGCGGCCGCGCACTTAGACCGACCGGCCGCGCACAGAGACCTGCATGTCAGCACGATCTTTAAAATTCCATATAAAATCGTAGAAAAATCGTTAGGAGACGTTCTTTATATGCCTGGAAAGCTCTCGGAGCGTAGAACAATTCTTATTTGAAAGTCGAAGTCGGAATTTGGGTTTTAGAAGGGGTAAAAGCGATCCGAACAGCTATTGCGCAAAAGTCGCAGTAGTTTGTTCTCCTGAATAAGGGCCGTTTGGCCTGGTTCGTTCCGTTTCGACGTGTAACGACTATCGTACTAGTTTAAATGTATCATTGACAACCCACTAACCATTCCTTGTGTAATAGTGCTAGGTAAACATGTGATGGAAGTCCCGGAGCAAGGATCAAGCCGCGATAAGAGCCGAACACACCCGGGCACTCATCAAGCTTCCGCACTAGAATTCAAGGAACTCCCGTTAAAACGCTAAATCTTAGAGTATGTTTTAACTACTAAAATGTAAAAATTTGTGGGAATCAAATATGTATTTGATCTTAATGGTTTGAGTTTATAATAAATATCAAAGTTTTAATCGGGAGTGGTTTAAGTAAGGTCAAAACCGTAAGATTAGACGTTAATCACGTGATTACGGGTTAGGGTCTTACATGAACGAGTCGAGGAAAACAATCTTTGTATCGAACATATAAGTACTAATGATATGCTTGCGAATCCGATGACTAAAGGTCTCCCACCTAAAGTATTCGAAGATCACGTTTCGAAGATGGGACTTACTAATGACCTTACTTAGAAGCATATGTACTTATTTGACCACTTATGTTTACTTATGACTTATGACTTATGATTTATGAATAATGACTTATGTTTAATGAAATTTCCTCATTATGATTTGTTTGTCTATTAGTATGTTAAGCTAGCATAATGACATAAAGACAATAATGCAACAAATCAACTAAGGGCATACTGATAATTGATCCCAATGTTAAGTTTTAGATTTGGATTGTAGTATGATTAATGGGGGTCCTAAGTCGAGTAAAGACTTAACGGTTGTATTTCTCTGCTACAGTTTGGGTTTAGAACTAAAATGAGTATTGATCTCCGGAGACTTATGGAATGCTCATGATAAATGATTACTCGGCTAAGTGGGAGAATGTTGGAATAAATATACGTTCTGTCTTGTATATTTATCGGTGTAGCCATTATAATCATTTATATTATGTTTGATCAATTGCTAAATACTCTAAGCCCATAACTGATTAGTCTTTGATGGACGAACTTGTCATTAGTTGGGCCTAACTAGAGTGTCCCCTGGGTATGCATAAATAGGAAGAGATTACTAGGGTTGGAGGATTATGATCACAACTTAATCAATCATAACACCTCTTAGAATTTGTCCGTCTACTCTCTCTCCCATAACGATTCTGCAAAGGATCATTAGCCATCATAACTGCATACCCTAAAGGGAACTCGAACAGACTGACAGTTATGTCGACCTCAACGCTTTCAGCATCAGTAGCAGGTCTCACGAATCTCTCAGGTACATGTTTATTTGTTTTTCCATTACATACTAACGAAATCGATGCAACAGGAAAAAGATCAAATACAAATAACTTTTCGGTACGAACTGTACGAACTGAAGGACAAAACACGCAGGGCATGTATAACTAGAGTAATTATATAATTACTCTAGTTAACTGCCCCACGTGTTTTTTTCTTCAGTTCGTACCGAAAAAGATGTTTGTACGTGAACCTACCCCAATATATGTATAATAAACTTTAAACGACTTTCAACTCCTACAATGCGTTTTATCTACATCTGTATTTAACCGTAGATATTTAATTAATTATTACTAAAAAAAAAATAAAACACAACCTAAAGGCTAAAACAGGTCATTATTTTGTATCTGTTAAATTTTGCAATAATTATCATAGCTACTTTACCTTTAACGTAAAAGAAAAAAAATTCACTGGTGAAACTCTTTAATCTTAAATCGCTTTTTAAGACATAAAATTCCAGATACTTTTACAAACATAGTTGGGCAAGCAGTCAATGTTAAATAAAGTACTTGGTAGATACAAGTAATTAACTTGTAAGTTTTGGATACACAAAATATATAAAAAATGTTTTTTCATAACAAATATCTTCTAGAGTTAATAGCCATTTTCGTCCCTGAGGTTTGGGCCAGTTTGCAACTCCAGTACAAAAGTTTATTTTTTTGCAATTCCTTCCCTGAGGTTTGGATTTTGTTGCCAAATTCGTCTTTTTCACTAACCCAGTTAAAAAAGGTCGTTAGTGTTGGGGGTATTTTTGTCTTTTTACCTGACCTTTTATTTTTTAATATTTTTTATCAAGTGGGACCCACCTGTTTCTCTAATCTCTGTCTCATTTGTCTCTCTTTTATAAAACTCAAATTTAACATAAATGCCCACCCGAACACCCACCACCCTATCGAAATAAACATATCACAACCGAGGGCACAGGGCTATATAATCAAATCTGAAGGAAACAATCACCAACATCAAATTACTAAACTTTTACCTCAACGATAGAGATTTGATTGATTGCCATCAAATCATAAATCAGATAACGTCTTGTTTCCTAGTGTCTGGTACAGCACCATCAAGCAGTGTGTAGTGGTGAACCTTCTCAAACGACATTGTAAGTTCATAATCTTGTTGCCATTTTAATCCGTGAATGATTCTCGTTCATAGCCCTTTACAACAGATCTTTAATCGTGTATGTATCAGGTTATTGATTGAAGGGGTTAGGGTTAGGTTCAGAGTCTATTTGGGGAAGAAGGTTGTGCAGTGGGTGGACTCGATTGGAGATGGTGGGTTTAGGTAGAGGTGGGGCGGCGATATGGTGGTGGATGACTGAGTGGGACAGGTGGGTGTTCGGTGGTGGTGGTGGGTGTTTAGTGGTGGTGGTGGTGCAAATGCACCTTATGTTAAATTTGAGTTTTATAAAAGAGAGACAAGATAGACAGAGATTAGAGAAACAGGTGGGTCCCACTTGATAAAAAATATTAAAAAATAAAAGGTCAGGTAAAAAGACAAAAATACCCCTGACACTAACGACCTTTTTTAACTGGGTTAGTGAAAAGGACGAATTTGGCAACAAAATCCAAACCCCAGGGAAGGAATTGCAAAAAAATAAACTTTTGTACTGGAGTTGCAAACTGACCCAAACCTCAAGGACGAAAATGGCTATTAACTCTATCTTCTATTGTTGTAATTAAATTATAAACTTATCTGAAAATTAACTAAAATGTAAATCATATATAGATTTCCTCCATGAAGTTAATATCGTAAGTGTTGTATAATCAATGTTTTGTTTTTATAAAACCTAATCAGTCGCTCTACTGGTTCACTTTTTAAAACGAAGATTAGATTTGACACTGTCTATGAATTGTTGATTCAACCGCAAAGTTAATATAACCATCCGGTTCACCTGTTGGAGGTTCAACTCATACGAACTAAACTTGTGAAAAGTCCAGTTCACGTTCCAACTAGTTTGATCAAATGATTTGATACTGGTTTACTTGTGTACAACAACAAACAAGTATTTTTGGTACGTAAACTAAAATTTTATGCTCATCAAACAAAGTCTGGCCACTCGGATACACACATCCAGCGGCAAAAGGTCACGCATGTCTGTGATCGCAGACAGTGCTGGTGACCCGATCCATCACCAATAATTCCAAATGAAAATGCAACCCAAAAGCCCAGTGTGAGAAAACCCATGGCTCGTTCATAACATTTTGTCACAAACAAGACTTCAATTGACGATCTCCCTTAAGAAAGTTACCGGGATGCCACTAGAACACCGCCCTATTGGTGGTATGTAAACTAATTAAATATCAAATAAAGGAGTCAGATTTTTATCCAAAACAACATAATTGTATTAATCTATTATTGTTAATTAGGTTTTTGTTAACCAACGCACCAGCTTGGCAATGTAAACTCATTTATTTAGGATTATTTGGTTATGCGTAATTTAATGAATTATTACAAATTTAAAAATCAAACAATTCTACTTGAATAATTTTGTCATGTTTTATAATTCTCAATTGTTTATTTCCATTGGCCCACTCTTTTAATCCACCCATTCATTACTTGCTTCTCATCATTTCATCACAAGTTATATTTTAAAAATGCATATTTTAATATTTAATTAGTACGTTTGTTTTTGTAAACAAGAATAAAGGTGTTTAAATTGCTGGTAGTAAAACTGTAGAAATAATATTCATTACTCAAACACCCCCCCCCCCCCCCCCCACCCCCACCCTACCCCACACACACACCGGTTAGATGCATCGAGTAGGTTGGTTGACTACTATGATGTAAGGATGTTTAACCGTGATTTAAAATGTTTAATTATATTTTTTAATTGTTTATTGTCATAAAACTTGTTTACTTTGAGAATGATACAAGGTACATGAAGTTTAAGTGATGCTTTCCTAGAGTTAAACGGGAATTAGAAAGGGACACGAAAGACAAGAGGATGGAGGATATTTGGGTGAATATAGGTTTGGAGATTGTTCGTGAAAAGTCTAGAAGAAAACTTGGAGCCAAGAGCAAAAACTAAGCAAAACTGGTAGATAGAAAAAGATAAAACTTCAAAAACATACCACCGGCTAGAAAATGAGTTACATGAATCACAATACATGAATATCTACTGTTTTGGCAAGACCATTTATTAAACGAACGAACACAAACTTACTTTTCACTGAAAAGATCACGAATTGTTCACTAAACGTTTGATTTGTTTATAGTCCAAACTGAAAACTTTAGTATAACCGTCACATATAACTAAATTAAACAACATTTTAATTTAGTACCCAAATGTAGGAAATTGTATGTCAGCATTTTAATTATTGGGTGGTTGCTTTATTACAAAAGTGGAACTGTGATATACCACCCATCGTTTCTCACTTACTATTTTTTAATCATCAATTTCGACTTTTTGTAAGAGGTGTGTATTATGTGTGTATTTTTTAATATTAAACCAATATTTTGACTTATATAAATCAAGGAAAAGTAATAAACACGACATGCATCATGATGTATTAAGCAAAAACTTAGTCTTGGATTGGATTTTTGGAATAGTTATGATTATATAAAAGTGTCTAATGATTCGAAATGATTAAAAAATCAGACACAAAATATTCTTTAATTGAGCATTGAAAATAACAGAAATAAGTGTAATATGATGAACCAAAGCTTTTTCCAAAAAAAAAATATGGAAAAAGTGACGTTAAAAACCTACGTATACGGCACTTTTTTAGAAAAAAATGGTTAATGTGAGGTTCCCATAACAAGAATTTATATAACCTTTCAATTTATATAGCCTTTCAAAATTATATAAACCTTAATTTCAAGTGTATAAACTATAAATAAAAATTTAGTTTGAACACTTTTTCCAAGTGGTTAAATTACATTTATTAGGAAACATGCTTGATCTATAATAGGTTTTATTTTCCTTTACAACCGTTTCCTAGCTCACACTTCACACACTTAAAATGAGAAGATTCACCAATATATGTAAAAATGTAAAAAAATTTCTGCTAATAAAACCCATTTCTAAATATTTAGTTGTACAAAATAATATATTGCATAAAAACTCTTACCTCTTTTAAGGATTAATATTATGATTTCACCGTTCTATTATTAAATTATCGAGCATTCTTGTGATTTAGATGGTAAATAATGTGTATAATCGTTGTAATATCAAATCGTATCAGAACAACTAAAAAAAGTATACACTCGTACAAAAACTTTAGAGTGATCGATTAATTGTATTGTATAGAAGTTACTCACCACATCGATAATCAATAAATATATATATTGAAGTTTTATCATTTTTTTTTTTCTGAACGACTAACTCACATATCCTCTATACCTACTCTTAAATCTACAACATAAGATTAGAACCATCATCCACATTAGAAGGAATAACTTTTCAACACACATTGGTAGTTTGGTACCACTAGGCGCTAGGCTACAAGCCTTTTGGTCAACGTATCATGTAATATGTATAATTTAGTTTAGTCAGAAAATTATAGGGTTATCAATCTTAATTAACGACCATAAAATACTATTATATATGTGTGTTTGCTTTTTTGTTAGTAATTTATATAAATACAGATAATTTCAGATAATAAGCATGGACGGTTTGAATAATTTATGTATGGAAAGATATTTATAAAAGGGTTTTAGAGTTCAGGTAGACAGGGGGAATTAAATGTTTATACCTTCTTGAGGGTATATCCAATATAAGTAATGTAGTAGGTGGTGATCAGAAGAAGAAAGGGAAAACATCATATTCACATGAGAAGGTGACATTAACAAAAATTGGTTACATGTTTCTATAAAAGGTATAACAATTATTTTTTTAGAGTAGCGTTTCAGCGGTAAATTCTGTGTTGCAAAACGATCACTGTCCAGGATCGAATCCCATAACACCACACGGATTTCTCCTTTTAAACCCAGGCGGTTATTTTTTTAGTGGAGCGTGAAATTTGAACCTGAGAACAAACCCGGGCAGGAACCCTCCAAGGAAGTAAATCTTTCCACCTCAAACCAGCTGGCTTGAGATCATTGGTAAAAAAAAAAAAAAGGTATAACAATTATTAGAGATGTTATTATGAAATACACTAATAATTATTTATTATAATTAAACTCTATAAACATGTGTAATGTGTTTATGAGTAAAGTCTATTACAGAATTATCATGCAAACTTTTAAACATCATTATTTTCTATTAATTAAATTCCCACCATATATATATGATCATATATTTTCCTAACCAAATTAATGCTTCTTTTATAATAAAAGTTACATTTCACAAGTGGAGTCTCACCTTTGTATCTTTGTGAGTGTCATATTCAAACGAAAGTATCTCCACAACAATTTGTTGTAGCTCAATGTTTCTTGCATGAAGTTTATACCGAAAACAATGTGTTATACAAAATGCAAGTCCTAAGGTATAGCTCAACGTTTCTTGCATGAAGTTTATGAATTTTATACAATGGTGATCAATATGTGTAAACGCAAATATGTCTTGTTAATAAATATTTTTTCTAAGTTTCATATTATCACCTAATCTCAATTTACACCTAATCTCATACGTGACTAAGGTGCTATTTGTTTTTTCTGCAGGAAAAAGGTCTGCAGTCTGCGGACCACATCTGCAGGAAAAGAGGTGGACCAAAGGTCTGCAGTCTACAAGAAGAAGATTATTTGTTTGTTAATGTCTGCAGGCTACTGAAATAAACTGAAATTTAAATAAACTGATTTTTTACAGCAGTCTGGTGATAGACGGTGGTGGTGGACGGTGGTGGTGGTGGGTGGTGGTGGACCATGGTGGTGGTGGTGGACGGTGGTGGTGGTGGGTGGTGGTGGTGGACCGTGGTTGGTGGTGGTAGACGGTGGTGGTAGTGGTAGTGGTAGTGGTGGGTGATGGACGGTGGTGGTGGTGGGTGGTGGTGGTGGACGGTGGGGGTGGGTGGTGGTGGTGGATGGTGGTGGTGGACGGTTGTAACATCGCGAATTTCCCCTAATTTTTTTTTTTTGATAAAAAGAATGTATTGTTTTAAACAATATATGTTTTAAATACCTTAAACTAATAATTATTGGTATCTCGACACATTTGTACGTTTTAAAAATATTTCGAGTCACTTTCGGGCTTATATAATCATATTATGAATTTAGAATAATATACTTTTAGGGAAATAATTGCCAAAAAAAGATTTGTGTGGACCGGGACTCGAACCCGCGTCCACAGCCAACCAACACACAGTGACAACCAACTGAGCCAACTATCATCTTGTGTAGTATTTCAGAAGAAAATAAACTTAACACATTCCTTAAATTGATTAGTCAAAGTCTTAGTCAAACAGTCAAAGTCTTAGTCAAATAGTCAATTCATCATAAAACCTTACTTTATGGTGTTGACCAATTTTAATGGCTAATTGAATCCAAAACTAGTATAAAAACCCACCTATGACCCATTATACGTTGCACCTCTAAATCGATTGTTTCAATCCGATTAAACTTTCCCTCATACCTTTCTTCTATAGTCTATTACTTCTACAATTGAAGCTTTGATTATAAGCTCTTGTAATTGGCGAATTGGAAGCTTGATATTCTTTCTTTTTCGTTTTCTTCAATTTGGACTAGCTACGTTGTTGAGTCTTTGGGATTCACCTCGCATACATTCACAACACTTAGAGGATAATTCACCTTAGCCAATGTGAGTTTACGTAACCATGTTTATGCAATTCTTCATACTTGCAACATTATACTTAAGCAATTCTACATGCATGTCTAGTTGTAAACTTTAATGCCTCATGAATTAGACAACAACAACAGTTTCAACGAGTTTCAACGAGTTTCAACATTACATAATCATTAGCTATGGCCAAGCCGGCGATACTCAATAATAGATCTATTGGATTGACAATCCCACCCGGATACGTGTACCTCCTACATAGGTAGCGTGGGTGATTGTTATCGTTCCAACATATTATTAAGGTGAACCGTGGATGACGGGATGGACCTAAACTAGTCGGAGGTTTGATTATGTCAATTCAACATATCATGTTTATTCATGTAGACTTAAACTTACGATAGACATATGAATTGCTAAACTTTTATACTTAAACTTAATTGTTTAACATGGCTTATGTATTCTCACCAACTTCTAGTTGACCCCCCCCCCCATTTTTACAACTCAACAGGAAATAATGATGTGTGAAGATTAGAGTGTTAGCATGAGAAGACAAATTGAAGTTTATGTTATTTGGTTATTTGATGTATTAGAATTCCATTCAAAACTTATTATGTATTTTCAATTTGGATATTTTTTACTTTAAATAAATTTCAAATTAAAACTTGATTACCATGTGCTACTGTATACTCATTCTTACGTGACACCTCGATGTTTCCGCCATCGGTTGGGGTGTTACAACGGTGGTGGTGAACGGTGGTGGTGGTGGACCGTGGTGGTGGACGGTGGTGGTGGTGGGTGGTGGTGGACCGTGGTGGTGGTGGAAGGTGGTAGGTGGTGGTGGACCGTGGTGGTGGTGGTGGTGGGTGGTGGTGGTGGACCGTGGTAGTGGTGGTGGTGGTGGGTGGTGGTGATGGTGGTGGTGGGTGAGGAGAAGATAAGTGGAGAAGACCTTTGAAGACCTTAGAAGACTTTGGAACAAGTCTGCACCAAAAAGAGGTCAGGAAGACCTTTTTGAGTGAAAGGTCTTCCAAAAAACAAACAATCTGCAGATCCCAAACGTCTGCACGCGTCTGCGTGGTGCAGACAAAAGAGGTCAGAAGTGCTTCTGAGCAAAAAACAAACAGTACCTAAATGTGATTTTACACAAAAATTAAATAACAATAGATAAAATAACCCATAAATATAGATGAAACAAACCAGACAAAAAAAACTTGATTTTAAACCAACGTGTCAAAAAGAGTTTGGTTGACCTTTTTTAAAGAATTATTAATAAGACTAAATTACACTTTGTGTCCTTTATGTATCACTGAAATTATGAAACATGCCCTTTTTTTTATGTCCAAAATTTCCTTTTTTCTTGCATTTCATGTCCTTTCTGACTAACTTTGTTAGATATCTCAGTTAACCTCAAAAGCCTCAAGGGTATTTTTGTCCATTCACTTTCAATTATAAATTTCCCTCTTATATATCTGATACAATCGATCAGATTAAAACCCTAACAACTAATAACACCCAAATTGAAGCTCTTCAAGATTGAAACCCTACGATTGAAGCCCTAAACACCTAATCAATCAAAATGGTGCAATGTTGGTGTGGTAGGGAGGCTGTAGTTCGCACGTCATGGACCTCTAAAAATCCAGGTTGTCGATTCTTTGGTTGCAACTCAAAGGTAAGATAGGGTTTGTAATTTAGGGTTCGTAATTTAGGGTTCTTCATCTAAAGTCGTTTTTTTGTGACATTAGGGTTCCAGATGTGGATTTTTCATGTGGGTTGAATCAAGAAGGTGTCAAACATGTGGGGACATCATACCAAGTTTGCTGGAGTCCAAGAACAAGCTAGAAGAAAGATTGACAGTTAGTGAAAATGGAAGAAGAAATGCTGAATCTAAGTCAAGGCGTTTGAAGATTTACCTGATTCTAAGTTGGGTTCTGTTTGGGTTAATTTATATTTGTAGTATGTAGATGAAATGCATAAGTGTATGGGTCTTCTATGTGTATTAGTTGGATGGAAGAAATATATGTACCAAATTATGTTTGGATGAAATGCATGCCCTATTTATGGCTCTGTTTGTGTATCTACATGATTGTCAAAACATACAATATGGGTCAAAAATACACAGTAAAACATACACCATATGGGTAAAAAATATACACAGTTAAACATACACAATCTTAAACAATGAGAATGAAACATTATTAGTCTAACATACACAGTTAAAATGGGTCAAAAATATACAGAGTCAAACAAACAGTCAAACAAACATAGGTCAAAATGGGCAATAAAGCCAACATTGATACTTAAAGTATTTATACAAACATAAAATCCAACAAAACAGACATAAAATCCAACAAAACATAGACATTGTTTGACTTAAACATAAGTTGACTTAAACATAGACTACTTAAAACTAGTGTTTGACTTCAACATAAATTAACCAAAACACAAAATACTAAATAAATTCATCCCTAAATTCATGCATTCTTCTGGCAGGTCCTGCTATTGTGTCCAACCCCCTTGCATTTCTTACACATCTTCACACCACCCTCTTTAGGCTTCACTTGACCCTGCATGGTTGTCCCAACAGCAGCAGCTTTCTTACCATTCTTCTCAGCAACAGCAACTTTCTTACCATCCTTCTTACCAGCTTTCTTACCATCTTTCTTAGACTTGCTTGACCCTGGAAGGTCTAGCCTCCTGCCATTGCATGACCTGCTGTTATGGCCCTTGTTACCACATTTGCCACATGTACCATATGTACCCACCTTTCTCAGCTTCCCATCTGCTGTCATCTCATCCAACTCTACCACTGATTTCCTTCTGACCTTCTTTGGCCTCCCAACAGGTTTGTGATAAAATGGTGGTATGATAGTACTTGGTACCTTAGATAACCTTGTTCCAAATGGCAGCAACAGCATGCCTGCAAGGTATACCATTGACTTCCCAACCCCTGCATGAACATGTCCTATTTTCCATATCCACCACATATTGGCCATTTTTACCAGCAACTTGACAATGATTCTCACCATTCCACATCACAGAGTACCTAGTTATCATATATCATGTATCATATATCATAACATAACAATTCTCATTACATATGAATTGCTGCCTTTTTCCACCACAACTTCTGGATTTTTGCATGTCTTTATGTTATGTCCTGTCCCCCTACACCTACTACACACACCCATGGTTTTCTTTCCATAACGAATTTCAGTATGACCATCAACTGATTTAAGGTTACTAGATTCATCAAAATGTGGAATATTCCCCCAACAAACTGCCCTGACCCTACTTAGATCATCCTTGATGATTCTTAGTTGCCTTCTAGTGTCAACAACATGCTTTTTGATCATTTGTTTCACTTCCTCTTTGTTTCCAAATTTATCACCACACATGAAAGGGGAATTCATGTTTCTCTGTCTTCTTAATAACTTCATTGTTCTTTTCCTATGGCTGCTTTCATCCTCATCAGAATCTGATCCACTACCAAACTGATCATTGTCAATTGCATCTTCTTGCAGCTCTTTCAAAGACACATCCAACACTTGTTCATCATCTACCACATCATCAGTGAAAAACCTAAAATCCCTCATATCTGTTTCAACTTCATTGATCAAATTCCCCTCATCTACTAAAAAGTCACTGTCCTCACTTGCGTTATCATCATCACTTCCATACTCACTTGTATTCATACCCCCATCCACATTTTCATTATCATGTTCATGCATATTATCCTGAGGTTGATCATGCTTAGGAACATCATGTTTAGGAACAGGAATAGTTGGACTTTCACCAAAGAATGGGTCAAAGTTTGGATCATTCAGGTCAATGTTGCTAAAATCAAAGTCAACATGAAAATTCATATTATGCACCACTTCCTTAGGATGCATATTATCTACATGGTTAACCACAACTTCCTCAGTATGCATATTATCTACATGGTTAACCACAACTTCCTCAGTATGAACATTATGGACATTGTTATCCATAACTTCATCAGTATGCATAGACTGAGTAGTGTGTTTGTCAACAACAACTTCATCACTATTATCCACCACTCCTTGATTAGCCTCAGGTTTATCATCTCCATTCCAGCCTAACAATAATCTTTTCCTAACCACTTTATCAAGGTCAAATGCCCTTACCTCCTCATCAGTTATTTCTTCTACCCTAACTTTAGTTGGTGAGCAGAAATATGTGTGAACCGTAGTTACACCATACTCACAATAAACATTAATTAACCTAGACTCTGGAATAACCTTGATAAACCCAATCACATCAGCATCACTACCTAAAGCCCTAAGACCAAAATCAAGATCACAACCTGGCACTAGATAATGGTAATACCTTTCAATATCCTTTTGATAACCAAAATTTTCCAGTATACGATCCATCTCATGCACTGAGAACTTGTCATGATCAAGCAAATCAATGAACTTTTCCTCACCCTCAACATATGTCTTGTCAGGAAAATGAGTGAATCTTCCATTATGATGAAACTTGATGGAGAACAAACTGGGAGCACCCACTGCATTGTATAAAACATTTACGTGTTAATCAACTTAAAAATTCAAACTTTTGAAAAAAACATCATCAAATGTATGAACACTTACCATATAATTCAAGCACCTCTTCATGTGTCAGGTTCTTACGAACCCTAAATCCTAGTCTTCGTGTCTCTTCGTCGTCCATAATACTGATGATTACACTTAGGGTTTTGGGGAAGTTAACGTGGAAGAAGAAGGGTGAGTTTTGGGGGGAGACGATTCGTTTAAGGGTTTGAGCTCAATCAGAACACACAGGGGGGGGGGGGGGGGTTATATCAATTACAAGTGAATGGACAAAAATACCCTTGAGGCTTTTGAGGTTAATTAACTGAGAAAACTAACTCAGTTAGTCATAAAGGACATGAAATGCAAGAAAAAAGGAAATTTTGGACATAAAATGCAAAAAAAAAAAAGGGCATGTTTCATAATTTCAGTGATACATAAAGGACACAAAGTGTAATTTAGTCTATTAACAATAACTTGTCTATACATAAGACTATTTGGTGTGGTGCATAATTTCCCCTACTCTCCCAAGTGCCACAAGATAATGTATACCCATTTACCCGATTAGATACCCAATATAATTTCTAATATATCTTTTTAAATATGTATGCATAATATATCTAATTGTCCATCTAAATTGTCATCTTGTGTTAAAAATTATAAAAAAATTAATGTATACTATTTGTTATCTATGTCTTTGAGTGTTTTTATATGATTTAATTATTTTATATTTATACATTGTAATCATTTACATATATATTTAATAATGTTAAATGTAATTGGTTAATAGTTACCTAATAGATATCCGTCGGGTTTTGGTCGGATATACTCAATGGGTAAGTTTTAAAAATAAATGGGTTTACCCGAAACCCGCGGGTATACCCGATACCCGATGGGTAATTACCCGACACAAACCCGACGAGTTTTGAGTCGGGTTTGGGACAAGCATACCTAACCGGGTATGGGGTTGGGATTACCTAAACCCGTCCCATTACCATCCCTAGTGACACATCATCTCCTCAAAGTCATTCCCCCTTTCCACACCAAATAGTTAATAAATAACGGTTTGTGTCATATGTTACAATTTTATAAGTGTTTTTTCTTCTCTTATTTCACATTTTCATATTCATTTCTTATTGTTTGTAAATATATCTTATCTAAAAATATTATTTTATAATTATAAATATTCGTTAGTAACTATTTAATATTTCTTAGATTCAATACGTCTAGTTCACAAGTAATCTGAAGTAGTAAAACAATAGAAATAGAAAAAGAAAGTTTTAAAGCTTTTAAGAGGGTGTTTGGGAATGCGTTTTAAATCTGAATTTTAGATTATTGCGTTTGAAAACGCAGATAATCGGTTTTTAGTGTTTGGGATTGCGTTTTGAAAACGCTGATAATCAGTTTTTTAGGCTACCAAAACATAATAATCTATAAACAGCTCCACCCCTGCTTTTCCAAAACGCATAATCTATTTTGAATAATCAAATCCCAAATACCCCCTAAGTCACATGATCTTGTACTTAGGGCCTTCCAAAGTTTCAACGTTTCTGATTCTTGTAATTTACATGTTGTCAAACACTACCAAAAAGAGAATTATTCTCATAATTGTCATTTGCCTTTATCTTTTCCTTGCAAACCAATTCTTAATCATTAATCTTTTCAAAAATTGAACATGACAACAAAAAAACACATTCTAAGCACAAATGGTTATTTACTATCTTTAGATACTAATGCAAAATACATTTAAAACAATAAATACCAAACAATATTAAGAATTTATGAAACCTCTACTTTAGCTCTAAAGAAATGATCAAACTAAACTAAATTATGGCATCTTTCTATAACCATCAAAGGTGCCAAAATCTTCTAAAAGGGCACTTAAACAAGTACCCAAGTAGAAGTAAAAAGAATGGAAAGAAAATATCCTACACAAACTATGAATTATAATCATCAAAAGCAACCAAAAAAGATGGGATTTCACAATGAGGATGCATCAAACATAACATCATTGAGCACATCATCCTCTCGACTAGCGATTGAGAAAAATTCGGCGTCTTTCTCTTCATCGTTAGAGAAATCTCGCCTCTCAAGCTTCGATTGGGCAGCGATGAATATCAACTTTTGTGCCTTATCGATCCCGGTTCTTGATTGAGCCCATCTACATAAAGATGAACTCCATTTTAGCCCACATGAAGTGGCATGAAGAAAGATTAATCTCATTGCTACTTTTCTTAAACACTTGAAATCTGTTAAACGAGTTTCCCAAACCAACCTACTACTTTGTGGGTTAGCTATCTTCATTTTACCAGTTATGGGGTCTCTTTGTTTCAACTGGACCGCTTGCGCATACATTGGGTCAAGCCCCTCGGTTCTCCATTTCATGAGCTCCATTAACGCGATGTGAGCTTCTTCGTGTGAAACAAGCCTTGTTATAAGCTGGTCGACGTCTTTTTCTTGTTCAGAAGTCAAGAATTTGAAAGGCGGCAAGTACTTCCCGCTAGGATCACGGATCATATAGAACGGATCAAGAATGAATGCAGTCGACCACGCAGGGTGATAATTTCGCTTAAACCGTTTATCAAACACCTTTTCGACATGACTCTCATTGATATGAAACTTCCCACACCATTCCTTAATCTTCACTCTAAGCTCCTCCCATAGCGGCAAACACTGCCCAATCCTCGGCTTTTCTTCCTCAATCTCTCGACCCATTCCTTTGATCAACCTAACCAACGAATGAACCGCCTCTAACTCATTCCAAAACTGCGACATCATTATCTCCTCGATTTCCTTCCCACTTTGATCCTCCACCGACACCATCTTGTAACTCTCATCAAGAAAAACCAACTGCAGCGCCCTTGCCGAGCTTAACACATCTTCCACCATCTGAAACACCAACTCAAATTCACCACCACCATAAAACGGCACTCGCAGCAACGCAGCCCGACCGTATTCTTGCAACTGATACTTAAGGAAAAGATGTCTAATTTGTGACTTATTATTAACAAAGTTTGCAACTTTGTAACAACTTTCAGTCACATTATGAAACAAAGGCAGTTCTTTACTAAAATCTTGAATCAACTTAGTAACCCCTTGTAACTGACATGAAAGATTCACCATCCAATGATGCTGATTTTCAAGATTCCTTAAAGCTTTACTCTTAAACCTATCAGACACAATCCCAACACATTGTTCCAAATTGTTCCCACATATATCACATATTGTTTCCCACAAAACATCCTCAGCATGCTTAGAAAACACATATCCACTTGTAAACACCCCTCTTCTAAACACACTAGTCCCATTAGGCAAATTCACACACAAACTCACCACATTCTCAATTTCACCTAAATTATTATTACCATTACTTTTTGACTTCCACCCATTTGATGATATTTGAAAAAACAACGCGTCGCGAATTCGCGCTTCCGACTCGGCTTTCGCCTCTTTATACTTTAAATCGAGCCGTTCGCTCACGAGCTCTCGTCGGGTTACCGCTGGTAACCCGACTTGGTTCAAGAAACTCTTGAACTTTGGATGCTCCAAACTTGAAAAGGAAAGCAACCCACAATTCTCATACACCCAACTTCCTAACAAGTCAAGTGATGAATCTATTTGGGATTTGGTCAACGTTTGACCAGGTGAAGCTTTTGGGCTTTTAAGCTTCTTTACACTATCTTCCAACATAGCTAAAGCCCCTAAATCCTCTTTCCCACCTGATAACATCACATGTGGTTGTTGGTGGGTCGGAGCAAACACATGAACCGGGTCGGGTCGGTTCGGGTAAGACACATCAACCGAGAATCTCCCCGGTTCAATCATAGTAATCGGAGCAACCGAATAAGTAGTCTCGTTATCATTACATTCGGGTCGGGTCGGGTAAGAAACATCAACCTTAAACCCACCACCACTACTACTCCTCCGGTTACCGGAGCTCCGTTTCCGGCCACTAACCGGCGAAGTAACCGGAGAGCCCAAATCAAGCAAACCGACAGAAACCGGGTTGGGGCTAGAACCCGACCCGGAGGCAGAATTAAAATTGGGGCAAGTCCCACGTTTCAAATGCTCAGAAGCAGTGCGTGAAGGATTAGAAGCAGAAAAGAGAGACTCACATAAAGAGCAACGAAGCTTAACTGCTTTGGGTAAACCGGTATCCGGGTTATGAACTAGACTGGGCTCTAAGTGGGCCCAATACCAAGCCCCTTTACCTTTAATAGCCTTTGTCCGTACCATCACTAACCCTTCATAACGTTTGTGGACAGCCTTGACTGCCATCTCGTCGGTGGTTAAGGTTAAGTCAGGGGACGGTGGTTGTTTGGTGGTAGCTGACATTATTATTAATATTATTGTTAATAAAAATGTAAAGTGTTTATTTTTACATATATATATATAAGAAGAAGAAAGTAAAAAGAAAATTGTTAAGTAGGGGTGAAAGAGAGAATAATATTGGGATGCATGATGGTGGGAGGGAGGGTTAAGTTTAAGTAAACTGGAGATTGGATGTTTTTGGGTAGAGACAGAAGTAGTTGTGTAGTCAACAGGGAAGAAGAAGGAAGGAAGGGTGTTTTGTGTGTGTATTATTTAAGAATTTTTACTGTTAGTTGTGGGGTAATCTTCATCACCTTCACCTTTTTTTTTGTTACTTTTACACGCGCTCGTTTTTGTATACTTTATATTTTTATTATTTATTTATTTACTAGTTTTTATCCCGGGAGCGTCTCGGGTTGAAATATCTAATATAACATAATAAAATATATTATTATTATTATTAAACAAATCTCTGCCATAAGTTATCATATTCAAATATAAAAAAAACGAATCTCTACGCCGGGGTATAAATCTAATGCCATTACAAATTAATTCAGAAGTTTGTAATTGATCATTCTAAAAAGAACTAATATGAAATAAGGAAAAAAAAGTTAATTATTGAAATATCGAACGCATTAGTCTAAGGGTTATGTGATGTGTTAAAAATTTCATGGGTATATGATCGGGTATGTAGTTCGGGAATTTGGGTATGTTGTTTCGGGTAATCGGGTCGGGTATCACCTAATCCCAGACCCGACCCAAACCCACAATTTTTTTTAAACTAATCCCAAATCCGACACAATACCTGTCGGGTTACAAAAAATAGTCATTTTTTTCTCCGATTTTTATATAGCACTATGGTACTCGTTGGAAAGATAATAAAACGCTCGTTAATTTGGTGTAATTTTTTTCTTTAAAAAATCTCGTATATAAAAGATATTAACGTTTAAAAGTTATGGGAGGAAACACGAGAGATAAAATAATAAAGGTTTAATATTTAGATTTAGTAGATAGGTATTTAATAGATTAGGTTAAAGATTATAATAGATTATGTTAAATCATATTTATTTCTTTTTTTTAATTGGTTTAGAGTTGCCACATCACATCCTATGTGGCATCTCTCAAAGGAGGGATTGCATAAGAGTATGACATGTAGGATTAATCCCTTTGCAATATATATATACTAGTTTTTATCCCGGGAGCGTCCCGGGTTGAAATATCTAATATGACACAATAAAATATATTATTATTATTATTTTAAACAAATCGCTGCCATAAGTTATCATATTCAAATATTAAAAAAACGAATCTCTGCGTCGGGGTATAAATCTAGTGTCATTACAAATGAATTCGGAAGTTTGTAATCGATCATTCTAAAAAGAACTAAAATGAAATAAGAAAAAAAAGTTAATTATTGAAATATCGAACACATTAGTCTAAGGATTATGTGATGCGTTAAAAAATTCATGGGTATATGATCGGGTATATAGTTCGGGTATTTGGGTATGTTGTTTCGGGTGATCGGGTCGGGTATCACCTAATCCCAGACCCGACCCAAACCCACAGTTTTTTTTAAACTAATCTCAAACCCGACCCAATACCTGTCGGGTTACAAAAAATAGTCATTTTTTTCTCCGTTTTTATATAACACTATGGTACTCATTGGAAAGATAATAAAACGCTCGTTAATTTGGTGTAATTTTTTTCTTTAAAAAATTTCGTATATAAAAGATATTAACGTTTAAAAGTTATGGAGGAAACATGAGAGAAAAAATAATAAAGTTTTAATATTTAGATTTAGTAGATTAGGTATTTAATAGATTAGGTTAAATATTATAATAGATAAGGTTAAATCATATTTATTTCTTTTTTTTTAATTGGTTTACACTTGCCACATCACATCCTATGTGGCATCTCTCAAATGAGAGATTGCATAAGAGTATGACATGTAGGATTAATCCCTTTACAATATATATATATATATATATATATATATATATATATATATATATATATATATAGATTTATTATTATTATAATCATTATACTGAATTACAAGTTTTTACATTTATGTTTATACCAGATTACAAAACATATCCTTTATGTTTAAAATTGACGAGTTTTGTACTTTATGTTCCAAAATCTTGCACGTTACGTCATTTGACACTAACTCAGTCAGATTTAACTGAAAATTGAAGGTAAATTCATCTTTTTACTATTTTCGGGTTTTTTTTTATGTATTTAAGTTAGAATTTTTTTTTCTTATCAAAGTGAAATATATAAGTTACATATATACCCCATCTCTCTTTCTCTACCCCATCTCTCCTTCTCTCATCACTTCACTGCCTCCACTAGACATAGGGCTGCAAACGAACTGAACTTTCAGTGAACAGTTCATGAACTGTTTGGCGGGAAGTTCGTTTGTGTTCATTCATTTAATAAACGAACGAACACGAACAAAATATTCCGTTCGTTTAGTTAAACGAACGAACATAAACAGAGGCCACGTTCGTTCATTTATGTTCGTGAACGTTCGGTAACGTGTTCATTTATGATTGTTTATATTCGATAGTTTAATAAGGTTTTTAATTTTTATTATTTGTCTTAATATTATTTTATTTTTATTTATTTAACCCAAATAAATAAATAAAAATATATGTATGTGAATTTAATTTTATTAGAAAATTAATATGTGTCCGTTTGTATTTGTTTCTATTCATGAACACTTCTTTGTGTCCGTTTGTGTTCATGTGCGTTCATGAACAAAATTAACAAACGAACACGAACACGATTGTTTTCTTAACAAACGAACACGAACAAAAAATCTCGTTCGGTAAGTGTTCATGAACTGTTCGTGAACACATATTTTTCTTAACAAACGAACACGAACAAGGGTGTGTTCGTATTCGTTCATTTCGTTTGCAGCCCTAACCAGACACCACCACCAGCGCCACCACCTGAAAGGCTGAAACCCTAAGTTGATTTACTTGCTCACCAATTAACAATTCCAGTGAGTAAAATTCATCATTTAGTACCAAAATCGCATCTTCAAACAAATTATTCCCCATAGATTATAAAAAAGAAACTCAAAACCACCACCACCACGAAAGAATTTGGCCACCACCGCCATTCGTACCCCTCTATTGATGCCACCCAACCCTCCCTTCCTCATTTCGCCCCTACCCCTTCTCTTGATGCGACATAACCATCGCCGGTGAAGGTGGATGTGTACGGTGGTGGAACGTTCACCATACAACCTCAATCTCAAGGTAAGGTGGAGGTGTACGGTGGTGGTTTGGAGATGGTAGTGGCATGTAGAGTCTTGGTGAGGGTGGGTGAGGGAGTAGAGACTGGAGAGAGGGTGGTGGGAACTTGATTAGAGAGAGGTGGGATGAAGGGGGAGATAAAGGGTGGTGTGTGTGTATTATATAATATATATATATATATATATATATATTAATTTTTAAAATTTAATTTTGTTTTATTTATTAACATATTTTTAATAAAATGATAAAAAGAGTAAACTACCCATTGAGTGATCAGATTTAACGGAGAAAACTAACTGATCGAGTTAGGCATAAAAGACATAAAGTGCACGATTTTGAAAGATAAAGTACAAGATAAATAGATTTTAAACATAAAGGGCATGCGTTGCAATCGGATGTAAACATAAATGACAAAACTTTGTTGTTGTTGTAATCTTATATGTAATTTCTTGGCAATCTAGTGCTAAGTATCAAAATCTTTTATTTGCGCATTCTGGATCTTATTCTTTTATTGGTATGATGTTTTGATAAACTTTAGTCATACTTCTGTTCATAATAATTTAGGGTTTCGTTGTATCTTTAGTGTACGACCTTCTATGTGTTATTTAGAAACGAAGAAGTGGTTTAAGTGTTTTAATGTCAAAACAACGTAAGGCGTTTTTGTTTTTATGTTTCTGTTAACTTGATGCGCTATTGATTGTTACTATTGTATTTGTGTTTTATCAGAAAATCCAGATGGTCTGGAAGATAATTTGAGATCTCGAACAATCACAATAGTTCATTTGAGTGAAAGACAAGGATTATCGATTACCATTTAGAGAATGTGACATGAAGGGCCATAAGGGTGATACAAAACACATGATCGGGTGCATGTTTAATTTTTAGTTGACTACAATAGAAAAAGAACAATACCATGAAGATAAACGAGTGAAGGAGAGACGTAACGAGACCACGTAAAATATGTGACTAAAAGCGTAATGGCTGAATATAAAATAAATAATACACATAGAAAAGTACATATAGCATGTACATTGTGACTACAAGAGCGCCCATAATTCTAGTCAAACAAACCATTTCAAACCGTCACATCATCATGCCACGTCATTTCAAACCATTCCAAACCAAACCTCGCCTTTTTCCTAACCCCAAACCATTCCAATCCTTCACCTCATCACCTACTTTTCCTTTTATTTAATTTATACACCATACACAAAAAAACATTTTTTTATTTAATATTAAAGTATACCATAGGCCTCACCTTAAACCCAATAGACCGGTCCAATACAATGGACTGGCCCAACTTTTCAACCTCCTCCAATTCTTCAAACACACTCCTTGGTCCATTTATCCCCACCGAGCCGTCCGATGATTGTGAGTGCTCTAACAATGATTTATTTCACATAGCTATAAGGATGGATGGAGTGGTTGGTGATACAATCACACCATCACACTATCACACCCAATAATATTGTGTCACCTTATTTCCATCACATTCATCACTTACCACATGGGGTGAAATGATACTATCTCACTCATTTTTTTAAATAAAATAAAAACATTACATTTAACTAAAATAAAAAATTACATTAAATATAAAAAATTACATTAAATATAAAATAAAATAAAAATGAAATAAGAAAATTAAGTGAGTGGTGGGTACGGGTCCTCGAACACGATATCTAAACTACCAATGTGTTCCGTTAGATCGTGTCAAAGTTGAAAGTGGGTTTCTTCATTCCTCAACTCCAAAAGAATATTATCGTTAACGTTTGCTGGTGTCGAAGGATCCATAACGTAATTCGGAGATATTGCTCGCCCCTCTTCCTTTATGTTCATATTGTGCAATTGTTGATTATATCCTTAAACATGTGTCAAAAGTATGTAACCTAATCATGTGTATTCAATCAATAACATAATAAACATTAGTAAACCTTACTTGTAGGAATGATTGTTTTTGAAGATGACGAGTCAACCATGATTCTCGTTATGATACCTTGTGTTGATGGATCACATTAGAGAGAATAGTGTGTGGTGTTCTTCAAGAGTTTTCTTATTTGTTATGATCAATATTTATATCATGAATGTTGATCAGTTATGAAAACTGTATGTATTCTCTATCAAAGGTACCTAAAGGGAAATCCTAATTGCCCTTTATACTATTCAATACTTATAATTACTACCATCAAGTAATTGTTGGGGACTAGTTATGTCATATTGGTAACGTTACTCAAATGATCTGTAAGGCCACATTAACATGTTATTTCTAACATTCTCCCACTTAGCCGAGTAATCATTTTGGCAAAGTTAATTAAATGATTGAGACCATCTTATTTATGTGAGTCCTATATTATCCCACTTGGCCGAATAACCAATTGTGATGAGTATTAAGTAAGTTTGGCTAAGTTAAACACTCATCAAGTTTTAAAATTTAAACTATAGTAGAAAAATACAGTCATTGAGTTATTATCAACTCAAGACCACCATTAATCATGCTACAATCCAAAAATTAAAACATACGTAAATTTAAGACCAAAATGACTGAGGTAAGCCCTTAAATTTAATTTGTATAATTCTTGTCTATACGTATTTATATACAAACAAATTTAAATAAATGAGGAAATTTAATAATTAATCATTCATAAGTATGATATGCAATTAGGTAAGGCATTTAGTAAAACCCATCTATATTATGAGCTCTTAAAAAGACTTTGGGTGGTAGACCTCTAGTTATCGGATCCAAAAGCATATCATGAGTGTACATTTATTCGATACATATATTAGTTTCCTCTACTCATTCATATACGGACAATAATTTTGTATCGAGATATATTCCAGCTCCACTCGAACTGTTACTATTCGAGAAGCTAATAGTTATGACAATAAATCTTCAATGGCCTTTATATGGAGTTTGTAATTTTGAGTCTTGTGATAATTTTCTTCAACACCATCTCATGGCATATTGAAGTATAAATGCCAATGTATTCTGCCATTACTATTGAGATTGTTGTCTAATGCTGTTTATGACTCCTTCATGAAATAAGTATGTTTGGTAACATAAAGATACACCCTGAAGTTGTTTATCTATTATCTTTGCATTTAGCAATGTCGGAATTAGAATAATCAACCACTTTTAAGTTATTACTTCTTCTATCGATCAACTTGTAATCTTTAATCCCTTGAAGATATTGCAACACCTTAATGATCTAGGCCATAAATAAACTAATATTGACCTATTATTATAGCAATATAAACAATATTTGGATGAGTTAATATTTTATTATACAACGTAAATGATAGGTATAGTATGACTACTCCCACTCATATTGAGATAAACGTATTTATCCACTTGCTTCTTAGTGAAACCTTGTTTCTTCATGAATTCATAAAATTTAAGGTAAGACCGACTTGATGCTTACTTTAACCCATATATGTATTTCTTTAACTTACAAACTAAGTGTTCTTAATGTTGATTCATGAACACATCTTTACGTAAGTCACCATTAAGGAAAACAATTTTAACGCCCATATGACGAAACTCTAAATCGTAATGTGCTAGTAGGGTTATAACGATCCCTAAATAATCTTTTCGTGAGACAGGTGAGAAAGTTACTTGAAAATAATCCCCCTCTCTCTGAGTATAGTATTTAATAACCAATCATACTTTATAGTGTTCAACATTTCCCTTTGGATCTAACTTTGGTTCTGAAAACCCAACGGGTAATTCAACCAGATCCTAAACGTCATTCTGATTTATGAAAAAAAGCTTAAAAATCATAGCCTTATTCCATTCACAAGATTGATCACTATTAATGGCTTCATTATAAGATGCAGGATCATTAAACTTTCCTATAACTATACCAGCTTCATTAAGGTAGCTTACGTAATCATCATAATTATAAGGCCTTCTGGAACTTGATGATTCATTAGTTGTTTTACATATTGAATCTTGGATACTTGAAGTGTCTTCAGTATTAGGTGTATTAGGTATATTAGGAGCATCATTATGAGATAAATGAGGAAGTGGTGAAGTGTCATTCGGTGCAGTGTCATGTACAAGAGGTGTAATCGAAGGTGAAACGTTCCCCCCCGCCTCTTGGACTTCATGTAAGTCGTAAGCATCACTTTCACTGCTCCTACTAACCTTTTGAATTTTCTAGGAACTCACCATCCTTAGTTTCTACAATACGTGTGACGTTGGAAGGACAATAAATTTTATATCCTTGTTAATGTTTAAGATATGCAATAAAGAAAAATTAATTGTTCTCATGTGAAGCTTCATTCGATTAGAATTATAATGTTTTGCCTTAGCTAGATATCCCCATACTTTTATATATTTTAGACTTGGCTTCCTTTATGTCCATAACTCTAAAGAGTTTTAAGGACATATTTAGAAGGAACCATGTTTAGTATATGAACGAATGTCTTTAATGCCTTAGTCCATAAGAAATGAGGTAATCCTGAATTGACTAACATACTTCTTATCATGTAAATAAGGTCCATGTCTATTACTCAACAGATACAATCTATTATGTAATATCTGACACAGTTAATTAGATCATGATCCTTGGTCCTTACAAAATTCAACGAAGGGACCGAAAGCATGACCCATATTCGTATGTTAACCATAATATTCACCTCCTCTATCTGATCTCACTACTTTTATTTTGTTGTAAGTTGATTTTCAACTTCAGCCTTAAAAGTTTCAAGTAATTCAGATATTCTCTTTAATAAATTATAAGTATATGTAATATGATCGATTATCCATAAAGGTGATAAATGACTTATGCCGATATGTTCCTTTGGGAAAAGGTCCACAAAACATGATGTATGAGCTTTAATAAACTAGAGCTCATTGTGGCACTTTAATTATCTCCTTTATCCATTTTACCTTTAAGGTATACATATTTAAATATATAGGTTTGGTGATAGCCCATCCTTCATGATTCTTAATTATCAAATCTCGTAAAATGTGACTCAAACATTTGTGCGACAACATGGAATGAACCATTGAACCAGAGTAAACCCACATGTGCTAATTGGATTATCAACATTAAAGGACTTAAATATCATAAAGATGGCCACCTCTCTTAGTCTTCCACTCATGAACTTTGCGCAGTCTATTTGCAGCGCCCGTTCATTCAGAAATATGCAATGAAATTTCCTTTAGAGACCTTTAAAATCGAAGTTGTACTTGTACTACACTTTGGATATCAAAACATTTCTCAAAATTGAAATTGCCCTTCCTTTTTCTTTGGGTTAGTGGTAGTGATGTGAATAATATCTAGTTATTCTAGTTTTAGAAATTCCTCTTTATGCACGCATATTGTTATCAATTAACTCATTTCTTTTATGAGTCTTACAATTGATCTTGAAAGCATTAAGGCGTGCAAGAAATTTTGATGAAATGCACTAGAAAACCTTCATTGGTCTTGACGAATGAGCCATTTATTTTATGAGCCATGTCACTCGTCATTATTTTGTGTTATTGCACGCCACTAACTGTGTCATAATTTATAGTGAATGTTTTTCAAAATTAGAGTGCTCACCTGAGCTTTAGAAGTTTCGTTAAATTATATTATTAGTGAATTCAGTAAAGGTTTTAACATTCTCTGAATCAGACATGGCTCTTTTGATTGCTACTAAAAAGTGAAGTTTACTTAATCTCAACAAGATGCAAACTTTGCGCACATTAATAATTCAACACCTAGTTAGGACTTAGAGTGAATGTCGTATTGATACAAGTAGAAGAGTTGAAGTAAGCTAATTAGGGGGTAATCAAGTAAGGCAAACAAAATTAATACATTGAAGATAAAATCTATTATAACACCAAAATAATAGACAGAGTTAAGGTTCTACATTAACTTTGGCTTCAGTTTGGCTTTGACTAAACTTAATGTATTATGAACATACTTCGATAATAAATCGATTTAATGTTCTACCTGCATTTTGGCTTCGCTTTGGCTTTGACCAAAATTTAGGCATAATGAATGTATATAAATAATCATTGTGTTAATGTTCTACATGAACTTTGGCTTCGCTTTAGCTTTGACCAAAATTCACGTATTATGAAGGTATATAAATAATAGTATATTTCAATGTTCTACATGAACTTTGGCTTTGCTTTGACCAAATTTCATGTATTATGAACACACATAAAATATTGATTTAATGTTCTACATGAATTTTGGTTTCGCTTTATCTTTGACCAAAATTCATATATTACGAACATACACAAATATAAACTCACTTAATGTTATATCTCAGTTTTGGCTCACTTTAGCTTTAACCAAAACTCAGAAATTATGACATACGTAATTAATAGTCCGGCTTAATGTTCTATCTTAATTTTGGCTTCGCTTTGGCTTTGACCAAAATTCAAATATTATGAACATACATAATAATAAAGTAAAACACATAAATATAACATAACACCTTTGGGTAAGAAATGCTATATGTATGTAAATTATGCTCAATATTCACTCTGTGTGTCATTAAACAAATAGAGTTTGGATTCATTATTCAACATATACATAATTAAATTTGGGTCAATCATTCTCATTAAGTTTACCACTATTTATTTTATGTCAAAATTGTTTTATGACATATAAGTAAGAATATTAAATTATTTACATGTTAATTGAATTCATGGAAAAAATTCAATGATGTTTGTATTCAAGTTCTGGAATACCGATTCATTTGCCATATTTCGAATTCAAAAGTTAAATTATCATGTAAATAATCTAAAATTATATGTTTGAATAACAATTCTCGCAAGTTAGAAAATTATACTTGTTTCAATAATTATTTTGAGGCATTAGTTCTAGTTGAACATGCCACTAATTTGACACAGGAAATATAAAGGCAATGTAATAATACATGAATACTTAGTAAAACAAAACAATATAGTGAAAGATTAATATGCATCAAATATTAGCACTAGATCAACTAATGTGCCAAGACCAGTATGCCTTTTCAGCTTCTTTTTAATGAGATCTTAAATTGTATCATTTTCCAACCTTAGCCAATATTCAAAAGACATATTACCAATCAATAGATTATAATCTTACACTAGCAACTAAAATCTATTTGTTCATAATATTCAAAAGACATATTACCAATCAAAATTGATTTTTAGAAACTTTAAAATCACTAGTAATGAGTTATATCCCATCATGTGGTAAAATCCATTTGTTCAATCAAAACCAACTTTTGCTTACCAATCAATAGATTATAATCTTACACTAGCAACTAAAGCGCATAACATCAATATACATCAAAATAAAATAAAGTCCACGTGGTTTGAAATTTTAAACGGATATATCACATGATTGAACGAGATTTTTAATTAACAAATTTCTAGAAAATTGATCCTCAATAAACAAATCAATTTTGATTTCAAATTCCATAAATTCGATTAATCATTTGTTAAACAACTAATTTCCTGATCGAATCGATATAATCAACATACACTCTGATACCACATGTTGATTATATCCTTAAACATGTGTCAAAAGTATGTAACCTAATCATGTGTATTCAATCAATAACATAATAAACATTAGTAAACCTTACTTGTAGGAATGATTATCTTTGAAGATGATGAGTAAACCATGATTCCCATTATGGTACCTTGTGTTGATGGATCACATTAGAGAGAATAGTGTGTGGTGTTCTTCAAGAGTTTTCTTATTTGTTATGATCAATATTAATATCATGAATAGTGATCGGTTATGAAAACTTTGTGTATTCTCTATTAAAGGTACCTAAAGGGAAATCCTAATTGCCCCCTTAAACTATTCAATATTTACAATTACTACCATCAAGTAATTATTGGGGACTAGTTATGTCATATTGGTAACGTTACTCAAATGATCCGTAAGGCCACATTAACATGTTATTTTCAACAACAATATGATACACGCATACACAACACTCCTTATTTTCCCTTGGTCAACCAAACGAATCGAGCGATCTATTATATGCCATTTAGATTTCAATATACCAAACACTCAATAAACGTCTTTTATCGCCGATTCTTGGTAGCTTCTTAAATAATATTTCTTTGTCGATTGTCGGAAACGAATAAGCTTTCACAAAAACTGACCAAGTAGGGTAGATGCCATCAACAAGATAGAACCCTCGTCTATATTGTCTCCCGTTCACCGTAAATGGACACATCAGGGCGGTTCCTTATCTCTCCTGCGTTGAATAGCGGTGACTGATGTAGAACGTTGACGTCGTTGTTTGACCAGTGGGGACCAAAGTACGCGTGCCAAATCCATAAATCGTTCGACGCAACGATTTTGAGCATGATCGTCGGTTTTTTATGGTCACCTCTCATAAACTGACCTCGCAAAACCATCGGACAACTTCTCCATTCGATGTGGGTACAGTCGATGCTCCCAACCATCCCGAGAAAATGCCATCTAGCTTCATGTGCGGCGTATAAACGTGTTATGTCGTGTCTAGTCGGTTTTTGTAGATACTCTTTACCGTATAAAGAAATAATAGCATTGCAAAAATAGTAAAGATACTCGTTTAAAGTTCTACTCGACATATTTAAATATTCATCAAATTCGTCAGGAATGTTACCGGTTGCAAGTTGACGAATCGCGGATGTGCATTTTTGTATCTCTGTAAAACTACTATGTCCCCTAGCATCGTACCCTTCTTGAAACCATTCGTAGTTAGCTTCAATGTGTCCAACAATCTTTAAAAATAATTCCTTTCATAAACGGAATCGAGTTTTAAACATCGCGTCATTGTACTTTGGGTTTTCTACAAAGTAATCGTTCATCAACACTTCGCTTGCCCCTCACCGATCATGGTCAATCATATTTTTCGTTGAGCGTCGCGTATCTTGATGCCCGACGGCTTGGCAAACCTTTGCAAAAAAATCCATTGTTTCACCCGACGAGTCGGAAGAACTAGATGAGTCGAGTGGATACGAAGGGCCTTGCATTTTTTTGGGTTGTTTGATTGTTGGAGATAATGTTTGATTGCTTGTAGTATTAATTTCCTTTAAAAAAATAAGGTTATATAGAGATCTTAATTGTTAATTTTTTTTAAAACGGCTAGTTTAACAGTCATCAAACCGTTGCCACATTCCAAATTGGTTGTGATGGTCATCATATTTTGATTTATCGTGGGCGTGATCTTCAAGGCGGGACGATGTTTGTGATGATCACGGTTATTACAGAGTGGCCATTACGGACCACCCTACCCACTCTATATTACATCCAAATAATGGCTAGTTTCATACTTCTCTCTTGTTTCTTTCACATTTACCATATATGTATCTATTTATTTATATTATATAGTTATACCATAATATATAGGAGGGGAAATGGAATAAAACCAACAAATTGTAGCTTGATTTGGATGTTTTTGATGGGGTTTTTTGCACAGAATGGTTCGATTTGAAGCTAACAACATGTGGATATGACCAGATTTGTGATTGGGTTCGATTTGAAGGTGGTGGTGAAGATGACGGTGGTGGCAGGTGGTTGTGGTGGTGGTGAAGATGACGGTGGTGGCAGGTGGTTGTGGTGGTGGTGGTGAACATGATGAAGATGATGGAGGAAGAAGGAATGTGGTGGTGGGTGTTATTATTATTATTTGATTGTGGGTCCCACCTTTTTTTAAACATTAAATTAAGTTTATTTTACACATGTGCAATCCGGGCCAACTTTTTTTTTTTTGACAGATATAACATTTTATGCCATGTAGGACTGCCACGTGTGATGCAACATGACACTTAACAGAAAAACTTAACTGGGGTTAGTTTGGGACAATTAGAATAAAAACATTGACAAGTTGGAACCGTTATATTACAACTTTTAAGTTGGGACCGCTCCCTTCCAACCTCAAAGTTAGGATTATTAAATTCCATTTCCCTATATAGTATAAACATAGGATAGAATAGAATCAAAAGAACCATCCCAAACCGTTTCTTGTCGGCTAAGGTTTTTCTGCATCTGACTTAAATTTTGTTATTTTTATCATAACTGTTGTTAAATTATTAAAAAATTAACCATCCATAGTGGTGGAGTGGTGAAGAGGCCTTATGTTCACTTAGGTGATCATGGGTTCAATTCCCACTTCCAACATTTATGGTTTGGTATCCGGGTGAAGATCGAATACGGGTGGCGCCGGTTCGAATCTGACGGCCGGTGAGGTTTTACCGAGTTCTATAACACTGTCGTGCTTTCGGGCGGGTGGGGCTCGGGTTTCCGCGCATCGGGAGAAGGCGGGGGCTGCTGGAGGTCGAGTAGTCGATTCTTGGGCACGGCGCCCCGCAAGGGTGGTTGCCACACAGTTGTTCGCCGATCAAAAAAAAAAATTATTAAAAAATAATAAGTGAAAGATTCCGTCCGTTATGCATTTTGATGAATCGTAAAATCTTTATACATCCATGATTCTCATGTAACATATTTAAGTAAAGAATACAATTCGATGATATATGAACATTTTCTCCGTACATAAAAAGATTAAAAGGTATTGTTTTCAATAAAATGAGGTTCTATTCACCTTTATGCTTACAACTTTATATAACAAAATTACATAAATATGTTCCGAATTAAAATCTTTATACTGTAAGTTTGAAGTCTCTTTGAATAATATTTATATCTATCTGTTTTAATTTGACACATTTAATCCTTTGTCTACTTTAAAGTTTAATCTAATAATTATTTATTTCGCTAATGTACCGTTTACAAGAAATGAAAAAAAAAATACACTAGCTAAAAGAATGATATTTGACTTCAAATAAATCATTTGCTAATACTGAGTAACCTTGGATCATTGGATGTTAGATTTCATGGCAAAATAAGAAACTGATGTCTTTTTCTTTTATGGTTTTATTCGGTCCACATGTTTAATCTATTATTGAATATGGAAGACTGAAGCACACACCATTCTTTTTCCTTGGATGTGATTGTAATTTTACATCAAAATCATTAAAAGATCAAGGACTTAGCATTTTTAATGATAATTTTAGGGCATGTTTCGCTTACCCATCATCTAAATGTAACTTGTTTTGTCTTTATTAAATCAAATTTTAATTCTTAAAAAGGGCATGTTGTGAAGTGTTTCTAGGTTATATATTTATTTTTGTTTTTTTTAAACATAAATGAGTTGGTGATATATATTTTGTTTTTTTTTTTGTTTTTGTTTTATTTTTTTTAAATGGTGGCGTATTTGGGCTCGGTGGCATGCCTCTTCATAGCCCAGGTATATATCCATACCTCGGAGAGAATAATTAACGACTGTCCATTGATAGTTTGATGTTCAAGAATGGCGCCAAAGCTTCCTTGGTATGAAAAAACAAAATATGACCGATGGATTGTTGATGAACCTTACATAGAAGGTTATGTACAGACAAAGAGGAGCTTACACAAAACCTTCTTCGTCGGCCTCATGTGGCGTCTTCAGATGCCCGAGGACTAGTCTTTTCATCCTGCTTACAATAAGATTATTGGCTTTGTACAGACAAAGAGGAGCTTACACAAAACCTTCTTCGTCGGCCTCATGTGGCGTCTTCAGATGCCCGAGGACTAGTCTTTTCATCCTGCTTACAATAAGATTATTGGCTTTGTCCAGTCATGAACTCAAATCATAAGAATAGCCCAAATTCTTGACCAATGGAATGAAGAAGTGAAGCGCTTTTGGTATACATCTTTAATTGATCCTTGAGACCATCACGAATGCAATGGAAAGATTGATCATAAACCCACACATTAATTTAAGCACAATTTAAGTGGATACGATCTTTAAATATTTTGTAGCCGTCACACCACATATAAAAAGAGTCTGAAAAGAAAAGAAGTTAAATAAGCATATATTTATTTTATTGATATGAAAAGTTAAGTCAGGATATGACAAGTTAGACACTATTAAGTATATGACTAGTTTGTTAAGCAGCCACTAATGAAAGGAGAGAGTAGAAATACATTAAGAAAACACAAAGTTATTTTACGGGCATTAATAGATTATTATACACACCCAAGTACCCAACTAGGTAAAATCTAGAAGAGTGGAAATTGTGTATTGACAAATAGTGACGAACTATTACATCCGTCATTCATGTCTGCTCAAATAATTAAGCAAGCATATTTTGACATAAAAAAGTTATATTATAAATTGTTTACAACGTTGATTTTTAAAATGTGGTTATTAGACCCCGTAGTAGGGCGTTGTTTTTCATTTTTTGTCAAAAATAGCGTCCCTCACACCGCTACAGAGAGGCGCTATATGCCAAAATTAGTGGGGAGCTTTATATTTATAACGCCACTTGATAATTTAACCAACCAATCAAACCTTGCCATGTGGCAAGGTCAAAGTCAAAGTATTTTTTTTATTTTTAATAATAATAATAATAATAATAAACATAATAATAATAATAATAATAATAATAATAATAATAATAATAATTGAAACATTTGAATTTTAAACGGTTACTATTCCAAACCGTTTGAAATTCAAAATTCCCCCCCCCCCAAACGTTTAAATTTCAAATTTTGAATTTCAAACGTTTTCCCCCCCCAAATGGTCATATTTCTAACCCTATAAATACAACACCAAACCCAATTCTCAGTCACACCTATTCCTCCTCCTCAAAGCAATGAATAACATGGGTGACGGTTTTCAACCAGGAGCTGTCGAATCGTCTAATATCCGGCAGTACTCTCGCCGGGTCTGGGGACGGGTCCGCCCCCGGAGACTACCATTCACCTCCTCTAGTCCTCCTACTGCTGCACAACCTCCTCTTTCTCCTCCTCTTTCTCCTCCTCCTCCTCCTCCTCCACAACATTGGTTATATCCTCCTCCTCCTGCTGCTGCACAACCAACCTTTCCTCCTCCTGAAGCCGATGATGACTGGACGGATAAGTAAATGGTCTGGGCCATGGATTATGTCATGGCCCAGAAAGAAATGGAGCGTCTAATGTTGTCGGCCCCTACCCCCCGGACTGCTGCTATCCCCACCCCCACCCCACCCCCACCCTTACCATCAGACTACCCCCACCCCCATCCCCTACCACCAGACTACCCCCACCCCCTACCACGAGACTTCCCCAACTGAGGAGGACTTGGAAGCCCTCAGGGAAATTGAGGAGGAGGAACGCCTCTGGAGCCTTCCTTCCCCTCCTCGTGAGTACTGCTATTTCCCTTCGGATGCGAGATCCGATGGATGGGATAGCTCACGTTTCGTGTCCCCCGAGTACCCCACACTCGAGGACTGGGACAACTACTCTCCATAGTGGAGAAATTAAAATTATGATTAAATAAGTAATTTAGGAATATGTAATGTTTAAATAAGTAATTTAGGAATTCTCTAGTGTTTAATAGGTAATTTAGGAATATGTAATGTTTAAATAAGTAATTTAGGAAGTGTGTAACTTTTTTTTTTAATATTAGTTGTGTGTTTTTATTATTATTTGTAATTTTTTTTTATATTTATTTGTCTTTTATTTTAATTATTTTGAGTTAAAAGATTAAAAAATAATAATAAAAAAATCAACCAATCACAATCAGGGGCTTTATAAATAAAGCCCCACCACTACACCCATTTTTCAGTTTCTCTCTCCACGCTGACTCAGCAGCCACGTGGACCAATCAGGAAGTGGGCCTTTATATATAAAGCCCCCCACTACGCATGGTCTTAGATTTGTTTTGGATTACAAATATAGAATAAAGATAAAGTACAAATGGAGGAAATTTTATTTATTTATTTATTTTAATTTTTTTCTAACTGCTTAAACATGTTTTTTAGATGAAAAATATAAAACAAATTAGCGTAATTACGTCATTAGAGAAGTTATGTAATTACTCTACACTATTTTTTTTAGATTTCAGTACTAAAATACATATTTAACAAGATTGAAAAATATTCAAAAAAAAAAAAAATTAAAAAATCCCCTCATTAGTACAAGAACCTTCTTCTACAAATATAGACAAGATAAAATGAAAGAAGAGAGTTCTATTTACAGCGGTTATTTGTTTTGTAGCCTAGTTGGCATTAGCGGGGAAGTGAATATTTTGGTTAAATGCTAGAGGTCTCAAGTTTGAATTTGATCCTAATTTACTGTAGTGGGCCTTCGGGCAACGGGATTCCCTTGAACTGGAGATGTTGGGCTACCGAGAGTTGTTTATGATTGCCAACATATAAGATCGCCTTTCGCCATTGAATTGCCCCGAGTAGCCGGGCTTTTATTCGTTGCCACTAAAAAAAATAAAAAAAATTCTCATTTATCAACATACTAGTTTATCTCTCGGGTACTTCCCGGGATAGACAAATCTAATATGAAATGACAAAATATGTGTACCGTAAAAGGAATAGGTTGTTTTTTCAGGAATTTTTTAAAGGATCAACACTCGATAAATCATAAAACCCACTTCTAGTTCTACGTGTGCACATCTTGCTCGAGTGAAGTCTATGTACAACTTTGTCAATTCCTCGAGTGGTCCAGGTGTCGGGCTGTGATTGGTACCGTAAAAGTGCTCCACAGATCCTCTGCTGGTGACGCCCCTCCTTCCTTTATGGATATTTTCCTTAATTTTATTTTTATAAACCAGATTCCTTTATTCAGGCTTAGGGGCTATTAGGAAACCTCTATATCAGTAAAGCTGAGTCAGCCTGAGGTTTGATTGGGTAAGAGACTATGAACCAGTGAGAGGCCTGACTTGACTCAGCCTGAATGGTTGGTGGTGGTGGTGGTGGGTTGAGAGGTGGTGCGTGAATGGTCGGCTGAGGTTATGAACACATGTGAATATATAAAAGGGTAAAAATTTTATTCAACATTTTGAAACTTAATGCGTAAAAGGTTTACTGATTGATTCATAGGTGTCCTATTAGTGAACCAAACACAGTTAATGTTGACTATTCAGATGTAATCTGTTAATAGAACCATTAAGAGGCTTGAAGAAACAAATAGTCTAACCTCCTTATAGGGATGATAGCCTAGATGCAACCACAAGATTGATCCTTCACTAGTACTTCCTGGATTGGAGTAACCTGCAAATAAAGATTAAGTGGGTAGGGAGACGACTACACAAGGTAGTAGTTTATAACAAAAACGTGGGTGAATGAGGATACTATCACGTGTGATAGCTCTTAGGGTTAGCCAAAAGTGTCCTCTCTATTAAGGATATAATCCTTTATATAGGGATGGACGTATGCCACCATTACCCAAAACCCTAATCGTAATGGGCCAGGCCCGATTAGGGTTGTCTCCACTACCCAAGGAATATATTAGTAAAGTAGTTAAGGGATACCCATAAATAAGGAAACATGGAACGATTACCGCTTTTACCGCTTACGCGCGCGGGCATTGCTCCGTAATTACAGGATAGCCGTTAGTGCTTTGCTTGCTGGCGAAGTTTACTTTGCGCTTGAGAAACCTCTCCGCGATATTGTAATCCGGGTCTGGGTATGCTTTGCGCAGTGATGAGCACCCAATCCCATCGAGTCCCCCCAGTCCAGTGTGTACCCTTTTCTCGAGTGTATGAGGGAGGAGGGTGGATGGTGGACTCATAGTATTGATGCTCTGATAATAGCTTATCCTGTTTTGGTAGCGGAAATAAGGTGTTGGTGGAGGATTTGTCCGGGTTAATGAGATCCCGGAGTGTCGTTAACGCGGATTGCGGAGAACGGTACTTAACTTGACGTAAATTCTCCGCAACCGCGGACGAGCTCCGTTGGTGAGAGGACAGGTGTCTATTTCTGAGCAAGGCGTGGTGGGTGGCGTCTGCCACAAGCTATGCCTGTGTCAGTGAGCATCCCATCAGTTATGGCAGACGGCTGCGTCAGTCGCGTGAAAGCGCGTGCTTAGCGCGTGTGCCGCCTATTTCGCTATTCAATGCCACGTGTCGTGTGGAAAGTCGTTTCCACTTACCCAGGCTGACGTCACTAGCAGTTATTACATACAGTATAAAGGCATTTCAAAATTTTCTCAACTGACACATTTCCCACTCCTTTCTTGACCTAATTTCCGTTCTTCCATCTTCCCTAAAAAATGTCTCAAGAAACTTCCGGTGCTGCCGACCAATCCAAAGTGACCGAGAAGACCGAGAAAGGTATTACCAACACCGTTATCAAGTGGGATGCCTCTTCGTTTTCCACCTTTCTTGACCAGTACGGGATTGAAGCCGCTTGGGAGCCGGAATTACCGGCCGCCGGTAAAACGGCGCTGGAAGCTTCCCCTGGCAAGATTACACTATATGAGGCGTTTTTCACCCGGTGTTGCTTCCGTCTTCCAATTACGAAGTTCCTGGTTAGTGCCTTTATGAAATATGGGGTTCATCCCACACAGATGACTCCTTTTGGGCTATCAAGACTGGTGCATTTCGAGGCGACATGCCGATCATTAGACTTGGAACCGACCTTTGACATGCTGAACGTGTTCTACGTTCTGGAAGAGGCTCGTGGGGGCCCCGGGTGGTATAGTGTAGCACCGCGACGGAATCGGACTCAGGTTGTCTCGGAGAGTCCAAAGTCGATGTACGACTGGAAGGAGAAATTTTTCTACATCCATAGAGGGGTAATCCCTGTTGCTCTACAATGGATGAGCGTTGGGGTGAAGGAGCGGATTGCGGAGTTCCCTCCGATGAAAGATTACAAAAACCAACCTTGGTATGAAACCCTGTGCGCCCATGCTACCCCTCTGTCTATGGAGAAATGCCCTGAGGGAGTGCTTGTGATGTTAGGTCTCAGCCGTTTGGGGAACCCGGAGGGTCGTGAGCCTACCGCGGCTGATGCCAGTAAGTAACATGTCTATTCCCTTTCCGCTTATTAGTGTACTTCAATGTGGTATGTTCTCCTTACATTTCTGTCTTTGCAGGGATGACGAAGTTTGATTTGTTCGATGCTCGTGGTGCTGCTAAACTAAGTTACATAGCTCTACCCCCTGGTGCGCCTACAGTCATGGAGCGATTGGAGCGCAATTTCTTGATGCCTCAACTCAAAGATGCTCCACGCCATTATGCGCGTACAGGTATTCTCTTCTCTTTGTTGTTATGTGTCGGTGATGACGGTCATGGTAACGGACTGTTCCTGCGCCAAGAAGGGTGCGGTATGATTCGCGTATTTCTTACTCTGATCCAGCGTGCCCTTTGTTTCAGGCGCAGGAATCCACTCCGTGAAGAGACCTGGTGTTGGCCAGGGAGAGACCTCCCTAAGTCGTAAAAAGATGGCATGTACAGGTAAGCTTGTTTGTAGTTATTTGAATGGTGATAACCTCTGACTTCGCTTTCATGTAATGTAGGAACTGGGCCAAAACGCCAGCGCAAAGAGTCGCGCAATGCGAAAAAGGTGGCCTCGAGCTCCGCGGCGTCTAGAGGAGATGATGAGGCGACGGAATCCGATGAGGAGGTTAAGCGCCAACGTACCAGCGGTCCTACTCCTCCGGATGATTCCGTTGAAGTATCAACTGAGTTGTATCAGAAACGCCTTGACGAACTCGCCCAAACACAAGTGCAAGTCCCGAAGCCAACTTCGGAGAGCGTAAAGGTGGCACCGTCAAGTGTGGGTGCGGATCCGGCTACTGGAGGGGAAACGAATGCTATGCCGAGCGGAGTGAAATTGGTTGTTAAGCCTCCGCCCAAACGTCAACCCTTGTTCATAAAATCTGTTAAGCAAGCTTCTGGTGAGCTACCCGGTTAGATGTCGTTATCTCCCTTATTGATAGAGAGCCCAAGTTAATTGATTTCCCTTGTTTGATTTTCAGGTAAGGGTCCTGTTCAACAAGGGACTGTGAAGAAACCGGCTGTGAGTGTGAAAGAGGTTAGTGAGCCCGTCCCCGAAAACGCGGAAGGGACGAATTTGTCTGTTTTGGGGGCGCAGTCAGCTGGTCAAGTTGAAGGAGTGACGTTGACTCCTGAGGCAAGCAAGAAAGCTGGGAAACGTCCACTGGTGGAGTCGTCACCTGTGGATGTTGATGTTGCAAACGTGTCCACTACCGTTTGTCATGAGGAGGGAGGTATTCAGCTAGATCAGCCTCCTGCACCGAGTGTACTTGTTACCACAGAGGTTCATGCGGAGAAAACGTCTGCGGGTGTGATGTCATCGGCCTCAACCCCTAAAAGGAGTGCAACTGAGACACTGCAAGGATCAGGGAGAACAAGTTGAGGTAGGGGAAGAATAGCTCCCCCGGACTATGACCCAAACAGACCTTATCAACCCCGATGGGACATTAAGTAGACGACTCGGTTTACCAATCCGCTTGTCGCGGAGGAGTTCATTGCCTACGCTGTGCCGCCTAGCGAACGAGACTACCAGGATGGCATAGATCGTCGTTCATTGATGTCTGATATGAGCTTGAACCTAGCCCTCTGCTTTAGTAACTATGGGTCGATCATGAGGCAAGAAGAAGAGTTCCAGCGATCTTGGCAAGCTTTGAGGAGTGCAGAGGATGCACAGAGAAAAAGGGAGGAGGAGTTCCAGCACTCCCGCGTGGATTCTCGCTCGGAAGTTGAGCAATTGAGGGGTCAACTTCGAGCAGCCGAAGGTGAGATCCAAAAGTTGAAGACGGAGAAAGCTGAAGCTGCCAAGCAGTGGAAAGAATCTTGTGAGCGCACCAACCTAGACCTTGAGCGTAGGGGGAAGGCCGTTGAGAAGGTGAAGAATGAACTTGCCCGAGTGGTGCTCGAGGCGGAAGAGAAGCAGAAGGATCTTGATGCTAAACAGGCTGAGTTGGCTGACACTGTGATGAAGCTGAAGGAACAGCATGAAGCCCTTGTAACTGCCACAACGCGGATGTCCGAGTTGGAAGGACATGTTAAGGGGCTTGCTAATGAGAAGGCACAGCTTGAAGAGACAAATGCTTTGTTGGATTCTTCGCGCGTGCAATTGGATGTAAACCTTCAACAGACTCAAAATGAGCTCCAAACTGCCGTGCAAACTTCTCGAGCTGCCCAAGAGCGATTGTCTTGGATGATGCAGCATGGTCTTCAAGGGGTGAGATTATTCGTAACTTAGGTCATATGTTTCTGCTATGTGTTTGTAACGTTACTGGTTCATGTGTGATCCATAGGTTTTCAAGCGCATCTGGAATGAGCCCAAATTTGGCGATGCGGTGGCGAAGATTGGAGCCACATCCATGCGTAGTGGTGTGCAACAGGGGTTTGCTGAAGGCTATCATCATCATGCTGCTGGTTTAGCGCTCGAAGATGGAGAACATTTTGGTAAGCCATATGAGGATGAAGCCGTTGCTGCGCAGCAAGAATTTGAGACCCTTACATTTGATGTCTTTGATGTGGTGGACCAATGCTTGAGAACGGAAGATCCTATTGGGCAGCTTCGTAGCTACTTCGAAGAGTCTGACCGCCTTGGCGCGGAGATGGAGGAGAAAGAGCGCAGGGAGGAAGAGGCGCGGAGAGCTGCGGTGCAGGAAGGAAGAGAGTCATCCGCTGCGGGTGCAAGCTCTGGCGCAGTGCATGAAGAAGCTGAAGTGGACACATACATAGATCTTATAGACTATGAGTGATGTTCGCTGTCTTCCTTTATTGTTTAGACTTGTGTTGCTTTCTTGAACAATTATCTGCCCTTTTGTATTCTGTACTTTGTTTGGATCTTTGTGCTTAGCTTGAATTTGTGTGATAATTAAATTTGTCATAATGATTGTATGACGTCACCATTGAAACGGATGCCACTTGTCCCTGTGTGCTGACGTCGTCTGACAGTATTGACGGCGCTTCAGGTGACTGATGTGACGGTTAGCCTCCCTACTCGAGTATTAACCATTAATGGTAATTAATGGGCTGCCCCTTTTTCTTCTATAAAAGGTTAACTATTGTTTACCATCCCAATACAATACTTTTCTTTTCCCCACCTCTTATTCCAATGGCTTCTCCTTTAAGAATTACCAACATTGAAGTTGAAGCACTCCACGGGATGTTAATGTTATCTGATCATCCTCCTGTGATCAAAGTTCCTCCTACTCCCATGCACCAGCTGGCCACCTATTGCGGTTATCTCTTGCTGACTGGAGATCAAGTGAATCAGGAAGGACCGTCTGCTGCTCCGGTGAAGACGAAGAAGTTGGATGAGCTCAGTGATATGCCAAAGATTCCCAAACTTAGGCTTCATCGAACATCCACTGGCTGGCAGCATGCTGCGTAGCGGGGATGGTTATCCTTTGTTTGCTAAGTAATTAATGATGCATATATTGTACTGATTAGGCCAACCCCTTTGCTTTTTGTATGTCTCGTTTTTGGTTAGTGGCATGTATGTAGTATCAGCTTGTCGTTTTGTTTTTTGCAGCTTGTTGATGCTTCGTAACTGACTGTAATGCTTTTTGATCATGGTCGTCATTGCATGTAATCGATATTGAAATAGTACAAAGTAAAATGAAAATTTTCTTTATTGAAATTGAAACGAACGTAGCCATAGGCTATTTATTACAATCATGAAATAATTCCCTATAGGTAACAAATGCGCAACTGGGCTGCGTTCCATGTGCGCGGGATTGGGGTACCATCCAAACGCTCTAGAGCATAAGCGCCCTTCCCCAATACTTCTTGCACCTTGTATGGCCCTTCCCAGTTTGGCGCGAGCTTGCCTGGCTTCTCCGCATTGGATGCTTCATTATTGCGAAAGACATAATCCCCTACGCGAAAAGCCTCTGCCTTGACCTTAGCATTATAGTATCGTTCCAGCTGCCGCTTGTAATTGGCTTCTTTAATAGCGGCCATATCTCTGCGTTCTTCTAGCAGATCCAGATTGAGCTTTAACTCTGTGTCATTGACTCGATGATTTGCCAGTAAGATCCTTGGCGATGCGCAATGCATTTCCGCGGGTATGACAGCCTCTGTCCCATACGTGAGGCTAAACGGTGTTTCTCCGTTGCTTGTCTTGGACAGTGTGCGGTGAGCCCATAGGACATGGGGGAGCTCGTCAACCCAACCAGTGCGCTTTGTACCAAGCCTGGTTTTTATGCCTTCTACTATGCTTCTGTTTGCGCGCTCGACTTGCCCGTTACCTTGTGGGTGCGCTACCGAGGTGAATATCTGACTGATACCCATGGAAGAGAGCCATTCTTGTAAATGTTGGTCTGCGAATTGCGTGCCATTATCACTTACGACCTCCATCGGTAAACCAAAACGGCAAATGATGAACTCCCAAATAAACTTCTTGATGCTTTTCCCATCAATTGACGCTAAGGTTTTTGCTTCCACCCATTTGGTGAAGTAATCAATTGCCACCACCAAATATTTGACGTTTCCGGGAGCTGTGGGGAAAGGGCCCACAAGGTCAATGGCCCACTTTTGAAATGGCCAAGCCGTGGTGACGGGCACAAAGTTCCTGGCGCATGGCGCAGGCAAGACTTGCATTTGCGCAGCTCTGTCATGGCATCCATGTGCATTCCGGGCCAGTAGTATCCCGCGTTCATTATTTTAGCCACAACCATCCTTGGGCCGGCGTGTAATCCGCATGACCCTTCATGTATATCTCTGATAAGGTACGTTGCTTCTGCGGAGTCAACACACCGCAGCAACGGCCCTAAATATGAGCGACGATATAATGTTCCGTCTATGACTTGATAATGCAGTGCCTTTTTCTGGAGCTTTCGAGCTTCTGCCTTGTTCTCTGGGAGTGTCCCATGCATGAGATAAGCTTTGATGGGAGTTGTCCAAGATGTCTTGCCGGTTTGGACAACATTAACTTGCTTTTGGGGCACAGATGGATGATCCAACACCTCCACCCGCACATCTTTCGCCAGATGGTCAAAAACTGCCGATGCCATCTTACTTAGTGCGTCAGCGGGCTTATTTTGGCTTCGCTTGATGTGGTGAACCTTGCAGTATTCAAAATCACGCATGAGGACTTTAACTTGCTCTAAGTACAAAATCATCGATGCTTCACGCGCTTCGTATGAGCCGTCGATGTGGTTTGCTACCAGTTGAGAATCGACGTGAGCTTCCAAGTGTTGTACACCCATCTTTTTTGCGATGCGCAATCCCGCGAGCAACGCTTCATACTCCGCTTCATTATTTGTTGTTGGGAAATCGAGCCGGATTGCGTATGTGAAATCCTTCCCCTTCGGAGTGATTAGGCGCAAGCCTGCTCCTGCGCCGTCCTCATTGCATGCCCCATCTGTATATAGCTCCCATTTCTCCGCTGGTTCGGGAGTGGGAGGATTGATGTGTGCTTGTTGGCATTCAGTGATGCTTTCGGTGGGGACCTCCGCGGCGAAGTCTGCGAGTATCTGCCCCTTGAAGGATGTTCTGGACTTATACTCAATTGAGTGCTCGCCCAGCTCAATGGCCCACTTAGCCAAGCGGCCTGATAATTCTGGCTTGCGCAAAATATCATTAATACGGAAGTCTGTGAGGACGATGATGGGGTGTCCTTGGAAGTATCGCCGCAGCCTTCGTGATGCGTGAACTAATGCCAGCACCAGCTTTTCCATCATGGAGTATCGAGTTTCTGCGTCGAGCAAAGTTCTGCTGACATAATAAACTGGGCTTTGAACACCCTTTCGATCAACCAAGAGGACAACACCTATCGCCTTGTCCGTTACCGATAAGTATAACGTTAATGGCTCCTTTGGAAGTGGCGCTGTGAGCGTAGGCAAGTGACTTAAACATTCTTTCATTTCCTTAAAGGCTGCCTCAGCCTCATCTGTCCAAGCGAAATTCGATTTCTTGAGGGAACTTTTCAATGTATTCACAAAAGGGAATGACTTGGAGGCATAATTTGACAGAAAACGATTGAGGGCTACTAGGCGCCCCATGAGTGTCTGAACTTCCCGGACCGAAGATGGAGATGGCATGCGTTCAATTGCCTGTACTTTATCGGGGTTCGCGTGGAAACCGTCTTTAGTAACAACCACCCCTAGAAATTTGCCTTCCTCCATTCCAAAGGAACACTTGCTCGGATTAAGTTTCATTCGGACTGTGCGGAGTTGATCAAAGGTTTTTTGGATATCCACAAGCATTTGGTCTTCTTCCGTGCTTTTGATAACCAAATCATCTACGTATACTTCGAGATTGACTCCGATTTGTTTGCTGAACACGGTGTCCATTAAACGCTGATATGTAGCACCCGCGTTTTTCAATCCGAATGGCATCTTGGTATAGCAATAAGTCCCCGTATCCGTGCGGAAGGATGTCTTGTCTTCATCCTCCTTTGCCATTTGGATTTGATGATACCCTTTATAGGCATCAAGAAAACACTTGAACCGAAATGGTGCCAGTGAGTCTACCTTTAAGTCTATCTCGGGTAGTGGATAACAGTCTTTCGGGCATGCCTTATTTATGTCTTTATAATCCACGCACATCCGCCAGCCCCCATTAGATTTTGCTACCATGACCGGGTTGGCAACCCAAGTTTGGTATCTTGTTCTTCGCAGGATGCCCGCGTCTAATAATTCAACAACTTGTTCGTTCATGGCCCTTGTTTTCTCTGGCCCCATACTGCGTTTTTTTCTGGACGACTGGTTCGACAGACTTGTAAACGTTGAGCCGATGTTCCGCAATATGGCGTGGAACGCCCACCATGTCCGCAGGTTGAAAGGCAAAAACATCCATGTTCTTGGTTAATAACTGCTTCAAGTGCGCACGTATGGTGTCTGAGATTAACTGGGCCTATGACAACCGTCTGATCTGGGAATTTAGGGTTAATAACCCATTTTTCGGGATCAGTGCGGTTTGCCGGCTTTATTATCTTGGGGGGCTTGCATGTGTCTGTTGCATGGCAATGCTTGTTTCCCCGTATGAAAGCAACTCCTCCGCGCGTTGGGAAACCGACCATCTGGTGCGGTGTGGACGCGTTACAATTAAACTTTGCCAAACCCTCTCTTCCTATGAGGACATCGTGCGAGGAACTCACTGGTAAAACCATGAAGTCACAAACCTCCGTGCGAGAGAGTTGTCCGTCCGTCCATGTGACGGGGAGTGTGAGTATGCCCAATGGGAGGATCACCTCATGGATGAATCCGGATATTGGCTCCGTAGTTGGAACGAGCTTTGCTTTGTCGTCCGCGTCTAACTGATCAAAACACTGTTGGTACATGATGTCGGTACTACTCCCGTTATCGAGGAACATGTACCTTGTGCGGTAGTGCCCAATGACTCCGGTTATGATCAGTGGCGTTGTGGAAGACGCACCTCCCTTAACGCGCGGCATAACGACAGGTGTTTCCTTCCAGGAATCATCTTGAATAATGGAGTAAGATCTCTTCTTTTGACTCCTATTGTGAGTCATGTAACAGTTGTGGCGTCCGGAGCGCTGCACATGGTGCGCGTTAAGGTTTTTGATCCTCTTGTTATTGGCATCGGCTTCCCCCTGCGAGTCCCTGGACTTCTTCCGCATGTTTTTTACTAAATGGGAGAGTTGGCCTGACTTGATTGCATTCTCGATCTCCATCTTTAGACTGTAGCAATTGTCTGTCAGATGGCCGTAATCTTCATGGTAGTCACAATACCTTGACGTGTCCACATTTCTTCTATCTTTGCTTAGTTCCCTAGGCTTGGGGAACTGGATTTGTTAAGTCTTCAAAACTTCCGAAGGTGTTTTGGACAGTGGGGTCCAATCATAATTTTTCTTGCTTGGCGGTTTCGAATCACGTGAGTGCTTGCTATTGAGGAATTGCCGCGCATCTTGCCCCAAGGAATATTTCCCTTCATCTGCGGTACCCGAAATTCTAGACCACACAGACTGTTTTCCTTTTCCTTTGTCGTGCGTGTTTGCACCTTGATTATTGTTGTGATAAAAGTTTTTCGAGCGTGTAAACGAGCGTTTCGACGACGCATATACCTTTGCTGCCTCTATCAGCTCATCCCATGCTTCAGGCACACCTTCTTTCCCAGTCAAGCATCTCATGAGATCATCGTTTCGCACTCCATGAATGAATGCGGCCCTGGTAAGTTCTTCACCACACCCCAATTGTAGGGCTTCTTTGTTATATCGGACAATATAATCTTCCAGGCTCTCATTATCTTTCCGGGAACATAACAGAATCTGAGCCTTGTCTTTCTTGTGCTTCCTCAGATGGGAGAAATGATTCTTGAATTTCTTTATCAAATCATCAAAGTCTACAAGACTTCCTACCGGTAAACTTTCGTACCATACTCTTGCCGCGCCTGTTAGGGTTTGAACAAACAGATGGCACCAAGCTTGAACCGGCCATGGCTTAGAACTGCCTGCGCAGTCAAATGCGTGCAAGTGATCATCTGGATCGCGCAAGCCATCATATTTTCCGATCGTGTTCGGCAGCTTACATTCGACTGGCATGGGTGCCAGCGCAATTCTTGCACAGAATTTGGATCTTTCCGCAAACGATTTTGGACGATACGGCTTGTGAAGATCATCGTCTGGGTTAGTCTGATTGCTGGCTACAGACTTATTACGCGGCTTCCAAGTTGGATCGGAATTGATCTCATTCTCAGATTCATAACCGTCAGGTTCCCCAGTCAGGTTGACGTGGTCCAGAACGTGAGTAGTCTTACCACGTTCTCCACCACGTACCGCCTGGCGGGGTTTAGCTGTATGACGAAAAGCAGGTTGTTCTTCGTTTTGAGAGTTGTCTTCGGTGTCAAAGTTCAAAGTTTTTCTTGCTTCCAACCTGGCCTTTTGTAACACCCCAACCGATGGCGGAAACATCGGGATGTCACGTATTGATGATTGTTCAGTAGCTCATGGTAAATAATAAATTTCATTATATGATTTAAATAAATTACATACAATTGTTCTACAAGAATTCGTACATCAAATTGAATAAAACTATGCACACATCTTCAAGCATTAATTCAAATCTCAAGCAAGTAGAACCTGAAACATGTTAAGTTGAAAATATTTTGGGTCAACAAAAGTTGGTGAGAATTACATAGGTTTTGATAATCGAATAAAATTGTTGTGCAATTCATGTGTCATGGCAATCTAGTCCATATGTGAAAACATACTAGAGGTAAATCGAGTGCATAATCAACCATTGTGACTGTTGTATTGTGGTACATCCCATACGCTCATGGTTCACTCGTTTATATTGCAGTAACAAACACCCACGCAACCTTTGTAGGAGGCACGTCTCCGGGTGGGATTGTCAGTCCAATAGATCTATCAATGTATACCGTTTGGTTGATGAATGTTTATGCTAGAATTGTGCTTACCCTAGCCATGTTCAAGACATAATGCAACATAGAAATACACATAGACACATTGATGATTGAATTGCATAAATATTGTTGTAACATGTTTCACCCCAAAAATGGTGATAAATAGAAAATGGGCTATGTAAAACTCACATTGGCTAAGGTGAATTATCCTCTAAGTGTTGTGAATGTATGCGAGGCGAATCCCAAAGACTCAACAACGTAGCTAGTCCAAATTGAAGAAATAAACGAAAAAGAAAGAATATCAAGCTTCCAATTTGCCAATTGCAAGAGCTTATAATCAAAGCTTCAAATGTAGAAGTAATATACTCTAGAAGAAAGGTATGAGGGAGAGTTTAATCGAATTGAAACAATCGATTTAGAGGTGCAAAGTGTAATGGGTCATAGGTGGGTTTTTATACTAGTTTTGGAGTCAATTAGCCATTAAAATTGGTCAACACCATAAAGTAAGGTTTTATGATGAATTGACTATTTGACTAAGACTTTGACTGTTTGACTAAGACTTTGACTAGGACTTTGACTATTTGACTCAAGGCTTTATTTAAAAAAAAAAAAAAAATCTTGTATGTGAAAAAAAAAGAATTTAGAATCATATTATTATTATTATTATTATTATTATTATTATTATTATTATTATTTATATACATTAATGTATGTATATAAGTTGTGGGTTAGGATAAATAAAGACTTAGGCACATTTGTATAATATTAATGATAATGGTGTAATAAAATATATATATATATATATATATATATATATATATATATAAGGGCTTTTTATGTATTAAAATTTTGGGGAAAATTTTGCGATGTTACAGTCACCCCTACTTTTGGAAACTTCGTCCCGAAGTTTATTGAAAGCACAGGGTTGAAGGTGATTGGGTAGAAATTAGGACAATGGTGGTTTGGGAAGTTTCGAGTTAAGGCATGACATAAATGTATAGGTAACAGAATAAATTGTTTCGAATAATTTGGGTAAGAGTTTTGATATGTGTGAGTTTTAAGGGTTGGATTAGGTTCATCTGAAATAGCAAGGAGAATAAGAATCTTAAGTTTTAGGACTCCTAAAAGAAATGCATGAGTTGATTGACTATAGAAAGACTAAATGAACTACCAGGTAACTAGAGTTTATAATTGGTTATTTACTGAAAACCTTGATAGAATTTCACACTACCTTAACGTACCTGTAAATTCATGATTACGTTCCGGACCGCAATCACCAATTTACCTTACATTAAAGTTTTGCGTCCTTCTATATCTCCACCGATTGTTGAGCAGGTCCGATAGCCTCCACCAGTCGTGGAGTAGGTTGTAGGGCCTCTCCCGACTGTTGAAAAGGCATAATGACCTCTACCAATCGTTGAGTAGGTTCGATAGCCTCCACCAGTCGTGGAGCAGGTTGTAGGGCCTCTCCCGACTGTTAAAAAGGCATGATGACCTCTATTAAGTGCAGCATTTATTATACACATAGGTTGCAAATTGATAACATGTTTATGCAAGCAAGTACAACAAGCATAATATATGAGTTGTAGTTGTATAGATTTATATAATTAGTTCACATTCAAACAATCATGCACCATGTAACAACTCTCAGACAAATATTTTATTACTTGAATCAAATAGCGTCAATACATAGAATAAAAGCAACCAATAGTCAAATGGTGAGACTTGCGGTTAGGTAGCTGGAGGATCTTGATCTCTGTTTAGTTTAGGGCATCGGTTACGGAAGTGATTTGGGTAATGAATGTTCAATAAGATATGGGTTGAATGAAGGACAATGAGGTAATATAAGGAATGTAATCATTTATTCATTTAATTAAAACGAATAAACGAAAACGTTGACTTATCAAAGATTCTAAATTCTAATAACATATGAAGACATGCTTTAGCCTATAAGTGAACACTCATCCCGAGAATTCCCAGGTAGGTATCCGGGTCCCTCGTCTGATTGGGATATATGCGCAATGCCAGCCTAGACAGAAGACTCAGAATACAGGCGTTCACCCTTCCAGATTGCACGTGTTTGTTATTAAAATCTAGAACTTCGACGAGATCTCAAGGTGGTTCAGGCTAAACCTGAGGATTTTGTCCTATTAGTCTAAGAGTAGATCCAATGGTGGAGAGCAACCTTCTTGTAAGGATGAAAGTAGGGATAAGAAGTAGGAGGGAGATAGAGAATGGCAAGTAAAAGAAGCAAATACTGGTTATAATCCTATGGTTATAGACTAGATTATTTTTCTAATAACCTAATTCCCTATAACCATGGCTCTGATACCAATCTGTAACACCCCAACCGATGGCGGAAACATCGGGATGTCACGTATTGATGATTGTTCAGTAGCTCATGGTAAATAATAAATTTCATTATATGATTTAAATAAATTACATACAATTGTTCTACAAGAATTCGTACATCAAATTGAATAAAACTATGCACACATCTTCAAGCATTAATTCAAATCATCAAGCAAGTAGAACCTGAAACATGTTAAGTTGAAAATATTTTGGGTCAACAAAAGTTGGTGAGAATTACATAGGTTTTGATAATCGAATAAAATTGTTGTGCAATTCATGTGTCATGGAAATCTAGTCCATATGTGAAAACATACTAGAGGTAAATCGAGTGCATAATCAACCATTGTGACTGTTGTATTGTGGTACATCCCATACGCTCATGGTTCACTCGTTTATATTGCAGTAACAAACACCCACGCAACCTTTGTAGGAGGCACGTATCCGGGTGGGATTGTCAGTCCAATAGATCTATCAATGTATACCGTTTGGTTGATGAATGTTTATGCTAGAATTGTGCTTACCCTAGCCATGTTCAAGACATAATGCAACATAGAAATACACATAGACACATTGATGATTGAATTGCATAAATATTGTTGTAACATGTTTCACCCCAAAAATGGTGATAAATAGAAAAGGGGCTATGTAAAACTCACATTGGCTAAGGTGAATTATCCTCTAAGTGTTGTGAATGTATGCGAGGCGAATCCCAAAGACTCAACAACGTAGCTAGTCCAAATTGAAGAAATAAACGAAAACGAAAGAATATCAAGCTTCCAATTTGCCAATTGCAAGAGCTTATAATCAAAGCTTCAAATGTAGAAGTAATATACTCTAGAAGAAAGGTATGAGGGAGAGTTTAATCGAATTGAAACAATCGATTTAGAGGTGCAAAGTGTAATGGGTCATAGGTGGGTTTTTATACTAGTTTTGGAGTCAATTAGCCATTAAAATTGGTCAACACCATAAAGTAAGGTTTTATGATGAATTGACTATTTGACTAAGACTTTGACTGTTTGACTAAGACTTTGACTAGGACTTTGACTATTTGACTCAAGGCTTTATTTAAAAAAAAAAAAAATCTTGTATGTGACAAAAAAAAAGAATTTAGAATCATATTATTATTATTATTATTTATATACATTTATGTATGTATATAAGTTGTGAGTTAGGATAAATAAAGACTTAGGCACATTTGTATAATATTAATGATAAAGGTGTAAGAAATATATATATATATATATATATATATATAAGGGCTTTTTATGTATTAAAATTTTGGGGAAAATTTTGCGATGTTACACCTTTGCTATCATTTTCCTCTGGTACTCTGCTATAGTCTTAGCATTTTCTTGAGCCAGCCATACTTCCAGATCTTCCACAGGCTCTTCGGCTGTTTTCTTTTGCGCTGCTAACGTCGACTTTCTTGATGCAAACATTTGAAAGTTTGTGGTAGCCTGTTTCTGATTCACATTCTTAGTCACCGTCGTTGGTGCTCCTGTGTCTTGATTCGTTTGAACTCCATCATCAACATTGATGGGGTCGGCACGTTGTTCGGTTCCAGAATCCATTTGCACTAGTTTGAAAGATTGGTAGACCGTATGGGATGGCGCCAATGAAGAAACAAATAGTCTAACCTCCTTATAGGGATGATAGCCTAGATGCAACCACAAGATTGATCCTTCACTAGTACTTCCTGGATTGGAGTAACCTGCAAATAAATATTAAGTGGGTAGGGAGACGACTACACAAGGTAATAGTTTATAACAAAAACGTGGGTGAATGAGGATACTATCACGTGTGATAGATATATATAAATAAATTTTAGTGCTACCCGTGTATTACACGAATTCTAACCTAGTAAATAAATAAAACTATAAAAGTAAATAATAAAATTTGAAACATTGATAATAGGGTTTTTTTATCAATGGGTAATGGCCAAACCAACAAATTGATTGACAGAATTTAAAATAGGGGAAATGGAATTTAATAATCCCAACTTTGAGGGGTTGGAAGGCAGCAGTCCCAACATGAAACTTGTACCACAGCAGTCCCAACTTGTCAACCATTTTATTCTAATGGTCCCAAACTAACTGAGGTTAGTTTTCTCTGTTAAGTGCCACGTAGGCATCCCACGTGGCAAAATCTGTCCCACTTGGCAAAAAAAAAATACGTGGGCCCCCTATGACACTTGTTTTTTCAATTAAAAAAATCTTTCAATATTTAAAAAATCCTTTAATAACTTTTATATATATATATATATATATATATATATATATATATATAAACACAGTATATATAAACACAGAGAGAGAGAGAGAGAGAGAGAGGCACCAAATCAGAGAGGCACCAAATCAGAGCTTCGTCACCATCAACCACCTCCACCGGCGGAGTAGGGTCTCGGGCAACCACCATCTACGGTGGCCTCCGACGACAACCGACCCCACACCCCCTTTATCTAGAGACGAGAAGCAGTGAAGGAGGGAGAGAGAGAGAGAGAGAGAGAGAGAGAGAGAGAGAGAGAGAGAATTGTTAAGGGGGAACTAGAGGAAGAAGAAGGAGATCGAAGGAGGGGAGACATCGGCCGACACTTTTGGACTCGGAAGCTGAGAAGAATGGTGGGTTCAGGTGGTGACGTATGACGCCGGTGACGATTGTCCTGATTAGGGATTAGGGTTTTAATTAAGGTCTCGGTTAAGGGCACAGTTAGAGTTGGAGATGATAGGTGAAGGTGTGGGTTAACGATGATGGTTTAGGATGGTCTTATTGTGATGATTGCTCAGTGGTTGATGGGTTATAGAAGGGTCACGAGTTGGAGAGGGTTGTGGGTTATATTAGTAAAGGGATTATGATGGTGGTAATGGATTACAAGATGAAGGTGCAGGACGACCGATGTAACACCCCAACCGATGGCGGAAACATCGAGGTGTCACGTAGTGACGATTGTTCAATAGCTCATGGTACTAAATGAAAGTTGAATAATATTAAACAATTTACAATTTGTCTTACAAGTAATGATTACAAAAGTTGATTAATATAAACTAGATCCAAAGCTCCTACGTGTTCCAGGACTTGCACAACTTCCAATAGCAAACAAAACCTGAAACATGTTAAGTTGGAAAGAGGGGGGGGGGGGTCAACTATAATTAGTTGGTGAGAATACATAGGTTTTGCATTTAGTTGAAAACAATATGTTGTATAGCAATCATTGTTGAAGTATAATAATGAGTAATGATAGAATATGAGTCCGACATGTAACAATGCGTCTTTTGTACAACCAAACCTTGTGTCGGCTGAGACCTAACTCGCAAGTTAGTAAAAGTGTAACTGTTATCGATCATCCCTGAATTTATGCGGGGGGATGGGTTTGTCAAACCTATAGCGCTATAATCTAAACAGGCGGCTTGATCAATGTTAATGATTGTACTGTGTCTTTTTGTTACAATCAAATGATAGTGTAATTGAATCACAAGTTTCAACAATGTAAGAATGAGTAAATGATAGTGTATAAAATGTTTAAACATGTTTCACCCCAAAATGTAAAACAGAAAAAGGGGCTATGTAAACTCACCTCAAGCAAACAAATAAGCATCCACAATGCAACGCACAGCTAGCAAGATGATACACAAGGAATCACCTAAATGATTAATGTAATTTATTGTGAATGAAAGGGCTTACAATCTAAGTTTTTCTAAGATCAGGCGTTTAGGATTTTATAGTCTAGATTTATAAGAATTGAATTATAATTGAGTTAAAAAAAAATATTCGTTTAACGATAATTGTTTATAAAAAAAAATGAAACAACCAATAGTCCTAGTAGTTTATACACCCACATCCCAAATCAACCGAAGACCACCCTTGCATTTATTTTTCAAGAATAGTGACAAAATATACATATATTTTATTTATAAAAATTCACACATTATAATTTAGTAAACATAGTACATCAATTATAAACGTTCCGAAACTTATGTAAGTTATTAAAATGGTGAACTAATATTAAGTTGAGTATTGGTTGAAAATATGCTATTTACTCATCGCTTAAAAAAGTTATGTTGTATGCTAAAACTTTACATTTTATTTATGTAGAATACACCAACGGTTTACCTTCGTTTCCTTATAAACTGATTTATAGTTATAATTTTCCATGCTCTCATGTTCATAAGGTCAAAATTTACCTTATACAGTATGAAACGTTGGGTATTAACAAAATGAGTTGGAAAGTTTAATTTAGAAGAAAGCATATCTAAATGCATAATTTACGTTTTAGAGAAAAAAAATAAATTAAAAAAATATATATATATAGAATGCTATTTTATTCAGTGTCAACAAATAAAAATAAAATAAAATAAAATAAAAAGAATTTTGTTCATAAAAGGGAAATCAACCACGTGACCTGTGCGTTGAAAATAAGCATACTAACCAGTCAACCATGTGTCATTTGCGTTTATAAAAGGAACTACATATTTCAACCCAATGTTTTACTGTGCCTTCTTCCCGTTTAAAAACCTTATTAACCCGTCCCTATTTTTACATTCTAAAAAAAATCGTTTGTAATGTTTGCATACTAATTTTAGTACGTTGGTTGTTCGGTAACAAAACAAACTGGCTTGGATAAAGCAATTACCTCAAGTGATGCTCGTTTCGACACCGGTGATTTGCCGATAAAACGATAAATGGGCGGCAGCATAATTAAATTCGTAGACGGCTTATCTCGAGTGAGGGAAAGGAAGCAATGAGTGTTGTTTTTTTTTCTTTACGTAATGATCATAGCATCTATCTATATTTGATAGGGTTGTGATACGCAATTAATCAATTTCTATGATTTAGGCCGTGAAATGGGGAACTAATTGACAGCTAATTTACTCATAAATTTATTTGTGTAATTCACGGTATCATAAATTTGGATTTTTGGAAGTTCCCAAAATTATGGGCATTCTAATATTATTGTTCTTAGAATTTAAGAAAACATTTTTAAAGGCAAGCAAGGAGGAACAGATAGTATGGCCATTTGCTACTTCAACATTCACCATTTATTTTATCATTTTGAAGCCTTAACTACTACTACTACTACTACTACTACTACTACTACTACTATTATTATTATTATTACTAGATCTTTGCCCGCGTTACACGCGGCTCACCAACGTACATTAATTATATTGAGGGGTAAAACATATAAAAAAATGTAGCAGAAATATTTTATTAAGATTTAAAACAAATAAATACACATTCTATTCAAATATCAAAAAAAATTTCTTTATACACAAGATTTTTTTGTTTTAGTCTTGACTTTCCCATCAGCATCAAGTATAAGTAACTTGACGCCTGCCTTGCTTTTAACTGTTCACAATGCGACATAAAGTTGACCATGTGACAATACTGGATCTCTTAAATATAATACAACCTTCGATAAAGATTGTCCTTGGATTTTATTGATGGTCTTTGAGAAACATACGCTTATTTGGAATTGTTCCCTTTGGAAGTTGACTGTAATCTTATTATAAGATGAAATATTTTATTAAAATGTAAAAGAAAATGATACATATTCTAATCAAATATCATTAAAATATTTCTTTATACAAAACATTTTTGTTTTATTCTTCACCTTGTCATCCGCGTCAAGTATAAGTAACTTCACGCCAGTCCTGATTTTTACTCTTGATAAAGCACCATAAAGCTAGCCATATAAGAGTACAGGGTCTCTTATAAACTATCAACAATAATGTTAAATCCTAAAAAACAATTCAACCATGTAGAATTTTTACCAATATAATAAACAAACATCAAATGTAAACACGCAATTTATGTAGATGAAAATTGTCTCAAAATCAAAGCAAACACAAATGAAAACAAAATGTCAACACACAGGAAATAAAAATCCTGACAATAAACCATTGTTCAAAAAAAACGGGTAATTGATCCTATTTTTCAACCTTAGGAATCAAGACCGTGTTCTCAGGTGATTTGTTACGGGAAATCAACTTTTCAGACTTGAGGACTTTAGTTGTTGACTGACTTGCATCATCTTCCATTTCGTAAACTTTGTCCAAGCTACGCTTTACCTCAGCTTCATCACGAATCAAACTAACTCTAGAAGATGATTCTGGAGTAGTGTTATCTCCAACAGAATCCTACAATATTAAAAGCCATGTATAAATTGTTAGAATAAACTACATTAAAATGTAATCTGAACACATGATTGACCAAGTAAACTACTAACCTTCAAAGACACCGTATTCTGTGTTGAAGAGTCACCTACATCGATATTTTCAAGCAGAGGTTGTTCGATCTAAAAAAAAATGTAATAAAGAACCGATTAACGTAAAAAGGGTTTAAACAATAACTAAATAACAACAAAAATAATAACGATTCATAACAGTAATTATAACGAAAATATTTAAATGATAATCATAACCTGAATGTCAAGGAACCGTTCTTCAAGAGAAGCTACAATTTCCGAATCATTTGTAAGCTTCCGTATACCATAACCATCAACATGCTTATCAATATTAAATTGCCCTACTTTAATTTTGAAAGCAAATTTCTTCTCTTCAATTTCATAAAACTCAACAGGAATTACTTTCTCTTCAATAGAAACCTAGATCATACATCATATAAGTAATACAAAGTAGAATTACATATATTGTTTAAGGCTCAAAAAAATAGGTTACCTGTTTGCTTTTCTCAAGAAGCTGCATCGCTGACATGCCCAACATTTTTTTTGCTTCTCGATCAAACAATGTAAGGGATGTAATTCCAGTACAATCCTGTACCCTTATTGGAATCCTATACCTAAAACACCAAAACTAAAAAATCAGATCTATATGTAAAAAAATTACTAAACGTAAACATGAATACTAAAACATAAAAAATAAATAAATAATATCATACAATTATAACTTATGTATAGAAAATAGAATTCTTACACTGGATCACCAGAGACAATCTGTTTGGGACAACCTTTATTAGTGCAAATCAAAACTTGTTTAAATGAAGTTACGTCCTTCACCTCTTCATCATCTGGTAAACTCAAAGTTGGCTCAACCTTGTGGTTGCAGAACTCGCAACCAAGGTAATACCAATCTTCGTTAGGATCCACCCCCTTGATTGTTCCAACAACAATTACTTGTTTGTTAACCTACAAAACCAAAATTAAAAATGTCACAAATAACCTTGAAATGTATTTGGAAAGAAAGTTATTAGGAAAAAAAAATTAATTTTATACGAACCTCTGTTATCAATGGAAGCTCACGAATACTGCTAAAAGTTGTTTTATTCAAAAATTCATCAGACATATTCATACTACCAGACGATCCCAGGGATCGTTGAGCAGAACATGATTCGCTGGAGATAAACTTTTCAATATAACTGTAATTAAAAAAAATATATATTTATATATCTTTAAACAACTGAAAACATATAAATAAAACACAAAAAATATAACTATTCTACCTTTTCTTGAAAGAACAAATGTCTTCAATGTCTTCATTAATAAAAAGGCGAGTGATAAAGAAAGCATTTTGAACACTTACATTGCCTTTGAAAAAAAAATATTAAAACAGGTAAAACAAATACCGGTATACAAAAAGATCTAATCGGAATTTCTAAAAAAAGTAATATATAACATACCTTTATAATTGCTAAAGCTTCCAAATTGAACAATAAGGACTACATGAACTTCATCTTCATTCTGCTTGATGTATTCAAACATCTCATGACTATAATCTTCCCACAAAGAACAGGTCATTTTCATGCCACTACATATAAACAGAATGTATGTTAAAAGGAAAATTATAAAGGGTTTTATACCAACATATTCGTAGCAGATATGAAATACATACTCTAGATCGATCAAGACAAGGTTCATCTTGCTTTTCAAACCAGCTTTAGTTTCTGTTGGTTCTGGTGGAGTCCATTCTTCAACATAGCCAATGAAATCTTAAAAAAAAAGTTAAAACAGTTTTATACGAATACATAATCAATATAGAAAATGATTAAAATACATTTCGTTAGTATAATAAAAACAAACCAATTCTTTGTTCTGTAGACAGATTTCCACCTTTAATTGACTCAAAAGATGAAAAATTAAAACCGCATTCGCTTCCATCAAACTTACTACACTTTGAAATATTAGTTTCAAAAGTAAATGAGAGCATATCTTCTTTAGAAAAATGTTTAGTAGATTTGTTTTCAGCAAGTTGTGAGTTATAAATATAATAGGTTTCATTTTCATGTAAGAATTTTTCATGCTTCTTCATATATCTACTCCATACAATAGCTTGCATTTTCGACCCCTGTTTTAAAAGAAAAAAAAATTTATTAACAACCAATTTTCGCAACAAACAAATGTGTAGAAAAAAACAAATTAAAAAAAAAATATGTTAAAAACATAACCTGTTCATCCATAAGAACCATATCAAGAGAAAGAATTTCTCCAGGTTTCTTTCGATTTTCTCGCTTCCAAAGCCTAAGCACCCTAACTTTGATGGTATATTTAGTCATGCGCCAAGTGATGTCATTCAAAAAAGTAATGTTGTTTGGATCCATAATGCTACAACTCTATGGTATCTAAGTATTAGGTACGATCAATCTAATATGTATTTATAGAGGTTTAACATAAAAATGTAATAAAAATGTAATAAAAATGTAAAGTTTTTTATTTTTAGTAAACATTACTAAATTATGTCTACATAAATATAACAATTGACCAGAAATTGATTTACATTTAAGTGTTTCCATTATTAAGTTAAATTTCGTTTAAAGTTAATTATATAATGCAAAATATAATTAGCATTGTTATATGTTTACATTATTAACTTAAAAGTTAATATTGTTAAATTTTGTTTACATACATACGATTTTTTGTATGGTACATTTGAAACTGTGTATAATTAAAATTTAATTTTTAAGAAAATTGTTTGTGAAGTTTTTTTTAAAAGTAACAGTTAGAAATGAAAATCAATTTACATTTAAGTTTTTCCATTATTAAGTTAAATTTCGTTTATTGATTAAAAAAAGAAAATCATAATTACCATTGTTACATGTTTACATTATTTAGTTAAGGATCATAATTTAAAATATTTATGGAAAATTGTGATTAATATAATTCAGTTGGAAAAGTCAACGTTACTAAAAGTTTACTTTAAAAATAAACAATAACACATTTAAGAAATATAAAATGTAAATTATTGTTAAAAAAAGGTTTGGTAATATAAAAATGTTTCAAAGTTAGTCATAGAATGTATGATGACTTTTTGACTAAAGATTCCTAAATTATGACAACATTAATATAACAGTTGACCAGAAAATTAATTTACATTTAACTGTTTCCATTATTAAGTTAAATTTCGTTTTGGTATGGTACATTTTAAACTTTGTATAATTCATTTTATATTTTTAATAAAATTGTTTGTTATAAATTTTTTTAACTAACGGCTTTATAAAAGAAAAGTAATTTACATTTAACTTTGTCCACTTTTTATAGGTAAAGTTCGTTTATTCATCAAGAATTTATTTTTTTGGAAAAAAATTGTTTATTATTCGTTTTTTAAACTAAGCGATTTAAAAGAATTGTAAAACTGTAATACAATTTAATTAAAATAGCCAAACATTGAATTTAAATACCTATTATGTTACAAAACTGGTTTTAGTTTATAAAGGGTTGGTTTTAAATTTTTTTAAAACAAAGTCATTCAACTTATGTTTTAAATAATTGAAATGTACCAAAAATATTTTGATGATACAATTATATTGATTGTTAGTTAATTGTAATAATCTTAAATTTATTTTGTTAACAATGATTGAGATAAGTTAAACTTCTTAATATAAACGGAATTTATATTTATTTACAATTAATAAATTAAAATATTTTAGGAAAACTGTCATTAATATGATTGACTTGGAAAAGTCAATGTTGCTAAAATTTGACTTTTAAAAAAATTATCAAATTTAAAAAATATAAAATGTCACATGATTGTTAAAAAAAATTTCTGATATAAAAATGTATGATGACTTTTTTTTTTGTATAAAAATCCATATGATTGTAATTGTAATACGACTACCTAAACAATACACAATTCATAATTACTCAATAAACAACAAAATAGGATTAGCATAAACATATATCACGACAAACCAAACATCATATGCACAATCATACATGACAACTAAACCTACCAAAAGTTTACAAAATTAATGTTCAAAAAAACCTTTTTCTTAAAAAGAGTTGGACAACCAATGTTACAAAATATAGTTTTTTGTATCAAAATGTAAAATTTTAAGATGAAAATTCAGTTATTTTAGATTCTTAGGTAATAGATTTACTAACTTATCCAAACATTGCTAACTTACTGGCTAAACAACCCAAAAACATTACAATATACATAACCTACTAATTTATTGTTTATCAACATATATATAAACCCAAAAACCACGACTTACCACATGAGCAGTAAACGTGGAAATGTTTGTGACTACCAACGATAGATCATGTTCTAACTTAAAAAAGTTACCCACCAAAAAGTATTGTCTTCAAACCACATAACAACCACCACTAACCAAACTAACTACCATTACCGCTAACAACATTAGAGAACTCGAACACACATTGCTTTTGGAAAAACTGGAAATGCATTTGATCACCAAGCTGAAAGTTCTTATCACCTACGAAAGTTGACATACCTCTTATGTTGTAACGGTACTTTCCAGGTTCACCTTCCCTCCCAACAGACACTCCCCAACTAAAACCCTCACCATCACGAATGGTCAAAGCCCTCTTCTTGCACAACCCGTTTTCCCTTGCCCAAGGGGTCTTCATACGCTACGCAAATAACAAATAATAGAAAGTTATACAATAATAATATATAAATATAGCTTGTCATCTCATTTGGATATGACATAAGTGGACATCTAAATAAGCAACAACAGTTTTTCCATAATTGACAACAGACTAACATTTAACATCTAAATAAGTCTAAGTAACAACACTTGACCCATATTAGGAGGTCATCAACTTATAAACCACTACTATGGCTGCAATAACATCTAAAGGCGTATAATAAAACTGTTCGACTAACATGCATTTAAGTTAATAGATTTAAAAAATAGTTTATGCACTTACATAGTAAATGCCATTTGACCCATATGACAAGTAAAGACCATTTGAGTGCAGTTTGACCTCATAAGGTCAACAAAGTCTAAATAAACAACTAAATTGGTGCAGTTGAGAACGATGACCACAGATGACCCATTTGAATCAAATATATATTTTATACCAACTGGTAACCAATTTGTGTAATCTGATGATTTGACCAGATTTGACCTATGTGTGTAGCTGAAACTAAAATGAATCTAAATCACTTGACATCTAACAAATAAATCAGTTGACCGATATTTGTTTGAGAAGTCTACATAAGTAACAACAGGTGTGGTGTAACGCCCAGTTTTTTTTTGTTTCTAAAAGTTTTCTTAAAACATTATATTTGCAAAACATTTTAATTCACTAGCAAAAGTATCTTTTAGTGAGAAATACATTCTTGTTCGTTAACAATTTAGAATGATTACTATCACTAATATGTATTTTTTTATATAGAAAATACTGCACAAAAAAAAAATTATGCGTTTTGAAATCCTTAAACGAACTTATTGCGTTTTGAAATTAGTTAGATATGAATTTTGTTTTCCCAAATAAGTAACTTATAACATGAAGTATCATAATTATTAGACAAACCATACTACTATAACAATATAATAATAATACATAATGAAAAGAAAACAAAAGTTACAAAGCACAAGAAAAGTGCTCTATGTACTGTACGCCACTTTTGAGTTTTGACCAATCCTCCCTTCTTCTTTTTTTTTTTTCACTTATTTATTTATCAACTTTGTTTTTGCCTGTTGGTATATAATACAATAATACTAAGTCTCATCACTTCAAAGCTTGAACTATGCGCAGCTCCCCAGGGCCCAGACGCACGTCCCGCTGTTTTCCCATGCATTAAAAGTTGTGTTTAGTGATTAATTTCACTATTATAACTGTTTTGTTTATACCCATTTTAAACGAAAACCACTCGAACCACTAATTGCTTCGCATACCTCTCTCCCTTCTCTAGAGCAGTGGCGGCAGCCACCAGTAACCACCACCCGAGCCACTAAGCTCCTCCGCCAAGCGCCCTCACCACTCCATTCCAAACACCATCGAAACATCACCTTGAACCCACGTATCCCCTCCCCTAACTGACTCCTTCCTGCTCTGTTTCGAGACCACCGTACACAGCCCCTAAACCTTCCAACCGCCCGCCACCGTTACCGGTTCCGACCCTCGTCTCTTTTCCCTTGTGCTGACAAACCAGGACCATTACCTGCAGACGTGTCAACCAGCTACATCTCCCACGCCTCCGTCGCCATTTTCCAGCGAACACATTCCTTGTTCTCCTTTCTCTTGAGGTACTGTTTCACAATTTTGGAAGAGTCTTTTGTGTGTTACTTTGATCTTGAGCCTCCTGTTGAACATGGGTTGTAGGAATTAGAAAAGTTATGGGTTGGGTGATACAAGGAAACGACAAAATCGGGTGTTTACTGGTAGGGTATTTGGGTGTTTGTTGTGGTATTTTTTTATTGTATAAAATTGAATTGAGATTTTGTTATTCTCAACTCACACTATAACGTAAATATACAAGTTCATAAATTATAATTATAAATTCATTTATATATCTATAGTAAACCTACTGATTCATAAATTAGAAATATTTCTTTTTTTTCCTATAAACTCATTAGTTATAAATTACATATATATATTTTTTCTTTTGTAAACATAATATTTTTTTTGTAAATTACGTAATCTTGGTTGAGACAAATAAGTGGTGATGCAAATTTAATGGAGATCGCATTAATATTATAGGAATTCATGACGCGTGAATCAAGCTTTAGGAAGTGATCAGCCTTCGTTAGAATTTGTTGTTTTCCATTTAATTCTAGCAAGTATATTGCGATCAAGGTGAGTTCATACTTGTCCCCTTTTTATTCTTTATTCTTTGGGGCTCAACATGTATCACTATCAAAACTTAAACGTTTTCATACTCTTAAACTATTATGCTCAATCTAAATGCTATTATGCTATGCCATGCTAGAATTCAAAGTCTTACATACAAATGTACGATTAGTTAACAACCCACCTTACATGTATAGCGCTATAGGTTGACACGCCGCCCCCTTTATGGGTCATGATAAGATGAAGTCTTTTGTGTTATCGAGTGTTGTTGCCGTTTGTATGGTTCTACGTGCATATGCTTATAACATGATGATTTGAGTAAAACTTTCTTATATTATGTACGTAAGTCAAAACTAGTATGCTCACCAATACTTTATGTGTTGACGGATATTTTATACATGTTGCAGGAAAGCTTGATGAGACGATACAAGAAACATCACTTAGGATTTGGCCTTAGAAACAAACGAAACAAATCTTTATTTTACGTCATGTTCAAGTTAATGTATTTTCTTACGAACAAATGGTATGCTTGTTGAATCTTAGATTACGAATGAAATCTACTTTAATCTATTGTCACAATTTAGCGTTATGAAGTCTTTGAACAATCTATCACAAGTCTCACCTCGATGTTTCCGCCATCGGTTGGGGTGTGACAGATTGGTATCAGAGCCATAACTATAGGGAATTAGGAAAATTGCTATGATTGACCTAGTCTATAGTTAGGAACCTTTATTTGACTACTTCCTTTACAAGCTTGAGATACTCGATTTTCTTACTTGCTTCTTAACAATTTCATAAACCTTAAAGATGCATGCCTTTCCTAAGTCAAAGTATACTCCAATACAAAGACACTCGTATTTCACAAACAAAAGAAACTCACTAAAATAGGCGTGAAACCCTTACTTTAGTGACAACTTTCAATCCGTTTTACTCCTTTATATTTTTGAAACTTTACCATCAAGTTAGGAGTGATTTCCTTACCTTGATGACAATTTCACTCATCCCATTCTAGTAAAACCTTACCAAAGAGTTAGGATTAACTTCCTTTACTCTATGGATAAGTACCAATCCACAATTCGAAGACGACATCATCAAGTTAGGAGTGATATCCTCACCTTGATGACTAGTTTCATATTCCCTCATCTTGTAGAAGCTCTACTACCAAGTTAAGAGTGAATTCCTTTATCTTAGTAGCGCTTCATTGCTATACATTAACGTAGCAACTTTATCATCAAGCTAGGAGTGATTCCCTTTACCTTGGTGATTAGTTCCATTCCTTGAATTTTTTTTCTTCAATCTCTCCAAAGTCTCAAACTTTCGATTGATAAGGGACATGTAGTAACTGGAAGGGTGAATACCGTTAACCGAAAGTTTCGGCGAGAGTATTTCTACCTATTAGGCCAAAGCATGATTCCAAACCTCAAAACAATTTTCGATCACTTTGGTTAGTCGTAGTTCCGTTCAAGAACAATCCAAGTCTTGTGTAAATCTCTTTTACATTCTGCAATCAGTTTCAAGTCCATTTTATTAGATGCGTTACTTAAACCTCTCACAGTTCTATCTAATCCTAGTTTTGAATTTCTCTAAGGTATCAATAAACATTATCATTTCTGAAATATTAAATTCTTGTTTATATCCTCAAATATTTTATAATAAACCCGGTTTCATATCAAAGCGTTCTATTCTCAAGTATTTTCGATTATGCAACTTTACAAAGTTTTCTCCAACCTTATACATCGATTGGCAATCGATTATATATAAAAAAAAAGTTACGTTCTAAACAAATCGAAATTTTCACGTTCATGACATTTTGTTCAAATAAAACATCGAATAAATATTTTCGAGTATTATAAATTATTATAATAAACATTCCAAAAAAAATATTTATACATCTAAAACCTTAACTTTATGTAATTTTCCACTGATAATATCATACTCCACATTTTATTCTTATCTACTTTACCTTATACCAAATTAATTATGATGAATTAATAATCCAATTATTATTCTATATCATCTAACATTTGATGACGTCTAATTTACAAAAATACATAATGCATGTTTATTATTTTACATTATTCTATTTGTGTCACATTTGATTCAACCCATATGAATCCCTCCATAACATACTCAAAATTTTAACAAATATTTACCTATACTTTACGATTTCATTATCTTTCGCATTTTCTTTTTATCGTTCTAAACCTCCCTTGTATTTCTACAAAAAAAAAAAAAAAAACAATCTTGTTTGAAATAGGTACACAATATTTCCATTATGTGTCATTTCGTAATGCAAAAAAAAAAAAAAAATGCGAGTATAAATTTTTCTTTCATGAAACATGAAGTCTTTTTATTTTAGTTCATACCTGGGTTACAATTGAAAATTTTTGACAACATATAAAATTTGACCTTCTCATATATGGGTTATAATAAGAATCATAAGTTCTTTTCGCAAGCAAACGTCTATAATATATTTATTTATTTTGTAAAACCGATTATTTTCATAAACTTGATTTCATGTCAACTAGTCTATACCCACATATCCACAAATTTGCAAGCCTAATGAACTAAACTATTTATCAACACATTTTTGTTTTCCACAACCATGGTTTAAATTCAACTGTATTCCATATACATCATTCTCAACGAAGATTGATTATTTATCAAAAACTTCATTTTTCAAATATCAAAAATTTTCTTACCATCCATCATCCACTTACGATATATGTCCTCCATTTCTATAATCATTGACTTACATATTGTTAATATTCTCCAACACATTCTACACCTCTATCTCCTACGAAGCATAATTACTCATTAATTTCTCTTGCCAAGGGAATGACTATTTCTTTTTTTTTTTTTTTTTTTTTTTTTTTTGCAATAAACTCAAACATTACTTTCCATCCTGATCCTCCACAAACCTTTATCTTTGTATGATACAATCACAACTACGTCTACCTGTACATTCACATTCGCATCTTTATACTCTTACGAATACACTTTCACCTTAATACATACCTCCACGCAACGACTAGGAGAGACCGTTATCCCTACTTAGCAGTTGAATACATACCAGTTACACCTTCTAAGATACAATTATACTTATAGTACGTTACTTGATACGTTTTGATACACATACATCTTTTCATAAACTATGAAACATGATACTTGAAATTTGATGCATATTCTACGCTACTTGCAAACTTGATCAAACATGAAACTTGCTTACCCATGAAACCTAATACTTAGTTATGCGTAAGACTAGATTTTCCCATAATATTTAAAATGAATATTCTATAATACTTGTAATTTTCTATAAGCCTATTTTTTTTTTCTTTCTTCACTTAATGCATATAAATCGCCATAAAAAAAAACATTACATCCAGAAACCTGAAACTCAAAACATTCCAGTACTCATGTTGAATCTTCTTTAAGCTTGGGAAAGGTAAACGATTCCTTTCTATTCCAATAAATGCATAAACATTACTCCATGGATTACACTTACAACAATTATAGGAATACATCTCGTGGGATGTAGCCTACCAGGCAAACAGTTTTGGTTGTAGCCCATACCTAAATTCATCCATGCTTATATTCATATACATACGCTTTGTTTCGTTAATACTTGCGTATCTACTTGCATACATCATCATTACGTTATCAAGTCGTCACATATCAACGTGTTCGTCCCACAAATATAATGAATAGCTCTTAGAGTTAGGACACATTTACGTCATATTCACCGTTTTATTTCGAGTTAGTGTCATAGAAAGACATAACACCCTAATGTAAGGTAAATTGACGATTGCGGTCCGGAACGTAATTATGAATTTACAGGTACGTTAAGGTGAGATGAAATTCTATTTAGAGTTGTTGGTAGATGCTCCGTACGAATTCGAAATACCAATGGTGTGGTGGGTTAGCTGCGGTACACCCTATATATAAACACTAATGGTGTATCGAAGATGTGATTAAGGGTTAGACCAAGGACCAACTCTATAGTCAACCTAATAAATACAATAAGCCATGCCCTAAGTCTAAGTCTAACCAGTCATATATCATGTAAAGCACAATTAAAATACTCTCCATATTACACAAAAAACTTGTCACCCACCTAAACTCAGCAAAGCAAACTATAACCATTATATTTCCATTCTTCCTGGCATTCACAAACGTGCTTAACAATTATTTCTAAACAAATTTCGAGACGAAATTTCCTAAAGTATGGGAGACTGTAACGCCCAGTTTTTTTTTGTTTCTAAAAGTTTTCTTAAAACATTATATTTGCAAAACATTTTAATTCACTAGCAAAAGTATCTTTTAGTGAGAAATACATTCTTGTTCGTTAACAATTTAGAATGATTACTATCACTAATATGTATTTTTTTATATAGAAAATACTGCACAAAAAAAAAATTATGCGTTTTGAAATCCTTAAACGAACTTATTGCGTTTTGAAATTAGTTAGATATGAATTTTGTTTTCCCAAATAAGTAACTTATAACATGAAGTATCATAATTATTAGACAAACCATACTACTATAACAATATAATAATAATACATAATGAAAAGAAAACAAAAGTTACAAAGCACAAGAAAAGTGCTCTATGTACTGTACGCCACTTTTGAGTTTTGACCAATCCTCCCTTCTTCTTTTTTTTTTTTCACTTATTTATTTATCAACTTTGTTTTTGCCTGTTGGTATATAATACAATAATACTAAGTCTCATCACTTCAAAGCTTGAACTATGCGCAGCTCCCCAGGGCCCAGACGCACGTCCCGCTGTTTTCCCATGCATTAAAAGTTGTGTTTAGTGATTAATTTCACTATTATAACTGTTTTGTTTATACCCATTTTAAACGAAAACCACTCGAACCACTAATTGCTTCGCATACCTCTCTCCCTTCTCTAGAGCAGTGGCGGCAGCCACCAGTAACCACCACCCGAGCCACTAAGCTCCTCCGCCAAGCGCCCTCACCACTCCATTCCAAACACCATCGAAACATCACCTTGAACCCACGTATCCCCTCCCCTAACTGACTCCTTCCTGCTCTGTTTCGAGACCACCGTACACAGCCCCTAAACCTTCCAACCGCCCGCCACCGTTACCGGTTCCGACCCTCGTCTCTTTTCCCTTGTGCTGACAAACCAGGACCATTACCTGCAGACGTGTCAACCAGCTACATCTCCCACGCCTCCGTCGCCATTTTCCAGCGAACACATTCCTTGTTCTCCTTTCTCTTGAGGTACTGTTTCACAATTTTGGAAGAGTCTTTTGTGTGTTACTTTGATCTTGAGCCTCCTGTTGAACATGGGTTGTAGGAATTAGAAAAGTTATGGGTTGGGTGATACAAGGAAACGACAAAATCGGGTGTTTACTGGTAGGGTATTTGGGTGTTTGTTGTGGTATTTTTTTATTGTATAAAATTGAATTGAGATTTTGTTATTCTCAACTCACACTATAACGTAAATATACAAGTTCATAAATTATAATTATAAATTCATTTATATATCTATAGTAAACCTACTGATTCATAAATTAGAAATATTTCTTTTTTTTCCTATAAACTCATTAGTTATAAATTACATATATATATTTTTTCTTTTGTAAACATAATATTTTTTTTGTAAATTACGTAATCTTGGTTGAGACAAATAAGTGGTGATGCAAATTTAATGGAGATCGCATTAATATTATAGGAATTCATGACGCGTGAATCAAGCTTTAGGAAGTGATCAGCCTTCGTTAGAATTTGTTGTTTTCCATTTAATTCTAGCAAGTATATTGCGATCAAGGTGAGTTCATACTTGTCCCCTTTTTATTCTTTATTCTTTGGGGCTCAACATGTATCACTATCAAAACTTAAACGTTTTCATACTCTTAAACTATTATGCTCAATCTAAATGCTATTATGCTATGCCATGCTAGAATTCAAAGTCTTACATACAAATGTACGATTAGTTAACAACCCACCTTACATGTATAGCGCTATAGGTTGACACGCCGCCCCCTTTATGGGTCATGATAAGATGAAGTCTTTTGTGTTATCGAGTGTTGTTGCCGTTTGTATGGTTCTACGTGCATATGCTTATAACATGATGATTTGAGTAAAACTTTCTTATATTATGTACGTAAGTCAAAACTAGTATGCTCACCAATACTTTATGTGTTGACGGATATTTTATACATGTTGCAGGAAAGCTTGATGAGACGATACAAGAAACATCACTTAGGATTTGGCCTTAGAAACAAACGAAACAAATCTTTATTTTACGTCATGTTCAAGTTAATGTATTTTCTTACGAACAAATGGTATGCTTGTTGAATCTTAGATTACGAATGAAATCTACTTTAATCTATTGTCACAATTTAGCGTTATGAAGTCTTTGAACAATCTATCACAAGTCTCACCTCGATGTTTCCGCCATCGGTTGGGGTGTGACATGTGGTTAATTTGTCCATAAAGTAAAATCTAACATTTAGACCACTTCACCAATGGATTTAACATCGTAATAACCAACAACAGTTGACCCATATTTGTTATAAGCCTAACATCTAAGATCTACATAATACTAAGTAACAACAGTTGACACATATTAGGAGGACGTCAACTTATAAACCACTAATATGGCTGCACTAACATATAAAGACTTATAATAAACCTGATGCACTAAAATACATCTAAATCAATTGAACCATTTTCGGACATACTACAAACCAATAACATAAAATGAAGACTAAATCAAAACCTGAAACATTTCTAGGTTCCTTATAACATAAGTTGAAGACTAAATCAATTGAACCATTTTTACTAAATGCGAACCTAAAACATTCAAGCTTAATACAAACCTATAACATAAATGCATAATCATTCTAAGTTGAACGCTTAAATAGTAACAAACCAATAAAGTATTTCTTAAACCATAAATGTATACCTAAAACATAAACCACTAATCAAATACTAAATCATAACAATCCATTCTAAGGTTTCTATAAAACATCAATCGGATCATAAACCTAAAACATGAAAGCTAAATAGAGACCAAAAACATATTTTCCATAATAATCATCAGTATGTAAACAGAATTAATTAAAACCTAAATCATAATCCTAAATCAAAACCCTAAAACAATCGATTAATTAAAATCGGTGTAGTATGTAAACAGGACTAAAATACATCTAAGTTAATACATTTAAAAAATAAATATTATTACTTACATAGTGCCTGTCAACAACGAACACCACTGGCACACCTACATCGTCCTCTTCCTCAGAATCATCATCCTCTTCCTCCATATCAGTGTCCTCTTCATCCTCCTCGCTGAAATCATCAGAAACGACAACCTCCTCACTATCATCAGTAGAAACGACAATGATATCTTCATCAGAGTAATCTTCATCATCATCCTCCTCCTTAACTTCAGCTTCCCATTTAAGTTCAGGAGGAAGAGTAAGCTTGTTTTTCTCAAAAATCGACATATTGTATGTGCTCTGTTAAACCAAAAAGAAGTATATACATTTTATCAGCCTTATGACGTATACAGCGAGCAAAAAATATAAAGCTAAAGATTTAGAATTTATATTTAAGAAAACAGAGAAGACCTCATCAATGATTTCGAAGACAATGAGATGATCAGGTGTGGTTGAAAAAGTTTCCTTAATGAAAGGCCATCCTTTAGTGACATAAAAGAAACCATCATCAACTGCTAGCTGTATCTTAAACTTTTTACGTGGAGGAGCTCTAACTGCAATTGGGTCCAACGGGAGTTGTCTGTTCATTAAACCATGAACAACGTAACAACTAACATGCTGGAAAAAACACAAAAAATGTTGACAGGGGTTAAAATAAGTTTTTTTTTTATCAAAAAATTGTATAATAAAATATAATGATGTTATTTGATTAAAAAAAACACATACCAGACGCTTCTCACTGGTATAAGGATCGGACAATTTGCAGTAAAAAAAGTTACCAGCTGCATACACTGCATCTTGATGGAAAGTTATCATCCTGAAAGAGCGAAGATTTTCCTCATACTGAAATAGAAAGTTACACCCAGATGGGTACTTCAATTCAGTAATCATTGTTCTCCAACCATTGTAGAAGAACCACTTGCCAACAATATTCAACACTTTAATATCATAGACTTTAGAGTCCAAGGTACGGATTTTGGTGTTACCGGTAGGATAACCATAATCTTCGATCCACTTTTGATAGAGTTTTGGTAACGCCTGATAAGAATTACAAACATTAAAATATTATTAGGAAAAGTATAAACATAATGTACTATATACATTTTAGCCTGTAACAGATATCTTACAATACAAACACGGTTGTTACCCTCCGACTCAATCCAAAATCCATAAACCATTGTATTCCGAACGTGTATGCACCTGTAGCAACAGCAAAACATAATCGCAAATACATATCAGCAAAGTAATGTTTATATGAGTATAACATAAATAAAGAATATAAATTGAACACTAAATTGAAGACTACATAAATTGAACAATTTTTACTAAATGCAAACCTAATCCAGACCATGTATGATAACAATCCATTCCTATGTTCCTTATAACATAAATTGAAGACAAAATCAATTGAACCATTTTTACTAAATGCAAACCTAAAACATATTACTACGAATAACAATCTTTATAGGATATGAAGCAATAAAAAACCTAATCGAAAAATATTAAAAAAACCCAATGTGATTTACCCAGTAATCAAAACCCCTATAAAATACCCGGTAATCAAAACCCCTATTATTACTCTAATCACAGATCCGTAACCCATCATCAACCCTAAAAGACGAACCCTAAAACTAAATAATAATAAGTCGGAACAATAATAAACGAAAAATAAAGAACAATAAGTGAAACCTTTAAAACATCAATTGAACCTTAAAAATCCCTAAATCTAAACCTAAAACATAAACCCTAAAAAATCAATACAAAATCAAAACAATTAATAACACTCAACAATAATAAACATAAACTCAAGAACAAATCAGTAAAACAGAACACAGAGGAAAACAAAAATTAACCTTAATCGAAAGTTTAAAAACAGTTATGGAGAATCAGTGAATGAAAAGACAGAATAAAGATAGATGAACGTGGATTAATTGAAATAAGAATCAAGTTGAGATTACCTTGGATTGTAGATGAACGATTAACTTCAATCGCCCTGATTAGGGTTTCGGTATCAAAGTGGAGGCGACGATGAAATTGGGGTTACGTAATGTGTGTATATGTTTTAAAAGAGTATATATATTTTTACTCGATTTTTGATTAAAAAAAAGAAAATTTTATAAATTACCACATTGTGCCATGAGGGATGACCATTAAATGCTAGGAGCCTAAATGATTGCCAAGTGTCCCATATTGCTCCTAAATATTATATGTATAGATTATTATTATTATTATTATAAATAAATAAAATCATTAATAGAATAAGATAGATAAAGTGGCGATTTAAAAAAAAATGGGGAAAAATACATGATGTTACAAACGATGTGGTTGATGGTGACGAAGGCGGTAGAGGTGGTTGCAGATGGCAGCGGTGGCGGTGGTTGATGGTGACGAAGGCGGTGGAGGTGGTTGATTGTGATCTGCAGTGATGAAGAGATGATGATGATATATAATTCTTTATTATTATTATTATTAAATTTGTGGGCCCCACCTCGTTTTTTGACAGATACACCGTTCTTGCACGTAGGACTGCCACGTGGGATGCCTACGTGGCACTTAACTGGAAAAACTAACTGAGGTTAGTCTCGGACCAACCAAATAAAATGGTTGACAAGTTGGGACTGCTGTGGTACAAGTTTCAAGTTGGGACGGCTGTCTTCCAACCTCTCAAAGTTGAGATTATTAGATTCCATTTTCCCTTTAAAATAACTCAACCTTTGATTATATTTTATGTAAGTCAATCCCTGCACAGGATTCCATGTTACATGTATTCTTATTTGTAGTTAATCCAAATAAAACTGATTTTTTTTAAAATAACAATTAATATATATGTAATATTTTTTATATATAAAAACCATATATGGCAAAGTTATATTTTTTTAATGAACTTGTAATTCTGATGATTTACAAACATATAGATGAATTCTCATGACCATAAATAAAGTTTTATGGCTTGCTACATCCATTACCCATCAAGTTGTATGTATAAATATAGGCTCCCACTATTTGCACAAGGTTAGATTTTATTCACACAATCCTCTACGGCCCGTAGAGGCCTTTACGGGTCGTAGAGCCCATTTTTTACTTCTTCTACGAGCCGTAGAGGCCTCTACGGCTCGTAGATAATCATTCCCCATGATTGGTAATCATTACCTATCATACAATCATTGGTAATGATTACCTACGAGCCGTAGAGGCCTCTACGGCTCGTAGAAGAAGTCTTATTAATTTTGAGAATGAAGAAGGAAGAGATGGATGTTTTATGATGCCTACGGCCGGTAGAGGCCTCTACGGGTCGTAGACAAAAAAAAAAAACAAAAAACGTTTGGGACGAGGTTCGATCTTAGGCACATTATCACACAAACACACACACAAAGTCTTATTTCGTTTATGGGGACCATCTGGGCTACCAGTTCGCTGGTTTCTTAGTTGGAAAATTTTAATATAACATAAACCAGTCTTAGGCACCCTCTACGGCCCGTAGAGGCCTCTACGACCCGTAGAGGGTTTTTATTATTATTTTTTTTTAAAAATCATTTTAATTATGTAATAATTAATCCCGAGCGTGTAATACATTAACACAAGCATATAAAACGTGAACACAATTGTTTATAACATAAACCAATATAAACCAACGTCGTCTCGATAAGCGTGTAAAATAAAGATTGTTTAAATAAAACTAAACGCTAACAGAAGCGTTCAAAATAAAACTAATCGTTTATATACGCAAAAAGATAAAACTAAACGTTAACAGAAGCGTTCAAAATAAAGATTGTTTAAATACATAAGATGATCAGAAATAAAACATCGTAGAGTCAGTCGGCGGCGACGTCCCGGGCTGCTGCGAAGACGTCTCGGGCTGCTGCGAGGACGTCACGGGCTCGTGCGTGCTGGTCACTATAGTCGGTGGGACACGAGTCTGCATGCCCAGGTGGCGATAGATATCCTAGGGGTGTCAATCGTGTCGGGTTGATGGGTTGGCGGGTTTATGGGTTGCGGGTTGGCGGGTTGATGGGTTGAAATGTGCAACCCGAACCTGACCCATATTATTATTCGTGTCAAATATTTCAACCCTAACCCAACCCACATAAAATCCGGGTCAACCCGAAGACGACCCGTTTAACCCATATTTTTAAATGAGTAATACATGTTCATGAGTTATAAGCGGGTTGTTGGGTTGTAAGCGGGTTATCAATAAAATGTTTAATGGTGAGTATATAAGTGTGACAAATAAATAATACAGTGTGCTAAAAATAACACAATTATAACTAACCATGTACATAGAAATAGAAAAAGAAAAACAAAAATATAATATATTTTTTTTCTAAATACTTAAACGGGTTAACGGGTCAACCATTTTATATATGTGTCAACCCGAACCCGACCCATTTTTTAAATGGGTCGTGTTAGTTGACCCGAACCCAACCCGTTTTTTTAAACGGGTCGTGTTAGTTGACCCAAATTTATTTTTTTCGTGTCGGGTTCGGGTCGGTTTTCGGGTCGTGTCAATAATTGCCGCCCCTAAGATATCCTGCTGTCCAGCAATCAACCAGCGCATCGCGTCGTCCTGCCGATCACGCCACTGACGCATATCGGTGTCCTGCTGCTGACGCCACGCACGCATCTCGACAGCCTCCTCGGCAGCCGCACGAACGTCCGCCCTAACATCAGCAGGCAACCTGAGAGAGTGATAAACGCGCGCCGGTATCTGCACATCCTCAGGCTGCTGCTGAGGCATCTCGACGTCCCTCAGACCGCCCCCCTCCTGCTCAGCAACAAACTGCAACCCGACCTCCACAGCATCACCTGCAATGGATAACAAATAATAATTAATAAATAATAATAATAATCCAGGATTTTATAAAAAAAAATTGGGCAGAGTTTCCCCTGTTTTCGTGCAAACCAGACAACACAAGTTGTCTACAAGTTTCCCAAATAATAATAATAATAATAATAATAATAATAATAATAATAATAATAATAATAATAATAATAATAATAATACCTCCAAGGCCCTGATGTACCAACGGCTCATGCACAAACTCGCCGCCATCCTGAGCAATCAGATAGTGGAAGGCTGGCTGATCCGGCGTCTTCGCCTTCTTCGCCACACAACTCATAGCTTTCATCGTGGGTATCCCTATTAGGCTGAAACAAATAAACAATAACATAAACATTAATAATAATAATAATAATAATAATAATAATAATAATAATAATAATAATAATAATAATGACCGAAATACCTGGGCGGTAGTGGCGGAAACTGATGCCGATTAACATAATCGAAATACAGCTAGGCATTGCAGCGCTCGGCAATCTTGCTGATGACCCCCCGCATGCGATGCCTCACTTCAACGGCTTATGGGGGAAGGCGGCAAAGTACTCGGCCATGTACCGATGCAAGGCAATCGGCCTGCCGGTGAGTATGCAATAGAGGTACATCAGGTCCGTCTTCGTCACCCGCTCGTTACTATTTCCCCGTGCCGTTAGGGAATAAGTAATGCAACGGTGAATGTAACGAACTATGGGGTGACGAATGTTAGATGCCCTGTCACACCTCTCCCTGCACAGCATAATAATAGTAATAATAATTAGAACAAATATATTGATAAATAATAATAATAATGATGATGATAATAATAATAATAATAATAATACTAATAATAATAATAATACTTCTGTGTCGGGTTCCCGAACTCTGGACCGCCAATGGTGGGTCACCACGCATACATCACGTCATCAGCAACAGTAGTCACACCTCTAGTGTAGACATCCTGAACATTATCATTAACATTAACATTTCGAATAAGAACAAAAACAAAAATAAAAAGAATAAAAATAAATAACATTAATACCTCTACAAGCTCGTCGGGAGTGTACCACTGGGTGTGCGTAGCCCACTCATCTAGGGAATAACCATACTCAACGCCGAGTATGGAAAACTTGACATCCCGCGGTGGGCGGCCCGACGATCCGGCGCCCGACGATCCTTCGGAGGGGGGCCAAATCGAAAGGTGGATAGGAACTCTATCACCAACGGCCGATGGGACGGCGCGCAAAAGTCCCCGAGAAACCTGTCCAATGGGCTCCCTTCCGGGATCCACTCTCGGGCAATCGCCTCTGCATCCCCCTAGTGTCCCGAAGCGCGTCACAAGAAATCCCCCTCGCCTTTTCTATCTTCTTTTTCCTTAACCTCTGAAATCTTGGATTCGGGTAATCGAAGGGTAGAAACTTGCAATGCTCCCAGCCCTGTAAGTCACCCCCTGCCATGGCAGGCGCCCCCTGGACCACGGGCTCATCCTCCTGCTCCTTCTCCTCCTCATTCACGTAGTCCTCGTCTTCATAATCTGCCATAACTGCAAAATCAAAGAATTTATAGTTAGTCAGGCGTTTCTATAATTAAGGCGTTTCAAAAGAAACGCCAAAACTAATATAGTTTTGGCGTTTCAAAAGAATCGCCAAAACCATATTAGTTTTGGCGATTCAAAAGAAACGCCAAAACTAATATAGTTTTGGCGTTTCAAAAGATTCGCCAAAACTATATTAGTTTTGGCGATACAAAAGAATCGCCAAAACTACCACAACAGCCCACCACCACCACAGCCCACCACCCCACCAATACCACCCCACCACCACAACCCTCCCCACCATCACCACCACCACCATAGCCGTCCCCACCATCACCACCACCACCACAGCCCACCCACCCCACCCCACCACCACCACCACCACAGCCCTCCCCACCATCACCACCACCACCATAGCCGTCCCCACCATCACCACCACCACCACAGCCCACCCACCCCACCACCACCACCACAGCCCTCCCCACCCCACCACCACCACCACAGCCCTCCCCACCACCACCACCACCACCACAGCCCACCCCACCACCCACCCCACCACCACAACCAACCCCACCACCGACCCCACCATCACAGCCAACCCCACCACCCACCCCACCACAACAGCCCACCACCACCACACCCCACCCCACCACCACAACTATCTAAACAATATAAATAGAAAAAAAAAAAACAAAAAGAAAAAAAGAAAAAAAAGAAAAAAAAATACCTTTTCGTTCGGATCTCTTGGTGGAGAAGGCAATGGTGGTGGTGGATTAGGACCTCGTGGTGGTTGCAGTGGTGGAGAAGGAAGTGGTGGTGGTGGATTAGGGTGGTGATGGTGGTTTTGGTCGAAGGGGGCAGTGGGGGGTTAGGGTTGGGGAAAAGCTTTTGCTTTTTTGATTTGGGGGTAACTGCTCGATAGAAACTTTTCTTTTTAACCTGTTTACCTACGGCCCGTAGATTACCTACGGCCCGTAGAGGTCTCTACGGCCCCTAGGTAAACAAAATAAAAAAAAAAGGTTTTGGACGTGGATCAATCTCGTGGCTGTCAGTTATCACACACACACATACACACTTATACACACCATGGGGACCATCTGGGCTACCAGTTCGCTGGAATAATATCCAGAAAAATTAAATATAACATACAAATAAAAACCCAATTTTTTTAAAAAAATCCTCTTCTACGGCCCGTAGAGATCTCTACGGCCCGTAGACACACAAACTTTTTTAAAAAAATTATGCTTTATATTTATAAAATTCATAAAGTTTTAAGAAACTAAAAACTTTCATCTACGGGCCGTAGAGACCTCTACGGCTCGTAGACTCAATGGCCTCTACGAGCCATAGATGGTCTCTACGACATTGTTCCAGAAGCCTACGGGTCGTAGAGGTCCCTACGGCCCGTAGCTAAATCCCTTCTACGGTCCATAGAGCCCTCTACGGCCCAGTAGAAGTTTTGTTTTTTTTTTAAATTTTGTTAGTTTTAATTAGGTGGTATAGGTTTTTTTTATAAAAGAACGTTTTCATTTCATATTGTATATGTAAAATAATAATAAAAAATAAAAAAATGTACTTAATAAATCATTATACATTATAAAAACAAATTTACACCAAACTATCAGAAGAATCAGGACAACCAGTTAGGTTAAACCACTCTGGATCTGTTTGAGATAGCCTACGCCCCTCATCAAGACGATCCTTGTATAGTGCTAACCATGGGTTGTGATTTACATCTACCCAACCCGTCCATGCTCCACTCGGATAAGGCATTGGAGCGTCGTCTGCTAGCTTAAGCATGATGAAGTGGTTGCCGTTCACGAAGGCTATCGAAATGACCCGATGTTCTGGTACGCTTTCAGAATGACTGTGAATAGGGAAGAATGTCCTCGCTCCAAGAGAACTGAAGAATTGAAGGACCAAACCAAATGCCTGAGCAATCAGTAATCCAGTCAAAGGCATCTCCATCCACTTTGAATTGGGTGTGTTCCTGACTCCCGTCCAATCTAAGGACGAGTATATGCGGGCGAAACCGTTATCGTCGAATCCGTTCAAAATCTCGTACCAATCATCATGGTATTGACCCATCATCTCTTCTTTAAGAACGTGGCGGATCAAATCTCAGTCTTCCTCCTCCATATCCAAAGCCAAAGCTACAGATCGGAACCCACAGTTACCGTCTGGTTGAACATTTTGAATATGCGTGACAAACCGTCGATAAAGGGGATCAATCTGATGCTTAAATTGTCTAAGCACAAATTTATACCTTTCACCGCCAAACATTGGGAAATCATGATTAGGGGATGTATACATATGTATATATGTATGTATGTATATATGTATTAATAGTTATTTATGTACCTGTCCCCTACTAAGAGTGGATACTTTTTGCTACACACTCTCATTGTATCTCTACCTGGGTCTGATGGCCTACGTCTTCTAACAGGTTCGTCTTCCTACAATGGATAACAATAAATTATAATAATAATAATAATAAATAATAATAATTATAATAATAATAATAATAATAATAATAATAATACTTACATCTTCTTGCGCATCCTCCTGCTGATTTTTTTTCTTTGATTTTGTAGTTGGGCGCCCACGAGTATTCTTTTGTACCTCAGGAGGTTGAGTGTCAGTCATACTTGGATTTACCACCGACTTTATTTTTGACAACATATTTCTTTGAACGCGTGGTGATTGAGACAGCAGTGTCTCTTTGATTATTTCCCACTCACTCGCAAGGTCAGGTTCCCTCCATACTACTTCCGGTTCGTAATTCAGTCGTGTCCAGAAGACGTCTATTTCGGACAGCTGTATTTTTATTCCTGTATTCAATAATAATAATAATAATAATAATAATAATAATAATAATAATAATAATAATAATAATAATAATAATAATAATAATAATCATCATCATAATAATAATAATAATAATAATAATAAAGTAATGGTATTACCTTTATTTATATACGAATCTAATCGACATAATAATAATAATAATAATAATAATAATAATAATAATAATAATAATAATCATCATCATAATAATAATAATAATAATAATAATAAAGTAATGGTATTACCTTTATTTATATACGAATCTAATCGACATGCACACGGCAACCCAGAACTCGTGAAAAGCTGGTGACCACAACTCATTTTTCGTTTCATCAACTTCTCTATATTTTTTATCTCAGTTATCATCTTCTTGATCGCTGCATGGGAAACTTTACCGAGTAGGTCCTCAAAAATCGGTATGTCATGGTGCACCTTTTTCACAGACAAACTCTCTTCAAACGAGTGGTTTATTGCCCTCTCTTGTGACGTTACCACATCATCTGCAATCATCACAAGTTTGTGGAGTGAGTTGTTCAGCCCCTTAATCTGCATCTTAAACCGTGAATGCTGGCTCTCAGCTCTGTTGGTCGTATACTGACCAAAGTTGTAGTTTGTGTCTGTCCATGCAGAAACAAACCTTTCTTTGTAGTCACGGAGCCAGACCCGGTCTATATATTCAAAAACATCTGTAAAAGATAGAACAAAGATATTTGTTAATGTGTGTATGCGTTTTAAACTAAATTAATAAAATATGTACCAGCTCGTTCGTCCTGACATAGTCGTCTGTAGAATCGGTCTAACCAGAGACTATAATATGCCGGAGATGAAGATCTACATAATCGCTTAAAAGATTTCACGAATATTTTCCAATCTTCATCTCCAAAGGCTTGTCTGCAGTGCTTCAGTATATTTCATTGAATGTGATACCTGAATGCATAATAATAATAATAATAATAAAAATAATAATAAAAATAATTAATAATAATAATAATATGTATACCTGCATAACAACTTCGAAGCTGCTGGAAATACAATGTCGCATGCATTCATCAAGGCTTTCTCACAATCAGTTACTATAGCACGGGGCTCCGTACTATCTTCTAGCAACTCTTTAAGCCTTTGTAGAACCCACAGGTAGTTATCCTTTTTTTCACGGGAGATGAATGCATGGGCGACACAAAACGACTTGGATGTTGATGTCATACCTACAACTTGAACAAACGGAAGTTTATACTCGTTCGTTTTGTAGGTCGCATTAATCATCAGCACATGCGGGAACGTACGCCATAACCTGTGCGAGGTGGGATGGACAAACAAAATATCCTCGATCGCATTTGTCGAGGCATTCCTCCGGGTGAAGTAAACAAATTTTTTTCCACCAATGTGGCTTCGAGTACCTGCATAGCAATAATAATAATTAAAAAAAAATAATAAAGAAGTAATAATAATAATAATAATAATAATAATAAGAGATAATAATACCTGCATTTGAGTCTTGCCGCCGTATAACAAATGCTTAACCTTGGTTATTGTGTTATGTATGTCTCTTAAGATGCAGGGACTATCCGGGTTTTGTTTTCTAACGGCCGAATGTATGTCTACTGGCGTAACATTTTGAAAATAAAGTGTATCCACCAATTTTAACTCGCTCGGACCCAGCCTCCTAGCATACGCGTGACCCTCGATGTGTTGGAAAGGTTTGTGATTATGTGTTTGGTTCTGGACCTCCAAAATATAACCATCGTGGCCGGAGTGGTATCTCCCGATTAGTTGAAACGGGCAATTACATTTTTTACTGCCCGTCTTTCAAACCGTGGTTACACTATGATGTACGCCACTACGGTCACATCGTATCCATGCCGTCGTTACCCTCCTATTCGGCCCCCTACCTTCCGAAACAGTACGTGAGTATACGGTAATGTAACCATTTTTTTTGCCCTTTGATAAACCCACTCTGTCAGGTCTTTAAGAGACCCGAATGCCTGCAAAATTTATTTACGATTTCAAATAGCAACTAATATATACGAGTTCAAATCTCACAAACCCTACGAGTTCAAATAACAACTAATATATACGAGTTCAAATCTCACAAACCCTACGAGTTCAAATAACAACTAATATATACGAGTTCAAATCTCACAAACCCTAAAACAAATCTAGGTACGGGACTAAATATACGAGTCTAAATATACACGGGTCTAAATTATAAACAAGTGCAAATACATTAACGCACCTGATTCGTTTCGTACAAAACATCCGGGACAGGTTCCTCGCCACCGTTATCACCTCCCTCATGCGAATGATAAGTCCCGTATTCGTACTGTGGATGACTTGGCGGAGGCAAGTAAAATGACCCCGGTTCTTCTACGTACTCCTGGTTCAAATCGGGCAGCAGGTTCAAATCGGGTAGTGCATTCCCGTCACCACAGCGAACAACGGGTCTAACCTCCTCCTCACCACGTTCCACCACGGCTCCGAAAAGGCTTTCCGAGACGTGAGATAGGCTAAACGAATGCTCCCATTCATCCCAAACATTACCGTAGTGACCCGAAGACATCGCGGTAGCTTGGTTTTGGTCGGATTTTTTGTTCACCCGTGTTTTTGATTTTGTTTCGTATACTGAAGAAAGAAGACAAGGCAGAAGAATATATCTGGACCTCTACGGGCCGTAGAGGCCTATACGGGCCGTAGAGGGTTTAATGCTCCCAACAACCAGCTTTTCTATGGGCCGTATAGGCCTCTACGGCCCGTAGAGGGTTTGCTTTTTCAGACTGACACACTGAATGTCAGACTGTTCATTCAATGAACTCGTACCTCGTATGGCCTACGGGCCGTAGAGACCTCTACAGCTCGTGTAGGGTTTAAATGCACTCCACCAAACCACCTCTACGGGCCGTAGAGGGCTTTACGGGCCGTAGAGGGTGTTCGCATTTATTACACTGACACCCTCTACGGCCCGTAGAGCGTAGATGGCTGTGCAAACTTACTTTTTGTTATTGTGTAAATAACATACCTCTAAATATAACCCAATTACGTAAATTTGGGTACACATTAATAAGTTATATGGTTTATCCCGTGTACATTAACATGTTTCAGTTACAAACATCACTCAAATACATTTCTTTTGAATTGTCTCAAGATAGATAGATTACTGCCCATGAATTTGTTGCCTATTGGCATTGGTGAATTCAAACACGACATTAGTATTAAATGGTTGACACAAACACGGTCATTTAACTGAATTTGTTAGTTTTTCATATATAATACTTAGAGTAAATTCCTTTTTGAATCCCCGTGTTTTGTCGATTTTAACTACTTAAGTCCAATATTTTGATTTTTAACATTTTGAGTGCCTGGTTGATAATTTTATAACCATTTGAGTCCAAATTATTAACTCTGTTAGATTTTTTCTGTTGCTATTTGTGAAATGACCAAAGTACCCTTACAATAAAAAATAAATATTATTAAATATTACTTTATTATATATTATATTATAATCCTAATCTATTTGTCTTCCTCTTCCCTCTCTATACACAGATCTGCACACACACACACACACAACACAAATCTCACTATTCTCTCTCTCTAAAAGTATTAAATCCACCACCACCATACACCTTCATCAACCACCACCACCTCCATCTCCGACCGACTACCACCTAACACAACCTCCATCGCTCGTCTGTTCATCTCCGTTAGCCCTCTCTTCGTGACACAACCCTCCATCTCAGGTTTTCGATTACTGTGGGTGGTTGACTGGGTGATTGTGGTGGAACGATGATGGTGGTTTGATGAGGGTTCCAGTCGACGGTGATGGGTGTGGTGGGTGAAATTAATTTGGGGGTTAGGGAGACATGATGTGATGGTGGTTCGACAGGTTCACTTTAGGTTCAAACCAAAGTGATTTGCAGTTTGGTATGAGGGGCCGTGGTGGTGGTGGTGACTTTAACCAATCTTTTAACCAAGAAATTATAACTATCAAGCTTAGTAAATTCAACCTGGGACATTATCGGGTTAGAAGCCTTTTGAGTGCATAAAGGTGAGGACTTGATTAATATTTTCAAGATTTGAAGTGGGGTTGGTGCATGATTGAGATAAGACGATATGGAATGCGGATTTGTCTGGGGTGAATAAAGAGTTGACTTTGGTCATGTGGTTAAGTAAGTTGATGGAGACTTGGATGGTTGAGGAGACAGAGGTGAATGATTCAAGAATCTTATTGCAGAGTTTGGTGGTTAAGATAAAGGGGTGTTTGGTGGTGGTGGTGGTGGTGGTTTGGGGGTTGGTGTTGGTGACGGTGGTGTATAGTGGTGGTGGTGGACTGGTGGTAAGTTTAGAGAGGGATGGGTTGAGTGGATGGGTCAAGAATATATATTATATTTTATTTATGCATTAAAGACTTGTACATTATACCTTTTGCATTATAGCATTGTACCTAGGTGTAAAATGATTAAGATACCCTTATAGTTAACTGACTTGGTTGACGACGTTAGAAAATTGGACTCAAACCATAACAAACTTAAAACACTAGGATTCAGAATGTTAAAAATGAAAATATTGAGTTCAAGTAGTTAAAATCACCAAAACACGGGGATTCAAATAGGAATTTACTCTAATACTTAAGATGACAATTTTACAACATAAAATATAAATGCAAATAAAATTACCTACAATTTAATTATTAAAATTCTGTCAATTTTTCTTTTGAAATTTTGAATTATGACATATATACCCAACCAATATAATTTAAATGATATAAAACACTTTTAAAATAATAGAGTAAATTCCTATTTGAGTCCCTGTGTTTTGGTGATTTTAACTACTTGAATCCAACATTTTCATTTTTAACATTCTGAATCCTAGTGTTTTAAGTTTGTTATGGTTTGAGTCCAATTTTCCAATGTCGTCAACCATGTCAGTTAACTATAAGGGAATCTCAGTCATTTTACACCTAGGTACAATGCTGTAATGCATAAAGTATAATGTACAAGTTTTTAATGCATAAATAAAATATAATATATATTTGTAACCCATCCACTTAACCCATCCCTCTCTAAACTTACCACCAGTCCACCACCACCACTATACACCACCGTCACCAACACCAACCCCCAAACCACCACCACCACCACCACCAAACACCCCTTTATCTTAACCACCAAACTCTGCAATAAGATTCTTGAATCATTCACCTCTGTCTCCTCAACCATCCAAGTCTCCATCAACTTACTTAACCACATGACCAAAGTCAACTCTTTATTCACCCCAGACAAATCCGCATTCCATATCCTCTTATCTCAATCATGCACCAACCTCACTTCAAATCTTGAAAATATTAATCAAGTCCTCACCTTTATGCACTCAAAAGGCTTCCAACCCGATAATTGTCACACCCTCAAATTTTCACTGTGGGGTTTATACCGCGAGGCGCGTGACATACCAGGATCCCATAGCCATAAGTCATAAGAACGACTCTAAATGCCCAAACCATTTAGTTCGTTATTGAAAATCACGTTTAGTGTTTACCAAAAAGTTCAGTTAAGTTGCGGAAGCGTAAATCAAACATAACCATTTAAGTTCATGCGCAAAACAACGCGCCCCAAAATAAAACCGTTGAATGCAAAGTAAAGTATAAGTTAAATAATGTTCACAACCCATGACACAATGATGCATGTCCTATCATGCTCCGAACCTAGAGACCTGCAAAAGCATGCTATCGTGTGTCAACATAAAGTTGGTGAGTTCACAAAGTAAGGTAAGTAAAAGTGTAGGTTTCCCAAACCAAGAAACAGTAGTTAGTTTTTCCTAAACCCAAAAGTAGTAATCAACAACCAAAACCAAGAACCAAGTACCACTAGTTCAGCGTATGCCAAGGGTAGCTAACCCATTCATGATAACTAAACAAGGATATACCGAATTGCTATTTGAACGATGCACTCGCCCCGCGAGCTGGTTTTTTCATCCCATCATTGCCTATCAACCATGATAAAATTTAAGGTCGTAGTTCACGCCCGGCTCCCAGCACGGTGTGAGGCTTGTCAAACCTAATAGCGCTATTAACTAGTAACCCACTTGCCACCCGGCAACTCATTCAGTAAATAGTGAAGGACTTCCGTGATAGAGTGTAGTTTAGTTCATCAAGGACACAGAGTGTGAAACTAGCAAACCCGAACCACACAAGGAGTCATAGTATCCCAAAACCCGGGATGTGTAGTAGTCCCAAACCGGACTAGAAAAACGTTAAGTAAGTTGTCCCATACCAGAGACGCATGCTTTTGAGCAAAAGAGTAGTGAAACTCACCTTAGTATGCAAGCAAGTAAATCCAAATCTCAAAGTAGGGTGTGCTACTGACTCCCTATTACATACATCACTAAGTAAGTATATGTGTAACACCATTACACCATATAACCCGTTTGTCCAAGGCGTTTAAACGTTCAAAAGTGTGTAGGTTACGCCTAGCGATTCTACATGCAATAGTAAACCCTACGGACTCGTTGGTGAATGTGTTGGTTAAAATTAATTTCTACATTCCGTATGTGTCTCTGAAGAAACACGTATTTAAGGATCGTTCAATGAAGAACAATCCAGATGGTGATTCTACTGTATTTTATAAAGAGAGTGTGATTATAAAATACGTGTGGGTCTGTAGACAAGACCAAGGATTTACGAGACTACCAATCAGAAAAGCCGAGCCTCTAATCGTTAGTATAATAAACAAGGGGGGTGAAGAAGGTACGAGAGTTCGTATTCTTCTTGAGTGAAAGTATGTTGGATATTCGATGCCAATAAAAGGAGAAGAGAGTTCTCCTTTTATAGTACCGAGATGCCCCACTTTCTCAGCCCATCCTCTACCTTTAACGGGGCCCGGCCCAGGTAGAGGAGTCTCCATAATCCGGCCCAAGCCTTTAGGCCCATTTGGTGCAAGTGGGTTTTTAGTAAAGTGGGAGAAAGTGGAATGCTAGGGGAGATGTTACCGTCCTGACGCATGTACACATGGCGCCCAGTAAGTGGACGCTGATGGGCGGTTGACACGTGGTGCTCGCCCATTGGTGGATCCAGGCGGTGGACAATGTATACTTTCCAGGATTTCGAGATGGACAGAGAAAGTCTGCTTCGTCAGGAAGATATCTTGGTTGAGAGGCTGCCACGTCATCGCCTTTTCTGCTCGTCAGACTGGAGAAAGTCTTTGATTGGAGGGGAACTCTGACGGGCCGCCTGTCATGTCAGAGATATTTGTTTGGGGCAGGGGTGAGTTCCAAAGCTGCCCCAAAAGGTATCTTCCACTTGTAGTGACGCTTTTCAAGGAAGCCTTGAGGTATATTTGGCCCGCCCCTGTAAAAGGGGCGGGTGTTCATGTGCCTGGCGTCGAATGTACCGCTGACGTAAAACGGGCGGGTGGACGCCAGGTGTTCCGTCGACGTGGATCGTGAATATAAATGCACGCGTCGGACGGCAGAAGGATCGCTGACGTAGAACGGGTTTGTGGACGCCAGACGTTCCGCTGACGCGAAACGGGCGGATGGGCGCGAAACGATCCGCTGACGTAGAACGGGTGGGTAAGCGTCTGGCGAAGCCTGTTCTAAGTGGGCGATGGTATGATATTTGTAATGTTTTAATACCATATCCCTTCAAGTCCCCCCAGTCCAGTGCTGACCTGTATCTTTGGGGAGTGTTGGACTTGATTTCACATGTGTACTTTGAGGGACATCCAGTCGTCACTGGGTTTTCATGTACCGAAGTGGACGTGTGTTTTTGTTTATTCGTCGTCAACTGGTGCGCGCACAGAAATCAAGCTGTGGGCGTATGACGGGATGCGCATTGATTGTGTTTGGCGCGCAGCCGTTGAGCCAAGATAGGCGTTGGGCCTTTGTTGCGCGACCAGACGTTTGTGGAATTTTAATTTTTTCATTCTGGCGCGCAAGCGTTGAGCCGACATAGGCGTTGGGCCTGTTTTGCGCAGCCAGAAGTTGTGAACATTAAATTTTTCAAAATTTTCATTCTGGGGCGCAGGCGTTGAGCCTAGATAGGCGTTGGGCCTGTTTGCGCGGCCAGGAGTTGTGAACATTAAATTTTTCAAAATTTTCATTCTGGGGCGCGGGCGTTGAGCCTAGATAGGCGTTGGGCCTGTTTGCGCGGCCAGGAGTTGTGAACATTAAATTTTTCAAAATTTTCATTCTGGGGCGCAGGCGTTGAGCCTAGATAGGCTTTGGGCCTGTTTGCGTGACCAGAAGTTGTAAAAAGCTATTTTTTGTCGTTGTCTGCGCCTGCATTTACTCCATATTGAATTTGTCTTTTTGGAATTTGTGTGAATTAAAGGCGGGAATGTTTCGAATTTGAAAAGACGTGTCTGACGGTTGGTACACCTACGTCGGAGATCGTGTCTGACAGTTAGTACGACTGTTGAGTTGCCATGCCGCCACGTGTCGCATATCTGACGGATGAAGACAGCTGTTGATGGTGGTTTTCAGACGTGGGCGTACACGTGTCAGTCATCGTCATCCATTTTTGTACGTGGGTGTACACGTGTCAGTCATCGGCAGCAATTGCCAGTTGGGGTAGGGAGACCGTCTCGCGAGTGAGCCTGTGATTGGACCTTCACGCGAAAAGCCTGCCCATCATCATTACCTGCATTAAATGCGATGGGTATAAATAGTCGTCCCCCTCCTTTGGATTTCTTTCATCTTCTCCATTCTTCAAAATTTTTCCTGAATTCCATTGCTTTTCTTTCTTTTTCCGATCAAAAACTTAGGGTTTTCTTTGCTGATTTGTCGTCGAAGATGTCGTCCGAAGATAAGAAGTTGGAGCTGTCTATGAAAGACGCCCAAATCTCCTGGTCCAAAGACAAGTTCAGGTCTTTGGTCAAGAGGTTTGGTATTTCCCGTGATTGGGACCCGGAGTTGCCGGAGAAGGGCCAGACTCCGGTAGACTGCCCGGAAGGGAAAATATGCCTATATGAGGCATATTTTCAGAAGGGGTTATTCCGGTTGCCGGTTTCTTGCTTCTTCATCTCTGTCCTCCAGAGATACGGAGTGCACGTTTCTCACATGAGCCCCTTTGGGGTGATGAGGGTGATGCACTTCGAGGCCACTTGTCGGGCCCTGAGGTGGCAGCCGGTGTTTGAACACTTCAATGTGTTCTACAAGCTAGAAGTTAAGGAGTCGGGCTGGGTCTCTTTTGTGGAGAGATCCAAGAACGTGAGCCTGATCGTACCGGAGAGTTCTCCAAAAACTCTTCGGGACTGGAAGAGGTGCTTCTTCTTTGTGAAGAGGGAGGTCATCCCAGTGGAGATGACAAAGCTGGAACTGCGCCCTGGGCAGAAGCTGCCGTCCTTCGAGGTTATGAAGGACTTCCAGGAGGAGCAGTGGTTTCAGGACCTCTCCGCGCATCCAAGTCGCCTAGATGATTTGGACAAATTGGATGAGGGTATTCTGCGTTTGCTGGGGCTGAGCCGTCTAGGCGTTAAGGAGGGGTACAATGTAGCGCTTGCTGGTGACGGTGGTGCGCTTTCTGTGGAGGGTAAGTTTTTATCGCTGCGTCCATTTTTCTTACTTCGTTTTGTGTCTCATATCTTTGTGTTTCGTCGCAGGTGATTTACTCTTCGACTACTTTGCCGCCCGGGCTATGAAGACCGTATATGTGGCGGTGCCAGAGGGCGGAGTCTAGGAGATGGAGGCGATGGCGGAGAACTTCCTGTTCCCTGGCCCTATTCAAGGTGCGCCCTCTAACCTTGAAGTAGGTTTTCTGATCAACCCTGACCCGCTGTCTGTGAAGACGGCGGAGGGGGTTGATTATGTGTTTCTATCTGATGATGAGTCGACTGACTCGTCGTCTGATTTGGTACATCGTCCGCGTCGGTCTACAGGTGGCGTCGGAGGCGGTTCTTCTTTGGCCACGGCGCAAGGCGGGGGTGCGACTACTGAGGGTCGCCCGGAAGAGGACGCGCCTATTGATAGTAAGTGTTCTTTACCTCCTTTTCTTCTCTCTCTTTTTTTTCTATCTGTTGAGAGGTTTGATGTTGTTTGTAGCTCGCAAGCGCAAGGAACCGGAGGCGGTTGAGGAGACCGTAGCTGGTGGGTCGTCGCCTAAGCGGGCGGCTCATGGTGGGGATAAGCCGGGTGACCTAGAGCTTGAGCCGCCGCCGGTGCGTCAGCCTTTTTACATGAAGGTATTAAAGAAGCTTAGTAGTAAGTGGCTCTCTGGCCTTTGCCTTTTTAATCTTTTCTTCATAGTTGCTTTAATTTGCTTTTTGTTTTGATTGTAGGTTCCGTCCCTCCTTCTGTCCGACAATATCAGGAGGAGCGGAAGAAGAAGCTCGAGGAGGAGCGCGTTCAGGCTGAGGGGGCGCGCCAGACAGAGGCTGCGCGGAAGGAGGAGGAGGAGAAGCGTGCCACCGAGGCTGATTTGAAGAAGAGGCTGGAGGAGGAGACGGCCGCCCGCCAGGCCGAACTCAAGCGCAAACGTGCAGAAGATGCTCATTTGGCCGAGGCCGAACGCAAGCGGGCTGAAGAGGCTCGCTTGGCCGAGTTGGCGGCCGAGAAGGAGGAAGAGGAGCGCCGCCTCGTGTTATTGAAACAGCATGAGGATTTGGTGCACATGAAGAAGGAGCAGGCCCAGGGCATGGGTGCTCAAGGCGGAGAGGGCCAGCGGGGCGGGCCCGTTTTTGTGGATCTGAGCGAGAAGGATGTCACTGAGGCATCCTTCCCTGGTGGTGGGCCGGAGGCCCCAAAATCGCAAAGGGCCGAAGGCACGGTGGCGTCCTCCAGTGGGCCTGCCTTTCGTCTTGACGCTTCGGTCTATACGCCTGGGTGACGTATAACCGAAAGCTGCAGATTCCTCAATCCCTTCGTGGCCGAGGAGTTTGTGAGCTATGCGCTCCCGCCGGCGGAGCGCGCCCATTATCGGGCTCAGGACCGTAGCACCCTCTTCTCCGAGATGTGCATGAACCTTACGCAGACCCTGGGCAATCTTTATGCCCTACACAGAGGAGAGGGTGAGTTTTTAGACGAGCGGGCGTCGGTCGCCGGTGAGACTGAGCGTCTCGCCAGGGAGAAGGAAGTATACGAGTCGGCTCGTATACGCCTTCTGGAGCAGGTTCGGAAGTTGGAGTCCGAGTTGCGCCAGAAGGACGCCGATGCTGCTGAAAAGCAGAAGGCGTGGGCGAAGTCGACGGCGGTGGTGAACATCGAATTGGACCGCCGTCGTCAACTTGTCCAGAAGGCCGAGCTTGCCCTAGCTGACGAGAAGAAGGTCTCGGCAGCTAAGGGAAAGGAGTTGGAGGAGCTCTCCTCCAAGTACGCCACTGCTGTTGGTGATTTGAAGGCGAAGGACGCCGATGTGGTAAAGATGACCACTCGGGTGTCCGAGCTGGAGGAGCAGCTTGCAGCGTTGGCGAAGGAGCGGGAAGCGTGGGAGTTGGAGAAGACGCTTCTGTTGGATGCTCAAAGGGGTTACTGTGAGAAGTCGCTGTGGGTGATGTCCGATGGGATCTTCGCAGTATGTTTCCGGATCTTTTTCTAAGTTTTTCCTTCGCTTTTTATTTCTTGTTTGTTCTAACCTTTGTTTGATGTGCAGGTATATGAACGCTGCTGGAATGCGCCCAAGATGGGCGAGCAGATTGCCGAAGTGGTTGATGCTACTCGCACCTTGGGCGTCCACAGCGGCTGGTTGGAGGGATACTTGGCCGCTAAGGATGGCGCGCCTGTGGAGGAGCAGCCCTTTGGCGTTGTCAACACGGACCAGCTGCTGATGGAGCAGCTTCAGAAGTTGGAGTAGATTGAGTTCCCCGTGCTGCAGGTTGTGCGGCAATGCCTGGCCGATCCTGATCCTATCGCCAAATTTAAGCGGTGGGTAGAGGAATCTGATCGCGTAGGCCGTGAGCGCGCAGAGAAAGAGCTAGCGGAGAAGGCATGGTCCGGGGCGGGTAGCTCGGGGACGGCTCATGAGCCTCCTCAGTAGATCATTTTGTAATTTTCTCTTTCTTGTAAATATTGTTTGATGAAATGAAATGAACTTTCTTTTTGTTCTGCGTCTTGTTGATCTGTCTGATGTGTTTGTGCTTCGTTTGCTGAGTAGATTAACAAGTGAGGAGTGCGCCCAATAAGTAAGTGGGAGGTGTTTTGTCTTCATAAGTGATTAGTGCGCAGAATCAGTTATGAAGAGTAAATTAACTTCGTAAGTGATTCGTGCGCCGAGCCACTTGTGAAGAGTGAATTAGCTTCACAAGTGAGTAGTGCGCCGAATTAGTTTATGAAGAGTAAATTAACTTCATAAGTTTAGAGGAAGGAATAAAAAACTGAAACTTTTTTTTACAAGTAGCACTTGCGCAATTGCGCTACATTCCATGATCTAGGTATGGGTGTTCCATCGAGTTTTTCGAGCGCATATGCCCCTTTTCCTAGTACTTGTTGGACTTTGTAAGGCCCTTCCCAGTTAGGTGCTAGCTTTCCCGGGCGTTCTGCGTGGGAGGCATAGTTGTCCCTAAGGACATAGTCGCCGATGTCGAATTCGCAAACCTTGACTTTCGAATTATAGTAGCGTTCCAATTGTTTTTTGTAGTTTGCTTCGCGTATGGCGGCGATATCGCGCCTGTCGTCTAGGAGGTCTAGATTAAGGCGTAGCTCTCTGTCGTTATCTGTGTTGGCTGTATTGAGGACCCGTGGTGATGGAAATGTTATCTCCGCGGGTATTACAGCCTCAGAACCGTAGGTTAGGCTGAACGGAGTTTCGCCAGTGCTGGTCTTCGTGAGGGTGCGATGCGCCCATAGCACGTGTGGGAGCTCGTCCACCCAGCACGTCCGCTTTGATCCTAGGCGAGTCTTAATGCCTTCGACTAGGGATCTGTTGATGCGCTCCACCTGGCCATTACCTTGCGGATGGGCAACAGATGAAAAAATCTGACTGACGCCTAGTTGTGTTAACCATGTTTGGAGTTTTTTGTCAGTAAATTGTGTGCCGTTGTCCATGACGATCTCCATGGGTAAGCCAAAGCGGCAGATGATGAATTCCCAGATGAATTTTTTTATTTGTTCCGCGCTTATTGAAGCGAGTGGCTTGGCCTCTACCCATTTTGTGAAGTAGTCAACGGCGATGACGAGGTATTGTATCTTTCCGGGGGCCATTGGGAATGGGCCGACCAGGTCCATAGCCCATTTTTGAAATGGCCAGGCGGCTGTGACTGGTACCAGGTCGTTTTTGGGGCGCAGGGTATTTGGCGCATGTTGTTGGCAGTTGAAGCAGGTGCGTACGATTTTGACGGCGTCTTGATGCATACCCGGCCAATAATATCCTGCGTTCATGATTTTGGCGACGACCATTCTTGGCCCTGCGTGGATCCCGCATATGCCTTCGTGAATTTCTCGTATGAGTAGGGTGACTGTTGCGGCGTCTATGCATTTTAGTAATGGCCCCAAGTGTGAGCGTCGGTACAGGATCCCATTCATTAGTTGGTAATGTTGGGATTTGTATTGGATTTTTCGAGCCTCCGCTTTTTGAGGTGGCAAGGTGCCTGTTGCTAGATAGGCTTGAATAGGGGTCATCCATGATCCGGCGCCTGTCTGTGTTATATTGACCTGTCTAAGTGGTACTGAAGGTTGAGGCAGGGTTTCAATGCGTACCTCTTTGGCCATATGCGGCCAAGCGGTGGAGGCCATTTTGCTGAGTGCGTCAGCTTCCTTGTTGCCGCTGCGGTTTATGTGGAGGATGGTGCAAGTAACGAATTTCTTGGTGAGGAGCTTGGCCTGGTTGACGTATTGGGCCATGACGGGATCTTTGGCGTCGTAAACGCCGTTCATGTGGCCTGCTATCAGCATGGAGTCTACATGAGCGTTGAGGTGCCTTGCGCCCATTTTGTGTGCCAGGCGCAGGCCTGCCAAGAATGCTTCGTATTCAGCCTCGTTGTTTGTGCTTGGGAAATCAAGGCGCACGGCGTATGTGAATTCCGTTTTGTCGGGGCTGACGAGGCGGAGTCCAGCGCCCGAGCCTTGGTCATTGGAAGCTCCTTCGGTGTATAATGACCAAGTTACTCGATCGTCTGGAATGGGCTTGGGGTCTTGTTCGTCTTTGCAGTCTTGGATTTTGTCAATCGGGATTTCGGCGATGAAGTCTGCCAGGACCTGCCCTTTTATCGCGGGTCTTGGTTTGTAAACGATGGTATGTGCGCCCAACTCAATTGCCCATTTGGCCAAGCGGCCGGAAAGTTCTGGTTTGGACAGTACGGTGTTTATCCTGTAGTCTGTAAGGACGTTGATTGGATGTCCTTGGAAGTATCTTCGCAGGCGTCTTGACGTGTGGACTAATGCTAGGACGAGTTTTTCCATTGTTGAATATCTGGTTTCTGCGTCTGCTAGAGTGCGGCTGATATAGTAGATCGGTGTTTGTACTTTGTTGCGTTCTACTAATAGGACGGCGCCTATTGCCGTTTCTGACGCAGATAGATATAATGTAAGGGGCTCCTTTGGAAAGGGTGCTGTTAAAGTTGGCAAGTAGGTTAAACATTGCTTCATTTCACGGAAGGCTACCTCCGCTTCTGGTGTCCAGCGGAACTGTGTTTTTTTGAGTACATTTCGTAAAGTATGAACAAAAGGAAAAGACTTGGAGGCGTAGTTTGACAGGAAGCGGTTGAGAGCAACCAGACGTCCCATCAGTGTCTGTACGTCTTTTATCGAGTTTGGTGACGGCATGCGCTGGATTGCTTGGACTTTTTCCGGGTTTGGTTTGAAGCCGCCATTGGTGACAATGACGCCTAAGAATTTCCCTTCTTCTGATCCGAAGGAGCATTTGCCCGGATTTAGTTTCATTTGGATGCTGCGCAACTGTTCGAAGGTGCGCTGGATGTCCATAAGCATTGTATCCTCCTGGGTGCTTTTGATGACTAGGTCGTCCACGTAGACTTCAAGGTTGACGCCTATCTGGTTGATGAACGCCTGGTCCATGAGGCGTTGGTAGGTTGCGCCGGCGTTTTTGAGTCCGAAAGGCATTTTGGTGTAGCAGTACACCCCTCGATCTGTTCTGAACGCCGTTCGATCTTCATCTTCGTAAGCCATTTGAATTTGATGATATCCTCGATATGCGTCGAGGAAGCACTTGTATTTGAATGGCGCGAGTGAGTCAACCTTCAAATCGATCTCCGGGAGAGGGTAGTGATCTTTGGGGCATGCTTTGTTTAGGTCCTTGTAGTCGACGCACATGCGCCAGGACCCATTCTTTTTTAGTACCATTACTGGGTTGGCCACCCAGGTTTGGTGATTGCATTTTCTGATAATGCCTGCATCTAGCAGATCGTCGACTTGTTCATTCATGGCTTTGACTCTGTCGGGGCCGAGTGGCCGCTTTTTCTGGGCCACTGGGCGCGCGTCTTTGTATGCGTTGAGGCGGTGCTCGGCGATGTGTCTTGGGACGCCGATCATGTCTGATGATTGCCATGCGAAGATGTCTTTGTTCGCCACCAGTAGCTGTTTTAGGTGTGTTTTTACTTGGGGGGATAAGTGTAATACCCTACCCATAATAGGGTAATTAAAACGATAATATATTTGGTTTGTACTTGGAAAGCTAAAGCATTTCATAGTTTACTTTAACGCATTAACATCCAAAAGCAACATTGATTAGTACAAACATCCTAAATTATACTTATGGCTTAGCATATTACAAAATAACCAAGTATCTTCATAAGTTTATCAAAACATTGCGGAAACGGACGAGTTAAGCATGTTCGGTTCTTCAAATAAGCCTCAATCCTCATCCGGTTCATGTAGCTGAGTACCTAAGGGTTTATCACAGTTAGACAACCCATAAATATGTTATTATGATTGAATTTAGATGCAAAATACAAAAAAAAATGAATTTTGGCTGATTTGGCGTATCCTACGCCAGTTTTGGCGTATCCTACGCTATTGGCGTAGGGAGAGGGCATCTGGTGGCGTAGGACAGCAGAGATCAGCGTAGGCACTCTGACGTTGGCGTATCCTACGCCAAAATTGGCGTATCCTACGCCATTGGCGTAGGCAGTTGGCGTAGGAAACTCCAAAAGTGGCGTATCCTACACCAAATCCTGACAAGGTGCAAAATGTTTCAGCACCAAGCTGCCCCTTTTGGGTCATCTAAAAACTACTCCCGGGGCTTTCCGGAAAGCGTTTAATGGTTCCCATGCGATCAACTAACATGGTTAAGGGTAGTTTTATATTCCTTCTTCGGTTTCTAACTTGTAAACCACCATTTATCTACCCACCTTTAGGCTACCCCGAGTAGTTTTTGCACATATCTAAATCATAAGAAAATTGTAGTTTCCAAGTTCTAGTTATGGTTTTTACCACTTTTCAAGTCCTAAATTGACTAGAGAACTTCATGCCCAAGTCATTTATGCCGTGTTTTGCAGTGCCTCGCGTCCATGGCCACATGTGCCATTTCTCTTGGTCTTATTCGCTCGGCCTCTATGACTTGCGACATGGGTTTTCATTCAATCTTTTCTATCCCTTGGAAACCACCAAAGACATCTTTTACTATTGACACGACTAAAGTTATCATCCGTGATTAAGCATACATGTATTTATTTATAACAAGTCATAGATATGACTTACCTTACTCGTGGCCTTTTTGCTTCAAGTCCTTACCCGAGTGGCTCCCCGAGGACTCAAGCTTTGTACCTAGAATGGGATATTTCACATTTACGTTTAGATACTCATTCATAAGCGAAATATCACATACTCCTACAAGCTTCACGCAAGAATATAGGTTCAAATGAAATCGAGTTTCATTGAGGCGTTTCATCAAACACTTGGTAGGCGTCTTTAAACAAAGTTATTTTCTATGGCTAAAGGACATCATTAACCCATTTTTAGCACAATTTCAATAACATAGCATAAGCTTAAACATTCAAATCATAGGTTTCATTAAAAATCATAACATAGATGATTCTTTCCTAGTTCTAAGGCATCTCCTACCATTTTATCATAACCCATGACTTCCTATCATAAGGATTCTTATGAATCCTTCATCATACAAGTATTTCATCAAACACACATTATTTAGCTTATAATGAGTCACCCTTACACTAGAGCAACCTCTACAAACTCTCAACTTCACGTTTTTGGGATAACCCACAATTATCACATAGCCATGTATGACACCAATCAACAATTAAAGTCAAATAGATGTTACCTAGATGATTATCAAGCTTAGATGATCCGATTTAGGCTAAATGCAAGCAAGAATTCTTTGATTGGGTCTTGGATTGGACTTGATCTTGAGCTCTAGGTTTAAGTGTGTGTTTGTGTGTGTGTTTTTAGGATGGATCGATTCTTCTGGATATGAGAAGATCATCCACCATTTTCCATTTTATTGAAAATATTATTCACTTTGAAGAGTTGTCAATATTGGCCCCTTTGTGTTTAGAAAACAGTTTTAGTACCACAACACTAATCAATTAATATTATGTGAGTATTTAGGCCAAGATGAGGATTTACTAAAATTCACTCGTCATACTCGGTTAGTAATTTCCTCTTATTTGCTTAAACGAGTTCAATGATAAACGATAGATTTTGGGGCGTTACAACTCCACCCCCCTTAAGAGGGTTTCGTCCGCGAAACTAGAAACATACCGAATAGGTGTGGATAGAACCGTTTCATCTCTTCCTCGGACTCCCAAGTGGTGTCCGCTCCTTTTCTATGATCCCATTTGACCTTTACTTGGTCAATGCTTCGATTTCTGAGATGTTTCACCTTTCGGTCTAGAATCTCTATGGGGCGAGCCACATAGTTTAACTTCTCATCGATTTCGATTTCTTCCATGGGTATATATGTTGCTTCATCCGTCAAGCACTTTCGAAGGTATGAAACATGGAAGGTATTATGAATACGGTTTAACTCTTCGGGTAATTCCAAACGGTAGGCGACTTGTCCCACTCGTTCAAGGATTTTAAATGGCCCAATAAACCTTGGACCCAACTTCCCCCTTTTTCTAAACCGGATTACTCCCTTCCACGGGGAGACTTTTAACATTACAAATTCTCCCGGTTGAAATTCAATCGGCCTACGCCTTTTATCTGCGTATGGTTTCTGACGATCTTGAGCGGCTTTTAGGTGTGCGCGGATCATATTTATCTTTTCATTCGTGGCCTCGACCACATCTTTGTGAGCAAGCTCGCGAGGACCCACCTCCCCCCAACATACCGGGGTTCGGCATTTTCGCCCATAGAGGGCTTCGAACGGTGGCATACATATGCTAGCGTGGTAGCTGTTGTTATACGAAAACTCTACCAATGGTAGATACGTGTCCCAACTACCCCCGAAGTCGATAATGCATGCCCGAAGCATGTCTTCAAGTGTTTGGATCATTCTTTCGCTTTGTCCATCGGTTTGCGGATGGAATGCGGTGCTAAGCAACACTTTGGCACCCAATTGTGTTTGAAAGTCGCGCCAATAGCGCGAAGTAAACCGTGGGTCCCGATCAGAAATGATTGTCATGGGTACCCCATGCCGAGCTATTATCTCATTTAGAAATATATCTGCCATCTTCTCAGACGTATAAGTTTCGCGTATTGGGATAAAATGCGCGGTCTTTGTTAATCGATCCACCACCACCCATATTGCATCAAATCCCCGAGGCGTTATGGGTAGTTTGGTTAACAAATCCATCGTGATGTTCTCCCATTTCCACACGGGTATTTCCAAGGGTTGAAGTTTCCCGTATGGTTTTTGATGTTCCGCTTTGACTTGCATACAAGTCGAACATTTCTCTACATGTTTTGCTACATCCCGCTTCATCCCGGGCCACCAATAGTTAGGCTTTAAATCTTTATACATTTTAGTGGCCCCCGGGTGGATTGAATAGCGTGATTTATGGGCTTCTTCAAGCAATAGGGCCTTGACCCCACATGTGTTTGGAACCCAAATTCGGTCGAATCGGGTTTTTAACCCTTCGGAATTTTCCACCAACTCGTTAATTTGCCCTTGGATTCTCTCTTTCTTCCAGTTCTCTTGCTTTAAGGCTTCTGCTTGGGCTTCCCGGATTCGATCAAGAAGACCCGAAGTTACTACGAGTTGCATAGATCGCACTCGTATAGGTGTATAGCCTTCCTTGCGACTTAGGGCATCGGCCACAACATTGGCCTTCCCCGGATGATAATGGATTTCACAATCATAATCCTTTATTGTTTCCAACCATCGTCTTTGTCTCATGTTTAGATCTTTCTGGTTAAAGAAATACTTTAGGCTTTTGTGGTCTGTGAAGATTGTGACTTTTACTCCATATAAGTAATGCCTCCATATTTTTAAGGCAAAGACCATGGCGGCTAGTTCTAGATCATGAGTTGGGTATTTGGTCTCATGGACTTTCAACTGTCTCGATGCATAAGCTATAACTTTGCCTCGCTGCATTAATACACATCCCAACCCAAGGCTAGATGCATCAGAATAGACCACCATGTCTTCCGTGCCTTCAGGTAAGGTAAGCACCGGAGCCTGAGTCAGTCTTTCTTTGAGCGTGTTAAACGCTCGATCTTGTTCTTCTTTCCATGAGAACTTTTCATCTTTACGAGTTAGCTTGGTTAATGGGGCGGCAATCTTGGAGAAATCCTGAATGAATCTCCGATAGTATCCCGCGAGCCCCAAAAAGCTTCGGATTTCAGAGGGGTTTCTGGGTGGACTCCATTTGGATACGGCTTCTATTTTTGTGGGATCCACCAACACACCCTTGCTACTGACCACATGCCCAAGAAATTGGACCTCTCGAAGCCAAAACGCGCACTTCGAGAATTTAGCATAGAGTTTCTCTCTCCTCAAAGTGGAGAGTACCTCGCGTAAATGGCGAGCATGATCGGTCTCACTTTTTGAATAGATGAGGATGTCGTCAATGAAAACTATCACCGATTTGTCAAGCATTGGTTTGCAAACTCGATTCATTAAGTCCATGAATGCCGCGGGGGCATTTGTCAGTCCGAATGACATAACCAGAAATTCATAATGTCCATACCGCGTTCGAAACGCAGTTTTGGGCACATCGGCCTCTTTTACTTTCAGTTGGTGATATCCGGATCTTAAGTCGATTTTGGAAAACCAACTCGCACCCTGGAGTTGATCGAATAAGTCATCAATTCGCGGAAGTGGATACTTGTTCTTCACCGTGAGTTTATTCAACTCCCGGTAATCGATGCACATCCGGAGATTCCCATCCTTCTTTTTCACGAATAAAACTGGTGCTCCCCATGGAGACACACTCGGTCGAATGAAACCCCTATCAAGGAGGTCTTGCAACTGGGCCATCAATTCTTGCAGTTCGGATGGTGCGAGTCTGTACGGTGCCTTAGCAACCGGCATGGCCCCTGGAATAAGTTCTATCCCAAATTCTACCTCTCTATCGGGAGGTATGCCCGGAAGTTCATCCGGAAAAACGTCTTCGTATTCTTGCACTACCGGCACGTCTTGAATACCCGTGACTTTTCCCCGTGTATCAGTCACATACGTGATGTAAGCCTTGCACCCGTGTTGCATAAGCTTTTTGGCTTCAAGCATAGAGCATACGATGGGGTTACAGTTCGCTTCCCCGTGTATTGTGATTTGCTTCCCACTTGGGGAGGTGAGCTTTATCGTTTTGTGGTAACAGTTTACTTGGGCATGGTATTGAGACAACCAGTCCATCCCTATCACCACTTCAAATTCTCCCATTTTCATAGGCACTAGATCTACCGGGAAGTCCTCCCCGTTTAGGCTGATCTTACAACCTCGGCATATATCAAAAACAACAAAGTGTTTATTATTACCTACTTCTACTTCAAGAGGAACATGTAATTTTATAAGAACAAACGATGGGTGTCGAATAAGCTCGTGCGAGACGAAAGACTTATTTGCACCCGTATCGAATAAAACTTTAGCTAGTATTGAATTAACAAGAAAAGTACCTGCAACCATGTTCGGGTCTGACTTGGCTTCCTCGGCAGTGATATTAAAAGATCTTGCCTTTGACTTGGAAGCATCAGTTGTGCTTTTGGTGTTGGCATTTGACTTGTTCATCTCCGGGCACTCAGATTTCTTGTGACCCGGTTGATAGCATTTAAAGCAGACATCAGCTTTGGTGGGGCAGTTGGCCACAATGTGTCCAGTTTTCTTGCAGTTGGGGCACGGTTTGTTTTTGAAGTAGCATTCCCCGCGGTGGGTCTTGCCACATATTTTACATATATTGGGCGACCCGCCCTTCGTGCCCCCCTTTTTAGGAGATTCACCCACCCTTTGCTTTTTATTTGGACTTGGATTTGTGTCTGCTAATTTTCTTTCACCACGCTCGATTTGTTTCTTGAGTTCCATTTCCCTCTCACGGGCTGCATTGATCATATCAGTCAAGGTTTCGTATCTTGAGGGGGTCATGAACTCTCTATACTCGGCCCCGAGCATATTGTGATAGTAATAGATTTTCTGCTCTTCTGTTTGAGCTAAATCACCACAGAATTTGAGTTTATCGAGGAAGATCCCCGTAATTTTATCAATTGGTTCCCCTTTATGTCTGAGTTGCGTGAACTCTTCCTTGATCTGATTTACAGCTGCCTTTGGGCTATGATGTTGGAGGAATGGAACTTTAAATTCCTCCCAAGTCATGGCTCTTAAAGCCTCCGAGCTTAACCCGCTCCTTTTCACGTCCCACCAATTCTTGGCTAGGTCGCGTAACTGCCCAGTGGCGTAAGTCACTTTATCCTGCTCTTCACAGCCAGTTCGGTCAAAGATGTCTTCCATCTCTGTTAGCCATCGTTGGCATAGAACAGGGTTAACCTCCCCTTCATATAAACTTGGCTTACATGCCATAAACTTGTTATATGGGCAAGCCTTTCGAACTTGGTTTCGATTAACTTCTTGGAGAACATTCTCCTTGATTTCATTACATTTCTCATCCATCACGGAGAGAAGTGTTGATTGTAGTTGACTTAAGAAGCCGGGTATCCCGGTTTGCATTGCCCTTCCGATTTCTTCGGAAATGATGTCTTTGATTTCTTCCTGTGTAAGGGAAGCTTGTCGTCTTGTTGCTTCATCAGCCATCGTGTAGCTGAAAGGGATTTTATCAGTGTTTAGTAGCATTTCTATAGATTCAAATTTATTATGCTACTTTAATCGTATTCGATTGCACCTTCTAGATGATGCAATCATGTTTTCCCAATTCCCGGTTCGGCCGAGTTTTAGCTCGCCATGACCGTGCAATTGATACGTGTACGTGTTTTAGGTACCCGTGGTACCTTTTCAGTGTATCCCTTAAGTAATACAATAAAAATTCCCCAACTTTCGGCTAACCTTTACCGTGTAGTTGGAATTTCGTGTTTCTTGGGTGTTAGTGTTTAGCACACTATTCCCTTAGTTCGTTCTGATTGACACATGTTCAATCATAATATAATTCATTTTTGACTAAGTTATCACATTTTGGAAGTGAATTCCTTACCGGATGGATGATCAAGCTTGAACCGAACGCTTAACTTGTTTAACCTTGGGCTCTGAATACCACTTGTAATACCCTACCCATAATAGGGTAATTAAAACGATAATATATTTGGTTTGTACTTGGAAAGCTAAAGCATTTCATAGTTTACTTTAACGCATTAACATCCAAAAGCAACATTGATTAGTACAAACATCCTAAATTATACTTATGGCTTAGCATATTACAAAATAACCAAGTATCTTCATAAGTTTATCAAAACATTGCGGAAACGGACGAGTTAAGCATGTTCGGTTCTTCAAATAAGCCTCAATCCTCATCCGGTTCATGTAGCTGAGTACCTAAGGGTTTATCACAGTTAGACAACCCATAAATATGTTATTATGATTGAATTTAGATGCAAAATACAAAAAAAAATGAATTTTGGCTGATTTGGCGTATCCTACGCCAGTTTTGGCGTATCCTACGCTATTGGCGTAGGGAGAGGGCATCTGGTGGCGTAGGACAGCAGAGATCAGCGTAGGCACTCTGACGTTGGCGTATCCTACGCCAAAATTGGCGTATCCTACACCATTGGCGTAGGCAGTTGGCATAGGAAACTCCAAAAGTGGCGTATCCTACACCAAATCCTGACAAGGTGCAAAATGTTTCAGCACCAAGCTGCCCCTTTTGGGTCATCTAAAAACTACTCCCGGGGCTTTCCGGAAAGCGTTTAATGGTTCCCATGCGATCAACTAACATGGTTAAGGGTAGTTTTATATTCCTTCTTCGGTTTCTAACTTGTAAACCACCATTTATCTACCCACCTTTAGGCTACCCCGAGTAGTTTTTGCACATATCTAAATCATAAGAAAATTGTAGTTTCCAAGTTCTAGTTATGGTTTTTACCACTTTTCAAGTCCTAAATTGACTAGAGAACTTCATGCCCAAGTCATTTATGCCGTGTTTTGCAGTGCCTCGCGTCCATGGCCACATGTGCCATTTCTCTTGGTCTTATTCGCTCGGCCTCTATGACTTGCGACATGGGTTTTCATTCAATCTTTTCTATCCCTTGGAAACCACCAAAGACATCTTTTACTATTGACACGACTAAAGTTATCATCCGTGATTAAGCATACATGTATTTATTTATAACAAGTCATAGATATGACTTACCTTACTCGTGGCCTTTTTTCTTCAAGTCCTTACCCGAGTGGCTCCCCGAGGACTCAAGCTTTGTACCTAGAATGGGATATTTCACATTTACGTTTAGATACTCATTCATAAGCGAAATATCACATACTCCTACAAGCTTCACGCAAGAATATAGGTTCAAATGAAATCGAGTTTCATTGAGGCGTTTCATCAAACACTTGGTAGGCGTCTTTAAACAAAGTTATTTTCTATGGCTAAAGGACATCATTAACCCATTTTTAGCACAATTTCAATAACATAGCATAAGCTTAAACATTCAAATCATAGGTTTCATTAAAAATCATAACATAGATGATTCTTTCCTAGTTCTAAGGCATCTCCTACCATTTTATCATAACCCATGACTTCCTATCATAAGGATTCTTATGAATCCTTCATCATACAAGTATTTCATCAAACACACATTATTTAGCTTATAATGAGTCACCCTTACACTAGAGCAACCTCTACAAACTCTCAACTTCACGTTTTTGGGATAACCCACAATTATCACATAGCCATGTATGACACCAATCAACAATTAAAGTCAAATAGATGTTACCTAGATGATTATCAAGCTTAGATGATCCGATTTAGGCTAAATGCAAGCAAGAATTCTTTGATTGGGTCTTGGATTGGACTTGATCTTGAGCTCTAGGTTTAAGTGTGTGTTTGTGTGTGTGTTTTTAGGATGGATCGATTCTTCTGGATATGAGAAGATCATCCACCATTTTCCATTTTATTGAAAATATTATTCACTTTGAAGAGTTGTCAATATTGGCCCCTTTGTGTTTAGAAAACATGTTTTAGTACCACAACACTAATCAATTAATATTATGTGAGTATTTAGGCCAAGATGAGGATTTACTAAAATTCACTCGTCATACTCGGTTAGTAATTTCCTCTTATTTGCTTAAACGAGTTCAATGATAAACGATAGATTTTGGGGCGTTACAACTCCACCCCCCTTAAGAGGGTTTCGTCCGCGAAACTAGAAACATACCGAATAGGTGTGGATAGAACCGTTTCATCTCTTCCTCGGACTCCCAAGTGGTGTCCGCTCCTTTTCTATGATCCCATTTGACCTTTACTTGGTCAATGCTTCGATTTCTGAGATGTTTCACCTTTCGGTCTAGAATCTCTATGGGGCGAGCCACATAGTTTAACTTCTCATCGATTTCGATTTCTTCCATGGGTATATATGTTGCTTCATCCGTCAAGCACTTTCGAAGGTATGAAACATGGAAGGTATTATGAATACGGTTTAACTCTTCGGGTAATTCCAAACGGTAGGCGACTTGTCCCACTCGTTCAAGGATTTTAAATGGCCCAATAAACCTTGGACCCAACTTCCCCCTTTTTCTAAACCGGATTACTCCCTTCCACGGGGAGACTTTTAACATTACAAATTCTCCCGGTTGAAATTCAATCGGCCTACGCCTTTTATCTGCGTATGATTTCTGACGATCTTGAGCGGCTTTTAGGTGTGCGCGGATCATATTTATCTTTTCATTCGTGGCCTCGACCACATCTTTGTGAGCAAGCTCGCGAGGACCCACCTCCCCCCAACATACCGGGGTTCGGCATTTTCGCCCATAGAGGGCTTCGAACGGTGGCATACATATGCTAGCGTGGTAGCTGTTGTTATACGAAAACTCTACCAATGGTAGATACGTGTCCCAACTACCCCCGAAGTCGATAATGCATGCCCGAAGCATGTCTTCAAGTGTTTGGATCATTCTTTCGCTTTGTCCATCGGTTTGCGGATGGAATGCGGTGCTAAGCAACACTTTGGCACCCAATTGTGTTTGAAAGTCGCGCCAATAGCGCGAAGTAAACCGTGGGTCCCGATCAGAAATGATTGTCATGGGTACCCCATGCCGAGCTATTATCTCATTTAGAAATATATCTGCCATCTTCTCAGACGTATAAGTTTCGCGTATTGGGATAAAATGCGCGGTCTTTGTTAATCGATCCACCACCACCCATATTGCATCAAATCCCCGAGGCGTTATGGGTAGTTTGGTTAACAAATCCATCGTGATGTTCTCCCATTTCCACACGGGTATTTCCAAGGGTTGAAGTTTCCCGTATGGTTTTTGATGTTCCGCTTTGACTTGCATACAAGTCGAACATTTCTCTACATGTTTTGCTACATCCCGCTTCATCCCGGGCCACCAATAGTTAGGCTTTAAATCTTTATACATTTTAGTGGCCCCCGGGTGGATTGAATAGCGTGATTTATGGGCTTCTTCAAGCAATAGGGCCTTGACCCCACATGTGTTTGGAACCCAAATTCGGTCGAATCGGGTTTTTAACCCTTCGGAATTTTCCACCAACTCGTTAATTTGCCCTTGGATTCTCTCTTTCTTCCAGTTCTCTTGCTTTAAGGCTTCTGCTTGGGCTTCCCGGATTCGATCAAGAAGACCCGAAGTTACTACGAGTTGCATAGATCGCACTCGTATAGGTGTATAGCCTTCCTTGCGACTTAGGGCATCGGCCACAACATTGGCCTTCCCCGGATGATAATGGATTTCACAATCATAATCCTTTATTGTTTCCAACCATCGTCTTTGTCTCATGTTTAGATCTTTCTGGTTAAAGAAATACTTTAGGCTTTTGTGGTCTGTGAAGATTGTGACTTTTACTCCATATAAGTAATGCCTCCATATTTTTAAGGCAAAGACCATGGCGGCTAGTTCTAGATCATGAGTTGGGTATTTGGTCTCATGGACTTTCAACTGTCTCGATGCATAAGCTATAACTTTGCCTCGCTGCATTAATACACATCCCAACCCAAGGCTAGATGCATCAGAATAGACCACCATGTCTTCCGTGCCTTCAGGTAAGGTAAGCACCGGAGCCTGAGTCAGTCTTTCTTTGAGCGTGTTAAACGCTCGATCTTGTTCTTCTTTCCATGAGAACTTTTCATCTTTACGAGTTAGCTTGGTTAATGGGGCGGCAATCTTGGAGAAATCCTGAATGAATCTCCGATAGTATCCCGCGAGCCCCAAAAAGCTTCGGATTTCAGAGGGGTTTCTGGGTGGACTCCATTTGGATACGGCTTCTATTTTTGTGGGATCCACCAACACACCCTTGCTACTGACCACATGCCCAAGAAATTGGACCTCTCGAAGCCAAAACGCGCACTTCGAGAATTTAGCATAGAGTTTCTCTCTCCTCAAAGTGGAGAGTACCTCGCGTAAATGGCGAGCATGATCGGTCTCACTTTTTGAATAGATGAGGATGTCGTCAATGAAAACTATCACCGATTTGTCAAGCATTGGTTTGCAAACTCGATTCATTAAGTCCATGAATGCCGCGGGGGCATTTGTCAGTCCGAATGACATAACCAGAAATTCATAATGTCCATACCGCGTTCGAAACGCAGTTTTGGGCACATCGGCCTCTTTTACTTTCAGTTGGTGATATCCGGATCTTAAGTCGATTTTGGAAAACCAACTCGCACCCTGGAGTTGATCGAATAAGTCATCAATTCGCGGAAGTGGATACTTGTTCTTCACCGTGAGTTTATTCAACTCCCGGTAATCGATGCACATCCGGAGATTCCCATCCTTCTTTTTCACGAATAAAACTGGTGCTCCCCATGGAGACACACTCGGTCGAATGAAACCCCTATCAAGGAGGTCTTGCAACTGGGCCATCAATTCTTGCAGTTCGGATGGTGCGAGTCTGTACGGTGCCTTAGCAACCGGCATGGCCCCTGGAATAAGTTCTATCCCAAATTCTACCTCTCTATCGGGAGGTATGCCCGGAAGTTCATCCGGAAAAACGTCTTCGTATTCTTGCACTACCGGCACGTCTTGAATACCCGTGACTTTTCCCCGTGTATCAGTCACATACGTGATGTAAGCCTTGCACCCGTGTTGCATAAGCTTTTTGGCTTCAAGCATAGAGCATACGATGGGGTTACAGTTCGCTTCCCCGTGTATTGTGATTTGCTTCCCACTTGGGGAGGTGAGCTTTATCGTTTTGTGGTAACAGTTTACTTGGGCATGGTATTGAGACAACCAGTCCATCCCTATCACCACTTCAAATTCTCCCATTTTCATAGGCACTAGATCTACCGGGAAGTCCTCCCCGTTTAGGCTGATCTTACAACCTCGGCATATATCAAAAACAACAAAGTGTTTATTATTACCTACTTCTACTTCAAGAGGAACATGTAATTTTATAAGAACAAACGATGGGTGTCGAATAAGCTCGTGCGAGACGAAAGACTTATTTGCACCCGTATCGAATAAAACTTTAGCTAGTATTGAATTAACAAGAAAAGTACCTGCAACCATGTTCGGGTCTGACTTGGCTTCCTCGGCAGTGATATTAAAAGATCTTGCCTTTGACTTGGAAGCATCAGTTGTGCTTTTGGTGTTGGCATTTGACTTGTTCATCTCCGGGCACTCAGATTTCTTGTGACCCGGTTGATAGCATTTAAAGCAGACATCAGCTTTGGTGGGGCAGTTGGCCACAATGTGTCCAGTTTTCTTGCAGTTGGGGCACGGTTTGTTTTTGAAGTAGCATTCCCCGCGGTGGGTCTTGCCACATATTTTACATATATTGGGCGACCCGCCCTTCGTGCCCCCCTTTTTAGGAGATTCACCCACCCTTTGCTTTTTATTTGGACTTGGATTTGTGTCTGCTAATTTTCTTTCACCACGCTCGATTTGTTTCTTGAGTTCCATTTCCCTCTCACGGGCTGCATTGATCATATCAGTCAAGGTTTCGTATCTTGAGGGGGTCATGAACTCTCTATACTCGGCCCCGAGCATATTGTGATAGTAATAGATTTTCTGCTCTTCTGTTTGAGCTAAATCACCACAGAATTTGAGTTTATCGAGGAAGATCCCCGTAATTTTATCAATTGGTTCCCCTTTATGTCTGAGTTGCGTGAACTCTTCCTTGATCTGATTTACAGCTGCCTTTGGGCTATGATGTTGGAGGAATGGAACTTTAAATTCCTCCCAAGTCATGGCTCTTAAAGCCTCCGAGCTTAACCCGCTCCTTTTCACGTCCCACCAATTCTTGGCTAGGTCGCGTAACTGCCCAGTGGCGTAAGTCACTTTATCCTGCTCTTCACAGCCAGTTCGGTCAAAGATGTCTTCCATCTCTGTTAGCCATCGTTGGCATAGAACAGGGTTAACCTCCCCTTCATATAAACTTGGCTTACATGCCATAAACTTGTTATATGGGCAAGCCTTTCGAACTTGGTTTCGATTAACTTCTTGGAGAACATTCTCCTTGATTTCATTACATTTCTCATCTATCACGGAGAGAAGTGTTGATTGTAGTTGACTTAAGAAGCCGGGTATCCCGGTTTGCATTGCCCTTCCGATTTCTTCGGAAATGATGTCTTTGATTTCTTCCCGTGTAAGGGAAGCTTGTCGTCTTGTTGCTTCATCAGCCATCGTGTAGCTGAAAGGGATTTTATCAGTGTTTAGTAGCATTTCTATAGATTCAAATTTATTATGCTACTTTAATCGTATTCGATTGCACCTTCTAGATGATGCAATCATGTTTTCCCAATTCCCGGTTCGGCCGAGTTTTAGCTCGCCATGACCGTGCAATTGATACGTGTACGTGTTTTAGGTACCCGTGGTACCTTTTCAGTGTATCCCTTAAGTAATACAATAAAAATTCCCCAACTTTCGGCTAACCTTTACCGTGTAGTTGGAATTTCGTGTTTCTTGGGTGTTAGTGTTTAGCACACTATTCCCTTAGTTCGTTCTGATTGACACATGTTCAATCATAATATAATTCATTTTTGACTAAGTTATCACATTTTGGAAGTGAATTCCTTACCGGATGGATGATCAAGCTTGAACCGAACGCTTAACTTGTTTAACCTTGGGCTCTGAATACCACTTGTAATACCCTACCCATAATAGGGTAATTAAAACGATAATATATTTGGTTTGTACTTGGAAAGCTAAAGCATTTCATAGTTTACTTTAACGCATTAACATCCAAAAGCAACATTGATTAGTACAAACATCCTAAATTATACTTATGGCTTAGCATATTACAAAATAACCAAGTATCTTCATAAGTTTATCAAAACATTGCGGAAACGGACGAGTTAAGCATGTTCGGTTCTTCAAATAAGCCTCAATCCTCATCCGGTTCATGTAGCTGAGTACCTAAGGGTTTATCACAGTTAGACAACCCATAAATATGTTATTATGATTGAATTTAGATGCAAAATACAAAAAAAAATGAATTTTGGCTGATTTGGCGTATCCTACGCCAGTTTTGGCGTATCCTACGCTATTGGCGTAGGGAGAGGGCATCTGGTGGCGTAGGACAGCAGAGATCAGCGTAGGCACTCTGACGTTGGCGTATCCTACGCCAAAATTGGCGTATCCTACGCCATTGGCGTAGGCAGTTGGCGTAGGAAACTCCAAAAGTGGCGTATCCTACACCAAATCCTGACAAGGTGCAAAATGTTTCAGCACCAAGCTGCCCCTTTTGGGTCATCTAAAAACTACTCCCGGGGCTTTCCGGAAAGCGTTTAATGGTTCCCATGCGATCAACTAACATGGTTAAGGGTAGTTTTATATTCCTTCTTCGGTTTCTAACTTGTAAACCACCATTTATCTACCCACCTTTAGGCTACCCCGAGTAGTTTTTGCACATATCTAAATCATAAGAAAATTGTAGTTTCCAAGTTCTAGTTATGGTTTTTACCACTTTTCAAGTCCTAAATTGACTAGAGAACTTCATGCCCAAGTCATTTATGCCGTGTTTTGCAGTGCCTCGCGTCCATGGCCACATGTGCCATTTCTCTTGGTCTTATTCGCTCGGCCTCTATGACTTGCGACATGGGTTTTCATTCAATCTTTTCTATCCCTTGGAAACCACCAAAGACATCTTTTACTATTGACACGACTAAAGTTATCATCCGTGATTAAGCATACATGTATTTATTTATAACAAGTCATAGATATGACTTACCTTACTCGTGGCCTTTTTGCTTCAAGTCCTTACCCGAGTGGCTCCCCGAGGACTCAAGCTTTGTACCTAGAATGGGATATTTCACATTTACGTTTAGATACTCATTCATAAGCGAAATATCACATACTCCTACAAGCTTCACGCAAGAATATAGGTTCAAATGAAATCGAGTTTCATTGAGGCGTTTCATCAAACACTTGGTAGGCGTCTTTAAACAAAGTTATTTTCTATGGCTAAAGGACATCATTAACCCATTTTTAGCACAATTTCAATAACATAGCATAAGCTTAAACATTCAAATCATAGGTTTCATTAAAAATCATAACATAGATGATTCTTTCCTAGTTCTAAGGCATCTCCTACCATTTTATCATAACCCATGACTTCCTATCATAAGGATTCTTATGAATCCTTCATCATACAAGTATTTCATCAAACACACATTATTTAGCTTATAATGAGTCACCCTTACACTAGAGCAACCTCTACAAACTCTCAACTTCACGTTTTTGGGATAACCCACAATTATCACATAGCCATGTATGACACCAATCAACAATTAAAGTCAAATAGATGTTACCTAGATGATTATCAAGCTTAGATGATCCGATTTAGGCTAAATGCAAGCAAGAATTCTTTGATTGGGTCTTGGATTGGACTTGATCTTGAGCTCTAGGTTTAAGTGTGTGTTTGTGTGTGTGTTTTTAGGATGGATCGATTCTTCTGGATATGAGAAGATCATCCACCATTTTCCATTTTATTGAAAATATTATTCACTTTGAAGAGTTGTCAATATTGGCCCCTTTGTGTTTAGAAAACATGTTTTAGTACCACAACACTAATCAATTAATATTATGTGAGTATTTAGGCCAAGATGAGGATTTACTAAAATTCACTCGTCATACTCGGTTAGTAATTTCCTCTTATTTGCTTAAACGAGTTCAATGATAAACGATAGATTTTGGGGCGTTACAATAAGGTCCGGCCCAAAGTAATGGTTTGTTCAGGGAAGGCTGGGTTGAGGACCCAGTTTTCGTCAGTTAGCGGGGTTGTTGGAGGTGTTGCTGCGTCGTCAGCTAGGTGGGTTGTCATGAGACATTCTTGATTACCTCGGATGTATGCGATCCCAGTGGGTGTTGGGAAACCCATGGTTTGATGAGGAGTTGATGCGGTGGAGTTGAAGTTTGCCAAACCTTGTCTTCCTAGCAATATGTCGTAGGAGGAAACGGCTGGGATGACGTGGAAGGTGCATACTTCCGAGCGGCTGTGTGTGCCGTCATCAAGTGTGACTGTAAAGTCAAACTTGCCGATGGGATGAATTACCTCATTGGAGAAGCCGACAATAGGTGTATCTGGTTATAGGCGTGCCTTGTCCTCTTTGTCTAGCTGATCGAAGCACTGTTGGTACATGATGTCGAAGCTGCTGCCGCCGTCGCACATCATTTTGTAAGTTCGGTAGTGTCCGAACAGTGCTGTGATAGTGAGGGGAGTCGTTGACTGAGCGCCCCCTGGGATTATAGGGAGGAGGACTTGGGCCTCCCGCCAATTTTCGGATGTGGTTGCTATGTTGGGCAAGTTTGTCTTTGATGGGTTTATCGGGCTCGTCTTGCCTGCGTCCGCCTGCGCGAACGTTTTTGACCAGGTTGGCAAGTTTCCCGGAGCGCAGGGCCTCCTCGATTTCCATTTTGAGGCTGTAGCAGTTGTCGGTATCGTGGCCTACGTCTTTGTTGAAGTCACAAAACCTGGTGGTGTCAACATTTTTTCGTTTTGTCCCCATGGGTTTCGGGATTTTGAAGGTTACCTCTCCGGTGGAGAGGACTTGTGACAGTACTTGGGATGGCGTTTTGGTGAGAGTGGTCCAATCCTGGTTCCGGCGTCCGCTGTTGCGTTGGTCGCGACTTTGTTTGTTGCCGATGATGTTTCTGGCGTCGCCGGAAGTTGAGTATCGTCCTTCATCGGTGGAACCAGAGATGCGGTTCCAGACGGATGATCGGTTGCTGCCGCGGCTGCGGTTGTTGCTGGAACTCCCTCTCTGGTTTTGGCGCATCGTTTTCTGGTTGCCCGCGTAGAGTTTTGAGATGCGGACAACTTCTTCCCAGGCATCTGGGACGCCGTCTTTCCCCTGTAGGGTGTGTTGTAGGCCATCGTCGTTGACGTTAGATAAGAAGGAGGTTCGGGTTGCCTCGTCCCCGGTTCCCAACTGGAGGGCCTCTTTGTTGAACCGCACGATGAAGTCCTCGAGGGGTTCTGTGTCTCTGCGCTTGCAGAGGGAGATTTGGCTTTTGTCGCGCTTGTGGCGACACTGTTGGCTGAAATGGAGCGAGAAATTTTCGATCAGCTGTTCGTAGCTGTCGATGCTTCCGGTGGGGAGGTTGTCAAACCAGACCCTGGCGGCTCCAGTGAGTGTCTGGGCGAACATGTGGCACCAAACGGGTAGGGTCCAACCGATGATGGCCCCAGCTTGGTTGAATATGCCAAGGTGGTCATCTGGGTCGGATAGGCCGTCGTAGATTTTAACGTTGGCCGGTAAGCGTTGTCTTGGTGGGATTGGTGCCTGAGAGATGCGCCGAGTAAATTTAGACTTGTCCGCAAATGCGGTTGGTCTGTAAGGGAGCGATAGGTTGGTGGTAGCGTCGTCGTTGTAGCGATTGAGTCGTTCCCGCCTGTAATATGGGCTATGACGATAGTCCCGGGAGGCATCGTCCTCCCACGAACATTCGTCGTAGTCTTCGGCGTCAAACCGGTTGTGCTTTGCACGGGCCTGGTCCTCAGGGGTTTGCCCTGGACCTTCCCCATGACGGGCGGGCGCCGGTGTTCTTGCGGGCTGCCTTGAGGAGGAGCCTATGAGTGCTTTGCCGGTGCGTCGGCGTCGTTCCAGTTGTGCGTCGAGGATTTGTCTCTGCGTTCGTACCAGTCATTGTTTAGTGCCTCGATTTCCTCCTCAGTTGGAGGAGTTGGGTCTGTGAGCTGGGCCTCCAGATTTCTGGGGGGTTATAAGGGGTTGTTGTTGGTTGTTGTGGTCCCCTGATGTTGGGCGGGATGGGGTGGCGTCAGTGATGTCTTCGACGACCCCGGACGGAGTGTACACTGGTGGGGGTGAGGTCATTTTTATGATTTTGTCTGTAAAAGTTTATTGGGTTAGAGCAGTTGTGGTAAGGCCACGGATGGTGATTCTACTGTATTTTATAAAGAGAGTGTGATTATAAAATACGTGTGGGTCTGTAGACAAGACCAAGGATTTACGAGACTACCAATCAGAAGAGCCGAGCCTCTAATCGTTAGTATAATAAACAAGGGGGGTGAAGAAGGTACGAGAGTTCGTATTCTTCTTGAGTGAAAGTATGTTGGATATTCGATGCCAATAAAAGGAGAAGAGAGTCCTCCTTTTATAGTACCGAGATGCCCCACTTTCTCAGCCCATCCTCTACCTTTAACGGGGCCCGGCCCAGGTAGAGGAGTCTCCATAATCCGGCCCAAGCCTTTAGGCCCATTTGGTGCAAGTGGGTTTTTAGTAAAGTGGGAGAAAGTGGAATGCTAGGGGAGATGTTACCGTCCTGACGCATGTACACGTGGCGCCCAGTAAGTGGATGCTGATGGGCGGTTGACACGTGGTGCTCGCCCATTGGTGGATCCAGGCGGTGGACAATTTATACTTTCCAGGATTTCGAGATGGACAGAGAAAGTCTGCTTCGTCAGGAAGATATCTTGGTTGAGAGGCTGCCACGTCATCGCCTTTTCTGCTCGTCAGACTGGAGAAAGTCTTTGATTGGAGGGGAACTCTGACGGGCCGCCTGTCATGTCAGAGATATTTGTTTGGGGCAGGGGTGAGTTCCAAAGCTGCCCCAAAAGGTATCTTCCACTTGTAGTGACGCTTGTCAAGGAAGCCTTGAGGTATATTTGGCCCGCCCCTGTAAAAGGGGCGGGTGTTCATGTGCCTGGCGTCGAATGTACCGCTGACGTAAAACGGGCGGGTGGACGCCAGGTGTTCCGTCGACGTGGATCGTGAATATAAATGCACGCGTCGGACGGCAGAAGCATCGCTGACGTAGAACGGGTTTGTGGACGCCAGACGTTCCGCTGACATAAAACGGGCGGATGGGCGCGAAACGATCCGCTGACGTAGAACGGGTGTGTAAGCGTCTGGCGAAGCATGTTCTAAGTGGGCGATGGTATGATATTTGTAATGTTTTAATAACATATCCCTTCAGTCTCAAACAAGTGTACATCACTTACATGTCAATTCCATACCACCTAAGACCTCAATTAATCACATAAGCACATAATACACAATCTGTGTTTTCAGGACAGATTGTGCGCCATCAAAACCAATTTATTTAAAATAGTAAATCAGTGAGTTAATCTCCCAAATTTTTATTGAATATTCTTTGGGATTCACTTAACAACCATTATTTTTTTTTGTCTTAAATCCAAGCACAAAAATAATTAAAATTCGTTTAACACAGCTATGTTCAGAAAAACTTCCTAACGGGTCAGTTTGGTAGATAAATTCCCAAAAATTGTGTATTCATCCAAACGGGATGAATCCACTTGGAAAACTCTAATTACTCCAATATTAACCTTCTGTAAAAATTTCACAACCCAACTCTTTATAAAACTTGAGTTATGATGTTTCAAAGTTGACTCAGTTTGATACCCGAAATTCTGACCTGACCTATTTTCAATGAAAATTCCAAAAACGACACAACCGACGTCCAAAACACCTGATTTTACCCATTATGAAAAGCTAAGACCAGGTGTGATTCAACCATGCAAAGAAAATACCAAAATCATCATGTTAATTAGGTCGTGTTACAGCTCCTACAAGTTCGTCTAATCATTCTGTCCAGATTTTAGTTTCGCCTAAATCATACTTTAATCGACTACCGTGTGCATAAAAACAATCAACAAACATCAATCATCATTACCAAACATCCCTAATACTTATTTTGATCAGATTCTAATACCAATCATGCAAAGATCACAACTTTAAAGACCAAAACATCAATAACTTGCGCAACAAGTATCCTATGATGTTACTAACCGTTTATTATCATGTTTAATCCGTTTAATCTTCAAGAACTTCATGTTTTAATGATTATTAAAAACTTTCAGACCTGGACAAACTTTGTTACATGATTTTTATAACAAAAACATAAGATAAAAGTGTAAGGAATCAAAGGTTATACCCTTAGCTCTTCGATTCGATCAACCGTGCGCCTTTGGAGCTTCCCAATTGATGATCTTGAGCCTTAGCAGGAGCTTTAGGGTTAATATTTCGTGTGGGGCAGTAAGGGGGCGATTAGGGTTGAGTTTAGGGGTTGCATGGGGGTTAAGGATGCTTAAATAGGAGTGTAAGGCGGTTTAGACCCGTCAGACGCATTCGAGCGGCCGCTCGGGCCCTGTGAGCGGCCGTTCACAGGCCCGAGGCCCGCGTGCGTGTCTCGTTTCGTCACCCGACGCGTTATCCTTCGACGTTTTCGTTATTTCGGACCGTAACAAGTGCAACCCCATGCGTTAAGACCCTAATAAACCTCATACTCCACTTTTAGTGATTTTTATTAACGTATTCGGTTTAGGTTCACACAATCACGTATGGTTTTCACATAAGTTCGTCAAATATCACAGAGACACATAAGTTCATTATTCACCAACGTCCGAGGTTCACTAATCATGTATACAGTATGGTAATTCCCCGAATTACCACTTCATGCAGTTATTAACCTATAACTGTGAAACGTGTGTCCTATCTAGCTAACCCTAGTTAAGTATAATGCAAGGAACGTAACTAGAGTTTAGTTAAAGTGAGATCCTGAAATTGCAGGGTATCACAATAATGTACCAGGTTGAATTTACTAAGCCGGATAGTTATAATTTCTTGGTTAAAAGATTGGTTAAAGTCACCACCACCACCACCACGGCCCCTCATACCAATCTGCAAATCACTTTGGTTTGAACCCAAAGTGAACATGTCGAACCACCATCACATCATGTCTCCCTAACCCCATCACCGTCAAACCCTAACCCCCAAATTAATTTCACCCACCACACCCATCACCGTCGACTGGAACCCTCATCAAACCACCATCATCGTTCCACCACAATCACCTAGTCAACCACCCACAGTAATCGGAAACCTGAGATGGAGGTTGTGTCACGAAGAGAGGGCTAACGGAGATGAACGGACGAGCGATGGAGGTTGTGTTAGGTGGTAGTCGGTCGGAGATGGAGGTGGTGGTGGTTGATGAAGGTGTATGGTGGTGGTGGATTTGATACTTTTAGAGAGAGAGAATAGTGAGATTTGTGTTGTGTGTGTGTGTGTGTGTGTGCAGATCTGCGTGTAGAGAGGGAGGAGGAAGACAAATAGATTAGGATTATTATTATAATATATAATAAAGTAATGTTTAATAATATTTATTTTTAATTGTAAGGGTACTTTAGTCATTTCACAAATAGTAACAAAAAAAATCTAACAGAGTTAGTAATTTGGACTCAAATGGTTATAGAATTATCAACCAGGCACTCAAAATGTTAGACTTAAGTAGTTAAAATCGACAAAACACCGAGACTCAAAAAGGAATTTACTCAAAATAATAACATAAAGTTAAATGGGTTGAATGTGGGCATGTGGCAAACCCAAACTTGTTGGGATGACAGGAACACAAACCGACTAAACATGTTTGATCTAGAAGTGTCTTATGATTATACTAAACTCAAACCAATGAATTTCATGTTAAGTTCTTGTTGTGTAAACAATTCACACCTTAATTGGTTGTGAAGCTTTGGTATGAGATCGCTTAAATAAATATTAAATGGTAACACTATCAAAGTTTGTTACATTAAAAAGTAACTTTGAATGTTATATACATGTAAAAAATGTAAAACAGTTACTAATTTTATACACAGTTATTTAAGAGGAGAAAAAAGCCAAACATTTTTATTTTAAAAGGAGGCAAAGCTTTGGTGACTGTTATTTAACGTTGTTTAGTTGGTGGGTCTAGTGGGCTACCACACATCACTTTTCTTCATTTGTTTCTTTTATTTTGTATCGTTTTCTCCAATCCTTTCAACTTCATATGTTTAAATTTGGTTTGTGGTTTTATGCCTCATGTTCATTTGTGGTCTTATATAAAAACAATAATGACTTCACAAGCTAGAATACTAATTTACTCATGTACCTTTTAGCTTTTCAACTCCATTTTTGAGGCTCATTTATCCCTTTGCTACTCAACCTTATGAATTAATTACATTTATTTTTTATTAAAGTATATGTGAAAATTTAAACTCCAGCATAAATTAACATGAATAAGTGTGGGTTTAACTGACACCTTTTTTTTTTTTTACGTAAAGCAATTGGATTTAGAACTACACTTTGCTAAATAAATTGGAACATGTTAAAGGAATTGAAATTTTGTGTTGCGTTTAATTAATAAAAAATCATAATTAGTTAATAACCTTAGATTTAAAAGTTTAAGTAATTATAAGTTTTAAAACATATTAGACCAAATGTAATCGGGTGTGAGTGGGGCATTTTCCGCCGGCACGCCACCCTCTCTTATTATTGGGCTTGCGATATGATGGCTCGTGGCATAAATCATATATGTAGTTGATTCACACACTCCAACACACACACACAAACCCATGTATATGAGTAATGACTGAATGGGCAATAAGGATCGTGAAACCATTACGCATGTTTTTGGCTAAAAAGAGTGATGCTGAGTTGGGGATGATGTGACGAAAAACGCCTATTCTTGAGCGTGAATAACCTTTAAACCAACTATCCACGCACTTTTTAAACGACATAACCTTTTCGTTCGTATACATATTTTTTAAAAACTAGAGCATTAAACGAACATTTTATTCATTTTAATTTGTGTATGATATTGCTATAGTTTTTTCTTTATTTAAACAAACATTTTCTTTTTATTTAAAAAGAAAATAAATAAAAACGGACCAGTGCTTGTATTCATCGCCGCATCATACGAACACCCCTAGTGTGTGTTTATATTGTATGTGGATGGTTTTATGTAGAAGACGTTTGTTTGCAAGAAAATGTTTGTATAGCAAAATGCAATGCTTATTCGTCTATTATAGCAATTTAATAAAATATATAATAAACTTTATTATTTAAAGAACCTATGTGTGTATCATGTGTAGGTGTATTTCATAACTCATATGACACAACATACACTTGTGTACAAAGTTACATAAATGACAAAAAAATAAACAAAAAGACAAACAAATTAATTCATTAGTTTTGAAAATATGAACCCTTAATAGAAAAAAAATGTAAATGATTTAAGTTTTTTTTCCTCTCACAATAAGTTAGTCTTTTGTTTTAACAATAGCCATTTGTATTATTTAACTGTCTGTTACAAACATATTTTCACTGTCTATTAACCTTGTAATGAGTTTATAAATGAAAAATGAATAATATATTAACCTTGTGATGTGTTGATTTTAATTTAATGAAAACACATTTTAAATTAAGAAAATAATAAAAAATTAAAAGCTTTATAAAGATCTTAAAACTTTTTATATCACATATGCACAAAACACAACAATCGTACAGCTAATTTAAAAACGTTTAAATATGTTTTTTTTATAGAACTCTCATATTAGATGCTTAAAGACCATAGTTAGAGGTTGTTTGGTTGATTAAGTGCTGAATTATTAAGAGGTCTGAATGGTTAAGAGGCTCTGGATGATTAAGTGCTGAATGGTTGAGCTATGCACCATGTCTGAATGGTTCAGCTCTTAACCATTCCATTCAGAGCCTTTTTAGGTTAGATCAAACAGTCTGAATGTTGAACCATTCAGAGCTGAATGGTTTATAGCCTTATCAAAAGACTACCAAACAGGCCCTAAACACAACTAGTTGAAAACTTTATTAGAGGTTCTAGAAAAAGAAATATCACATGGGTTGGATTGTTTAGAATTTAGATACAACTATTATTTGATCCACGGGCGTTGCTCCACAGACACGTAGCTTGCTATGCGCCGGGACGTACCAACACCACTGTTCTCCAACAAATGAAGTCATCCCCATCCAAAGAAACGCTCTCTCTGACGCCTTCATAAGCCTGTAACCACCATCATTATTGACCAGCTTAGGCGTGGCCTATTTGAATTCTTGACTACTCATATCATTCATAATTACTATGAATTATGAACAGTTAACAGTCAATAATTATCATCATCTCAATTAATCGTGTGCTCTGCAGTTAGCCAGTGAGGTCAATGTGTAATTGACCTTTTGGCCAAGTTTTTTGTGTTTCCATTTTTGGGCGGTTTAGCCATTTTTTTTTGGTGGTTTTTTGAACGAAAGGATCAGGGCCGTAGAAGCTGAAACGTGGAAGAAGCTATGCCGCGAGATAGCTACAGTGATCGACACTCACAGACCGACCTTTCTTTTTAGTAGACCGACCTTCCTTTTTAGTATTGTATGTAATAAAAAGCCCAAAACAAGCAGCAGTCACTTGGACCAAAAAATGTGGCCTACTTAAGAATCACGATCAACTGTCAATCTAGAAGTGTACAAATCGGTTTTTTGGCCAAACCGGTTTGCTACAGTACCGGTTTCAGTTTGGAATGGACCGGTTTCGTCGGTTCGTAAGAGCGGTTTCGGTTTGTTTCGGTTCGTGAATCGATTCTTGCGCGCAATTTTTTTTTAAAGAAAGGCAACACAAAATTTTATTTTTTTTACATAAAGTTCAACTTTTATTGATTCTTGTAATTTTTTTAAGGTGTATGGGTATATATTTGTATGTGTGGAAACTTTTTTGTATAATTTTATTATATATATATATTTTTTAATATAAAATTTATTTTTTTTAATAAAAATACCGGTTTTCTCATACCGGTTTTTTGGAACCGGTTCCTAAACCAGTTTGGTTTAAAACCGGCTTGGTTTTTCTCGTGAATATGGGAAACCGGTCGGGAAACCTACGGTTTTTTTTCGGTCATAGCACCGATTTGGGTAAAAACCGGTTCCTATAGGAACCGGTTCGGGTCGGTTCCATCGGTTCCGGTCCTCAAACCGGTTCTTTTGAACACCTCTATGTCGATCCTGATCCTTATGCTTTTTTTTAAATACTCATAACTAGTGGAATTCTGCCTTGCTTTGCAATGGGCCTTCGCTCGGTTCATTACGGTATTGATACAGTACTGACACTCGTTGTAGCAATAAAAAGAAATAAAAATGAATATTGGTACTGGTACTGACTGATATTGTCCGGACAATATAAGTTCAGGTCACCCCGGTAACTGTACGGGGCCAACACTCACTATAGCTTAAGATATCAACAGATAATATATAGCGTATACAATCCGTTTTTGACGAAATTTATGCTGGAAACCAAAAATACGAATAATGCTATTGTAGCTATCGAGGGTATCAGTTTATTTCGTCACGGTAAAGAACAAAAAAATAGTTATATTTGACTTGTTTGATTTTGATAAAAACTTTTATTAAAATGTATATAAAAAAATAAGCATATTGCAACGGTATATTCGGAACTTTATAAATCATTCCATGATACTATCAAAATAACGAAAAGGGTAAATAATGTTGCTCTATACAATAAAACAAAACAAAAAATCATAATATGAAGTGGTTTTGATTTCATATATGTTTGCTTTTCGGTTACTTGTACATTACTACTTACAACCAGGTTTTAATAAAGTTTATATCGAGACAAAGATAAAAACCACTTCGAAATGAAATAAACGAAAAAGGGTAAATATTATCATTTTATACAAAAATAAAAAAAACAGCGAGAGAACATTGATAATATTTACGTTTGTGCTTCGATTACTTATACATTACTAATCACAACTTAATTAAAAAAAAACTGGATATCAAACCGTAGATAGAAAAAAAAAAAAAAAAAAAGACATATGACATAATCAAAATTGCATGTTCACGTACTTAACCTATAATTTTACACAAGTTGATTAAATTATTGCGCTTAGGATATCTTATTAAAGTTTTAGTTTATATAATCTATAATCTATAATACATTACTAGTGGGTTGTCCGTGCGTTGCGGCGGAGACTACAAAACTTCGGTTGGTGATTTTTAGGGTGTGCACAAGTTGTTATTTGCTCAATTTGGTTTTGAGCCATAACCATAACCTTTGATTAAGGTATTTCAAAAACCGATGGGTTTCAATTTTTCAACTTGGTAAATCGGTTATGAACATTGGGTCCAATTAGTTGTTGACTAATAACTGAAAATTTAACTTGAGATAAAAATCATTATAATATCCTCTAACCTCATGAACCCGTGGAAATTTTGTGAGCGATGTCTTTTTTCAAGCCTTGCTAGAGTTTTGGCTTCTCTTTGCAACATGATGCTTGCATGATTTTGGTATTGTTTGTTGAACTGATAGAAATGGAGCACAACAGATTAAATGCCATGCTTACAAACCGTTTGCGAAGTTGTGGTTATCTATGATGTTACTCTTGCTCAAGTCATTTGGATTATGCATTAACTGTAGGAATATAAACCAAAGTTTGAAGTAGTGTTTTTTTTAATTACGTCTAAATTTATGACACGCTTTGAATTTAAAGTTTAACTTGTTGCATGGAAAAGTTTATTAATTGATTGTGAGAATATGTAAAATGAAAATACATGTGTATAAAAGCATAAACATTAATCCAAAAAATAGTTTGCCCTAAATTTGAAAAGTTATACACATATGTGTCATCTTTAAAGTTTCCAATTCAACATAGATGTTTATAGTTCCGTGCATTTAAAGTGTGTTTAAAGATTTATAAAGGAGGAGTGATGGCCAATATGGTCATTTTCATTTTCATACAACTTAAGAAGCAACATGAATGACATATTTAAGCAATAAATTTGATGACAACTATAAAATCATCATTTTGAATCATAATATTCACCTTTAATCCACCAACTCAAACATCTACTGTCGGTTCTGAAATTCCACAAGCATTTTATGATTCTGATTGTCAATCCTAAAAATCGCAGTCCTCAAATCCATGTTGTTCAATTGAACCTTTTTAGAGGTATTTCGTGAACTCAATGAATCTGTTATTTTTTAATCATTTAGTATGTTTTTTAGAGGTACTTTGTGCGTTTGTTTAATTGTTTGTGAAGTGATCATGTATGTTTTATGGAATTTTCATGTTTTGGACAGAGGATTTTTGTGAAATTAGTTGGGGTTTTCCTTCTAATTAGGGCTTAATTTAGGTGTAGGTTAATCTATAACGGTGTTTGTTGTGCTTTTTATCAGATGTTTTGATTTGCAATCAAAAAATGAAAAAAAAAAACATGCTTGATTAATAATGGTCAAGGCATGAGTATTTAAGATATGCTTAAAATCTTGTTTGGTTCATTTTTTGCAGATTGATATTTGCGGATTGATTTCACGGCTACAAGAGTTGTAGAAAAAGAATTTAGAATTTGATGAAGCAAATAAAAGACTGACATCAAAGGTTAAGAACTTTTTGATACATTCTTGTGGTTTAATCCATCTTTATTAGTTTGTAATTGGTGATGTTAATATAACTTATGATCTTCTTTATTGTTAAGCTTAATTCATAATTTAATGAGTCGATCTCAAATTTTGTGTTTTTATTTCGTATTTCCAAGTATATACACGTTAGGCGTTCTCATGTTTATAGGTTCTTAAGGTGTGTCTCACTAAACTTGGAAAAGTTTGCGTAGACGTTTCCTTCATGTGGCATATGTTTCAACCAACTTATACCACATGCAAGCTACAAAACATATATTAAGATCCATATTCTTTTTTTCCAAGAAAAAATTGATTTAATATTTAGCCCTTCATTAATATTTTCCATAGGTTACATCTTTGTTGAATAATTAATTATAATTAAAGTCATTTATTGTAAATAAATTTTGGAGTCCAAATTAAATCTTTTGAGTTGCAACAAAGCTCAAACGAAGAGTATCTCTCAGCCATATTGGTGTAATGAAATACATTTACTAAATACCTGATCAACATATTAATTCTATTTATTGTGACAGGCCAAACATTGGGCATGACTAACTTTATAAACCCAAAGGATCTTGTAACTATGAGGTAAGTATGTAGCACATGTATGTATATATTAAATTTTTTATCCTTTTCTAAACATTTGTTATCATAGTATTCATATGATTAAGCATTATGATGATGTAATTTAATGTTAATAAAATTTTCACTGAACTCATACATAAAATAAGAGATATGACAGAAGGTGGGGTAGACTTCAGCTTCGAGTATTGTGGAAATCTTGATGTACTTCGTGAAACCTTCTTATATGCTTAAAATCTTGTTTGGTTCATTTGTTGCAGAGTGATATTTGCGGGTTGGTATCACAGCTACAAAGTTGTAGAAAAAGAATCTAGAACTGGATGAAGCAAATAAAAAACTGACGTCAAAGGTTAAGAACTTTTTGATACATTCTTGTGGTTTAATCCATCTTATTAGTTTGTAATTGGTGATGTTAATATAGCTTATGATCTTCTTTATTATTCGTTCATAATTTAATGGGTCAATCTCAACTTTTGTATTTTTTGACCTAACTCATTTGAAAAACTTTTTATTTGGGGTTATGTTTCACTTTTTAATTTAAACAAAGTAGTTAGTATAAGGTGAACTGTTAGTGTATAATCTATATAACATGCTCTTTTTTAATTAGAACACCATTTAGTTGTGCTATTGATCTACATTAGACTATAAAATTAAGCACCAATTAATTGTGATATTGATCTATCATCTATATTAGATTTGGGTACAGATAGTTGTTTAGTTGTTTTTGAATTTCATCTACATCAGATTTACGCAATATGATAATTAGTAACTCCATTAACAAAAAATAAGACAAAGCATGTTTCATAAGCCATAAGATTGTTCCTTCTAACAATTAGAATTCAGCGTACAAAAAGTAGTAAACAAAAGAAAATAAGAGAAAGAAGTTATAGAAAATAGATAACTCTTTCTAGCACAGTTCGAACCGAGGACATGAAATTACCCGTCGAACGGTAATTCTTTTCATGATATACGAGTGCAATGGTTTTACCTACAGGCTAAACTTAATATCAGCCTAAAGCTGAAGACATACTCTTTTGAATGCTCCTCATCCTTCAAAACATCCGTTAAATTTTGTAAGAAAAATTTTGAAGAAACAGAATTCGAGACTATTTGTTTGATTTTAGTAAAGTGTATATTGATAAGTCTGAAATACTTTATAAAATCTAATTCTTTTTGAATGGTGAGAACTATTTTGACTTATGAGCGCCAGCGCCAATGATGTGCCCTTGGAAAATAGTCATACAAAAAAGCAACTCATCAAAGAAGATGATGTTGGTATACTCAAAACTGGAGGGCACCATGCTGTCAAGCTTCTTGAATGCGAGGATACAATAGGTAATTTTCTATGCATGGAGGCAAATTTATAGCAATTTTTGATGTTGGGTAAGTGGTTAAATGTGAACGTTTGGTCGTTCTAGAGTTAATCAGGATCTGCAAGCTTTTTTTAGAAAGTAATCATGGTTGAGGCCTAAAGCTACAAGATCAAACACCAGGATGATTATTTGATTTGCTAGTGTTTGCTTTAGTTACTCTTTTAAAGTAACTCTCCATAGTCCATAAATTCAATTGGTTTATTGCGCTATATTATCTAGATAATGACATGTTAACTATGTAATCACAATAATTATTGTACAGTTTGTCATGTTGAATGTGCATTAATTTTGTGTTTTATACATATCTAATGTATTACATGTATTGATTTATTTTTGTTTTTCTAATAAAATGTTGTTTATGATAAAGTGAATGTCTTATTACACGGACATTTGAACATCATAGTTTAGCGAAGTTCTTCTTACCCATCCCCTTAATATACAACATACATATTTTTTTTTATCTTTTTTTTTTCAAAAAACACAAATTTGATTTCTTTTCTTTAAGAAAACACCTGTGGATAATAGATGCTTTACGGTCCGTTCTAACGAAAAAGTTTGGCTGATAACTATGGTTTTGAATAACGGTAGCGTCAGATCATCGAATCAAGATGCTTCGGATTGAAGCAATTTTATATTTGAAAGCCTTTTTTAGAAAGTCATCATGGTTGATTCCTAAAGCAAATAATATGGATGACACTAGGGGTGAGCAAATTAACCGCCATAACCAATAATCTAACCATAACCGACATAATCAAACCGATTTTAACCGATAACCAACATAACCAATGGTTTAGGTTATTAAATTTCTTTAACCGACTGATCACTTATGGTTATGGTTATGAAGTTTTGGTTAACTGATATAACCAAACCGTACTTGTAATGTTAACTTTATGTTTTACATTAACTATGTAGAGGTTTTTACTATAATAAAAGTATGTTATTAACAAAATGATCTTGACGTAATGCTCTTTTTGTGACGAATTAAAATTATAATCAAAGACTAAGTATGTTTTTTGTTAAATATCTTATTAAAAGGAATCACACATTGGTAGTACAACTAGAAAATGTAGTCTGATTGCCTTGTACAAAATAGCACAAACTAAGTACAACATTGTAGGTTTCGGTTTTCCTAGACCCATTGACTTTTAATTTTATACTTTACCCTAAAGTTAGTTTTAGTTTATTTTTTTTGGTTAATAACCGAAATAACTATAACCGAATTCTTAACCGAATAACCATAACCGAAGTTTGTTATGGATATGGTTATGATTTTTTGTAAAAACCGAACCAAGCCAAACCGACCCATGCACACCCTTAGATGACCAAAAATACACGCAGCAACGCGCGGGCAATCCTACTAGTATACATATAAAACAATTTAACTCTTATAATAATAAACATTTGGGCTTATATTTAACTATAATGGCCCAAGAAGAAGCAACTCGTTACAAATTAAGACATGCGCCAACTACATCTATTGATCGGCCGACCATCTGTGATATTTTTTTTCCACTTTTGGGATAAATGGGCCGATATTGGTGTTTACTAAAATAGTAAAATCACATAAAAACTTCTTTCATGCTTGATTATTGATAGTTTTTAATGAAACTTTAGGTCTGGTATTATTGTACAAATAACCATGTTTTACTGGTTAAACAAGTTATAGATGTTTATATATAGTATGCATTAGCACCCTGCACTTCGCCACGCAACATGGTTTTAAACAAACATGCATTGGCATTTGTAATTCAAAAAGTTTAGATACCAATACGGATTTGATTGATTGTATAATAGTCTCAAACAGGGCCAGGGGCACGTATTTTTTTGTATTCGACGTAATGTCAATATCAACTCACCACCACCATACCAAAGAAGAAAAAAAAATGAAGTTTCATAATGGGATACACAATTGACTTAATTATCCAATCTCACCAAGAGAAAATAATAATACCTTGTTAGGTTACACAATGTTAAAGCCATAAAAAATAAGGTTAACTCATATCCGAATCAGCATAATCCAATTAGCAACATAGGTTGTGAAACCAAAAAAAAGACATAAACATAATCGGGTGAGACCCAAGAACACAACACAAAAATGTAAGGTTTTGCACCCAAGAGGACTCAGGACAAATTCAATATAGTCAATCATCATAGTTCGATTGCTAGTCCTATTAGCAAGCTAGAGTGTCATACCAAGAACGACCACAACTGCCATCATGGTCTGACTGTCTATAGCCACTGACAATGGCGGCACCACGATAAAGAAAGTAAAGGCCCAAATGGTTGCTTAGAGTACCAACTCTCTCACAAAGAGAAGTTGGTATAATGATAGTATAGTTAATTTAACCAAATGAATGCATAACATGGGTGAGTGCATTCATTAGACATATTAACAACAATAACAACAAAGCAATGATCAATGTACTATTAAAACCAAATGCTTAAAAATTATTCATCATTTGCTTCTTATTATTAAAAACAAGACCAAGTGAAACATCTTATCGTATATGATGATACAATATTCGTATGATGTTCGCTCATTTTTCAATTCTACATATGCTTATTTGACAACAGGCAATCGGCTATATATCATTATTTGTACGAGGGGAAGAAACAACACAATAGCGAATTACTCTTGACGATTGAAGAAGACCGTTTAGTGTTCAATGAGACTTGTTGCTTATCCTTCCAATGCGAGTTAATGTTGCTAGCTGGTTCTTCATATCTCGACTTTCTCTCTTGCCTTGCCTTGTCGAAAATTATTGAGAAGTCAGTTGCCGATGATGGGTTCTTCACATCCCAATCTCCGAATTTGGGCAACGCTTCGCTTTCTTCATTCATTCTTATAAAATATATATATATATTCTGTGTATGCAAATTTTTTTTCTTTATTTTTTTGTCTCTTCTTGTTGTCGAATAAGAAGAGCAGTTTGAAGAATAGAAATGGAGAACAAGAAAAAGAGAGAGAGGTTGTAGATCTAACATGTTTTACGCATATGGTTTCCATATATTATTTGACCAAGTAATTTTGTAATTTTTTTAATTGGTTTCATATATAATTTTTAGGAACAATATTACTAAATAAGAGTGATACTAGTGGTGATAGATTACATATCTAAATATGCATCTCTATATATTAGTTTCATTCACATTACTCACTAATTCGCTTATCAGTTATGTGCTTAATAATTTTTAGTTTGCATAACTTTAGATGAGTTTATAGTCGAGGTAAAGAAGATGCTAAAGGTGTGAGAATAATATAAAAAATGATAAGAGGCCCAAAGAATAAAAACTAAAGAAGATAAAAAGAAATGAAGATTCCTCAATATAATATTTGACTTGTTCGCACATGTTAAAACATAGTAATTTTTTGTACTTCAATATAGCGCGTTACCTTATGCACATGTTACATCACATGATGTGTTACATATAAGAACATCTTGCAGTCTCTGTCTTAGATGATTATTGCTTAACTTAACACTACATGACGATAATATTGTGCACTAACCAACCATGTCAAAGACAATAAGTAGTGAGAACTTTAGAGATATGGTGCGGTATGACAGATGTGCCTACTGTTTATCACTTACTATCGCCAAAGTCGTATATATGAGCTTTGATAAATGACACAATAATCAATCACTATATATTATAAAGAGACTTGCATATCTAAAAGGCAATCAGCAATTACATTTTTTCAATTATTGTCTACGATTTTTTAGATATAATCCAAAAAACAAAACACAACACATAAATAAGGCAGGTTTTTTTTTTTTTGAAAAGTAGAATTTCATAAAACACCCGGCCTCTTCAAGATAAAGAGACCGCAAAACCAATTACATCAAGTTCAAATTAAAGTTACACCACCAATTAACGTTACCATCCTTGAATCTACTACGAAACCACAGAAAACCCAAAGCTTTGATGTCCGCAAGAACTTGATGAACATTGACCTGAACACCACGAAAAATCTTGTCACTACGAGCCTTTCAAATGCGCCAACAAGTCATCAAGAACACCCCATAAATTGTATCCTTCCGTTTGTCCGCCATCTTTTCTTGCTCGAATCAAACCTGAATATCGGAAATAGAGAACCAAAAAATCGGAGGGATTTTGCACCAAGCCGCCACACCACACCAAACCCCAAACGCCAACCCACACGCCGTGAATATATGATCCGTAGTTTCTTCCGCGTCTCCACAGAAAACACATAAACCATCACCCATAGACAAATTCCTTCTTCTAAGTGCACTCATAGTGGGAAGTCTATCCAAATTCGCCCGCCACATAAAGATATTAACTTTACCCGGCAGCCATTTGCACCATTGAAACCGATGAGTCATATTGTTATCCGGAAGGCCGCTCAACCACTTCCTCACCACCTTAACTGAAAAATCTTGGACCGGCCCAGTGTTCCAACTCCACACGTCCTTCGCATCAGACAATCGAACATCCGTAATGGTTCGAAAACATTCTACTAACTCTGACCTCTCAGCCTCCGATCTTGGGTATGTCCTCCAATCCCACGCCAGTCTTGTAGCCCCATCATTACACTCGAGTCTATCTAAAACAAAGCACCATTTATTCTTTTCTAACCGGAAAAGATTAGGAAACAATAGCTTCAAAGGCACTCTAGTCACCCAAGGATCAATCCAAAACCGAATACTAGCTCCATCCCCCACCACACCACGAATCATATCTATAAAATTAACACCTTGCGCCTTAGTTCTATATCCTATCCGAACTATAGTCGTCCAATTACTAGCAAACTGACGATTAGCCGGATAAACATCCCAACGACATTTGGAGCCATGTATCACATTAATGATCTTCCTCCATAACGCTTTTGTTTCCACTCTATATCTCCATAACCATTTAAGAACTAACGATAAATTACTATTCTCCAATTTGTTAATACCCAAGCCTCCTTGATTTATCGGTTCCGTGACTTTACTCCAAGCTATCCAATGCACCTTATGAACCTCATCATTACCACCCCATAAAAACCTATTCATCTTGGCCTCCAACATTTTAATAACTCCCACAGGCGCCTTGTATAGAGAAAAATAATACATAGGAAGGCTCTCCATAACTGATTTTATAAGAATTAACCGACCACCCATCGAAAGAATACTCGCCTTCCATTTAGATAACCGATTATCAAATATCTTGACAACCGGCTCCCAATTACTAATTCGGTTCATATTTGCACCCACTAAAATCCCCAAGTACTTGAACGGTGTATCCCCCGATTTACAACCCAAATAATTCGCCTCCAAAGCCACCTCCTCATGGCTAAGACCCACATCATAAATAGTCGATTTGTTAATATTAAACCGAAGGCCGGAACACATGTGAAAAATACGTAGAATTCGTCGTAGACTAGTAATATTGAACCGAGACCATTCTCCCATAACCATGGCATCATCCGCATATAATAAATGAGAAACTACAGGGCCGTCATTCGGAAGTCTAACCCCATGAAACGCCCCAACCTTATTCGCCCTCCTGATAATACTAGAAAACGCCTCCATGACTATTATGAACAAAAACGGTGAAATAGGATCTCCTTGCCTTAATCCTTTACCACAATTGAATTCAAAAGTTGGGGAACCATTAATTAGAACCGAAGACCTCGCTAAAACCAACACCCCTTTTATCCAATTACACCACAACTCCGGGAACTTCATTTGTCGCATTACCGATAAAAGAAACTCCCAATTAACATTATCATATGCCTTCTCGAAATCAATCTTAAAGAAAAATATCTTCCTCCCCCTTTTCTTTGCCCAAGCCATAATTTCATTAATAATTAGTGGACCGTCTAAAATATACCTTCCAGATAGAAAAGCCGATTGCGTCTCATGTGTGATATCCCCCATAACAAGTCTCAACCTATTCGCCAGAGCCTTAGAAATCACCTTACTCACCACTCCTATCAAGTTAATAGGCCTATATTCTCCAAGTTCGACAGGATCACTAACCTTAGGAATTAATGTTATGAATGACGACCCAACTCCTTGATTGAGCTTCCCAGTAGCCGCAAACTCTTCAAATATGTTAACAAAATCAGCAGCTAAGCTCGGCCAGTACTTTTTAATGAATCTGAACGTAAAACCATCTGGACCCAGACTTTTATCCCTTCCACAATCAAAAACCGCCATCTTAATTTCTTCCACCGAAAACGGTCTAGTCAAATTCGAACCACTCTCCTCAGAAACTTCATACAAATCATGACACAATAAAGTTGGTCTAACTCTTTCTTCCTCAACGAACTTGCTTTTAAAAAAATCAAAAACCTCTTTTTTTAATCATCGAAGGCTTAGTTTCCCATTTACCTTTCACCATCAATCCAGGAATATTATTAACAACCCGACGCTTATTAACCAACCCATGAAAAAAGCTTGAATTCTCGTCACCTTCTTTAGCCCATCGAACCTTCGCTTTTTGGCGAATGTCCTTCATTTTATACTCTTGTATTTCTCTAATCTTTACCTTAGCCTCCTCATAAACCCATTGTTCCGCTTCTGTTTGATCCCTATCCTCTATTGCACAATCCAACTCGAAGAGCTCGTTACGCAAACTCTCTTCCTCTTCATTTTCTTTAACGTCCAAATCCTTCTTCCATCTTTTGATCGCCTGTTTAACACTTCGCAACTTATTTAAAAACCTCACATCCGCCGGTCCATGACCAATAAACTCATTCAGCGCTTTATTAACCACTTCGTCAAACCCCTCTCTAGACAAGAAGGAGTTGAAAAATTTGAACGGCTTGGGACCAAAATTTTTATAAGCTACCTTCAAAACCAACGGGCTATGATCCGAACTCTCGCTCCCAAGTGCCCTGTACTCCGCATTAGGCCAGTCATTAAGAAAATTCCAAGACACGAAAAACCTGTCAATTCTACTACATTTATTTCCGGAGACGAACGTGAACCTACGTCCACGTAACCCATACTCCTGTAACTCACAGCTATCCAAGAACGCATTAAAGTCTCTCGCCATACCCACGTTAAACGAAGAATTTCTTCGCTCACATCTTTCTCTAACACAATTGAAATCCCCTCCCACAATCCAGTATTTATCATCTGGTTGAATAACCCTTTCTAACCCCTCCCACAAGGCTTTCTTTTCTGCTAGTTTTTTAGGCGCATAGACATTAATCAAATGAACTTCTCTATCCCACCCTTTAACCTTCCCATTAACCATAAGATATCTTCTATTTTTAACCACCGAAACCTCCGAGAACACCTTAGGATCCCACAAAGAAATTAGGCCCCCGGATCTCCCCGTAGCATCAACATGAGCACATTTGAACTCCCCTCTACCCCAAAAACGACCAATCTCAATACCCTCCAATGAAGCAAACTGAGTTTCTTGCATCATCACGAACCCCACTTCATTACTAACCCGTAACCTCCTAACCTAATCACTTTTCCAGTCACTACCCAGCCCTCTAATATTGATAGACATAATATTCATTGATTCACTAATTGAAAACCTTCATTGCTTACCTTCTTCACAAGCGACTCCTCAAATTCATCTAAATTCTCCGCCCCCGAAAGCTTAGCCAACTCAATAGTGTGTGAGACTTCATTCTGAATGACCTTCTCACTCAACTGTGTCGCATCAATTTCCACAACATTATCCAACAAATTGCCTTCTTCATCTCGTTTATTATTCACATCATGAGCACTAGCCGCCACCGAGTTGTTCTGGTCTTCCAACGAATAATTAACCGGTTGTTGATTAACCACATTAATAAGCCGATCCAAGTCAAACATATCATCACCATCCCTACTCCTCTTCTTTGGTCTTTCTTGGCCGGAAGGAGACCCATTCCTACTGCCAACCGACCTACGTCTTCTAACCGCTTTCCTCCCCTTTTTCTTATGTTTAGTGACCTCCTTAACACCCTCATTCCCCTCCATATCACCCAACCCATTATGATTAGTCTGCGATTGTACAACCTCCACATGGGACTGAGTATATTCATTCCCAACTACATTATGCAATTCTTCTACCATACACACATCCTCCTCCTCTAGAGCCTCATCCTCCACCGTTACACCAATGTCATCGTCCTGAACATCGTATAAACAATCTGGACACCAATCTCCCACATCCTCCTCAATATATATCTCAAACTTGGAGTCTTTCCACTTAATCAAGCATTTCTTGTTAATCCTCTCAACCGACTTCACCAAAAATCCTACACAACCAAACGACATGTCATTCCCTCCTTCCAAAAATTCATTAGACTGCATAATCTCTCCAATCGAAGCCGCAATACTATCCATGACCTCGTTACACGATAAATGCAAAGGAACGCCACAGATTCTTAACCAAGCGATACGTTCAACATCAACTAATTTTCCCTTCCAACACTCCACACTAACAAAGCTCTTCATCCACATCTCTTTATCTTCAAGAAATACTGTTTTCTCAAACTTACCACGAAACACCAACAATACATTCAACCCTCAAATATACTTAATTTCAATATCAACATCCGACATCTCCTTCAAAATGTTCTTCAGATCAGTCAACATCGGAAAAGTTCTAACTTTCGCCACCAATCCCGTCTCCAAATATTCATTCAATGCCAACACGTTATCATCTACCGTAATCTCCGTAACCTCCTGTACCACTTCCTGTAACACCCCAACCGATGGCGGAATCATCGAGGTGTCACGTAGTGACGATTGTTCAAAAGCACATGGTACTAAAATGTAAATATATTATTGAATAATTTAAATTGTCTTACATGGATGAAATGGGAAAAATACATAACTTTGAACAAAACATGAAATTTGAAATAAATTATTAAAAGCATGCACTAAAATCCAATGCTATGGAACTAAGATCAAACTGCACCTAAAACATGTACAAAATAAGTTTTGTCAACATATGAAATGTTGGTGAGCATTCCCAGTTTTAATACATATAGTAAGTTGGAAAAATGTTTTACAATTCAAGTGCAAAGCTACAGTGCATTTATGTAAACTATGTATCATACAAATGAGCGAAATCAATCCTGTGACTGTATAAATGTACTAAAATGAACGGCGGTGTACTTATCCAATAAATGGATAATAACTTAACAATGACCACGGATTCTCCGATGAAAAAGGGGGAGAATCAACCTAGGCGGGTTGTCAATCCAATAGATCTATCATTGTGTATCGTTGGCTTGTACGGAGTTAATGATTATGCTAGAATAATTGTGCTTACCATAGTAATGTTTAAGACATAATGCAACATAGAATAACACATAGACACTTATGTTGAATTGTAAATTGATGTTGTAACATGTTTCACCCCAAAATAGTGAAATAGTAAAAGGGGCTATGTAAACTCACTTTCGCCAAATAACTAGATGACTAAACGAGCGTGAAAATGCGAGCAATCCAAAGACTTAACAACGAAACTAGTCCAATTTAGAAGAAAAGAAACCGAATAAGAAAAATATCCAGCTTCCAATTCGCCAATTACGAGAGCTTTTAATCAAAGTTTCACATGTAGAAGTAATATACTATAAAAGAAAGGTACGAGGGAGAGTTTAATCGAATTGAAACAATCGATTTAGAGGTGCAAAGTGTAATGGATCATAGGTGGGTTTTTATACTAGTTTTGGATTCAATTAGCCATTAAAATTGGTCAACACCATAAAGTAAGGTTTTATGATGAATTGACTATTTGACTAGGACTTTGACTGTTTGACTAAGACTTTGACTAGGACTTTGACTGGGACTTTGACTATTTAACTGTCGCAGCGAACCGCGAAAGCTAAAAAAATCATTTTTTTTTCTAATTTAATCAATTTTAAGTTCTGGACTTGTTTCCTTCTGTTTTTAAGTTGTTTTAGGACTAAAAATTAAGGGCTTTGAGTATCAAGGTCTGAAACATACGTGCTCGGGTGTAGATGTGAGTATAAAACGTGCATACTTTTACTTATAAAAATTATAAGTTTTATTAAATTGTGAATTTTGGTCCTATTAAAATACGAGGGTTAAAAATGAAAATTTTGAAATAGTTGAGGAACCAATTATGCACATTTATGAAAAGTGAAGGGTGCAGGTTGTCACACACTTCCTTATTCACAAGAGTATCCCGGAACGATCTATTACCAACCACCGGTCTGTCATTAACATTCTCCATGTCAGCCACTTCATCTACCCTACCTTTCTGCACATCATCAACATGAACCCTAGGATCCTCTTTATTAATCGGCTTCCATTGTTTCTCGTCTGCTCTAACAACCTTCTCCCCATCAACAAAACGAGCCAAGACAATGAAAAGCTTATAACTTCCTATCCATACATCCTTCATTTGTTTCTCCAATTCTAACGGATCATTAACCCTACGAAACGAAACAAACCCGAACCTCTTTCCCAAACGATCATACTTTCGCGCAATATACGTACCCATTATCTCCCCGAAACCCTTAACAACTTCCACAAGGTCCACAGACGAGCAACCTGGTGGAAGATTAGAAACGAAAAACTTCGTACCATGATCCGTAGACTGCTTATGTTGCTTGTTATCATCTCTTTTACCCTTCCTAGGTGGGACATCATACCACTGATTAACTTTGAAACGATCTCGTGCCGCCATGCAGGTTGGAAAACCCTAATCGCCAGCCTTTTCGCCTCCTATTTTACCGGACGTAAATATGTTTTTGAGGACAAATAAGTACATAAATAAGGCAGGTGAACGGGCGAGCCGCTACCCCCTTTTGAATAAAAAACCATGATCTACTAAAGAAAAATTTTTGGTTTTTGGGGTTCTTTGAATTACTATGCACCACCTTATGCACACTACAAGGAACGAGAGCATTAGCGGCGACATGTCGCCGCTAAAGCTAACATCGCTAATGCCTCGTCCCAATTGCCCCTTGTCGCCGCTAAAGCCAATTTCCACGTGACATTTATTTTTGAATTTTTTTTCCACGTGTCATGCCACGTGTCAGTTACCTGTGCAACCTGGGGGTTACCTTTAGCGGCAACTTATCGCCGCTAAAGGTTTTTTTTTCTTTTTCTTTGGCTTTCATATACAATTTTAACGCCCTTGAAACACAATAATCGCACAATCAAGCAAAAAAACAAGAAAACTAAGCACACATAACAAGATTTGCACACGCACACACACACACACACACACATATATATATATATATAGATATATACAATACCGGCATAATTAACGCATAATAGTTACAAACATAACGTTATCAAATCGCATAAACATAAAAAAATGTTATTGTATTAACCATTCTTGCAAATACGCCTAAACATCTTCGTCTTCATCATCATCGCCACCATTGCCACTACCGCATTGATTTCCAAAGTTGGCTAGATTTTGTGACTGGAGGAATTGACTAAATATTTGGAACATTTGCTATTGGAGTTGAGGATTGGTCATCATCGCATTAAATTGTTCCTACATATATATATATATATATATATATATATATATATATATATATATATATATATAGGGTAGGGATCCATAGAAAACCCTTGTTATATGGTAAACTTTGGAAACTCTAACTTCCCGACTTTTTTTTATATGAAAATTTTAGGGTCTATAATATACATGATTTTAATCATTTTTGGCCAAAAAAATGGAAAAAACGCCGAGCCATTTTTTTTAAAGAATAAAAAACCGTCTTCGGGTAACAAATGGTTAACACGTGTTAGTTTCGCTTAACATGTGTTAGTCAAAACTTAAAATTTTTTTTTTAAAAAAACTACTCGGCGTTTTTTTTGATTTTTTTGACTCAAAATGCTTAAAATCATGTATATTACATGCCCTATTTTTTTTTCAAAATTAAAAAAAATTGGGAAGTCAGAGTTTCTAGAGTTTACCATATAACAAGGGTTTCCACATTATCCTTTCCCTATATATATATATATATATATATATATATATATATATATATATATATATATATATATACATATATAGGGGAAGGTTCAATAGAAAACTCATTTTATTGAGAGAACTCAAGAACTTTATATTACATATGTGCAATATATCATATATTGCATATGTGTAGTATATATTGCTAGGGCTATTCAAATCACTCGCCGCTCGTGGATCGCTCGTCACTCGTTCGGAAAATGCTTGAAAAATGCTAGCTCAATCTTCCGCTCGGTTGTATATGAGCTGATCGGCTCGGTTTGGTTTGTAAATGAGCCAAGCACGAGCAAAGGTACGCTCGGCTCGGTTCGGCTTGAATAAATTTTTATTTATTTAATAATAAATATACACACAATTTACAGAAAAATTTATGGCTTGATATATAAGATTATATTGGATTTGACTCAGAATCGGCTCGGTTCGGCTCGATTCTCGCTCGGAAAATTTGCGCTCGAAGAATGCTCGTTCAGTTTTCGGCTCGATTGTAAACGAGCCGCTCCGCTCGGATCGGCTTGGCTCGTGAACAACCCTATATATTGCACATGTGTAATATATCATATGTTACACATGTGTTATATATATTACACATATGATATATTGCACATGTGTAACATATGCAATAATAATATATTACACAAGTGTAATATACAATATATGATATATTACATATGTGTAATATAGAGTTCTCGAGTTCTCTCCCTAACTATGAGTTCTCAATTGAACTTTCCCCTATATATATATATATATATATATATATATATATATATATCAAATGGGTCAAATATTAACATGTAGACTACAAATATATACCAAATTGGTCAAATATCAACGTTTATAAAAAAAACATATATACCAAATGGGCCAAACTATAAATATATATCAAATGGGTCAACTGTCAACATTCAAACTATAAATATATACTAAATGGGTCAAATATCATATTTACTAAATATATTTACACCACAATGGGTCAAATATCAACATTTAACAAACATATATACATCAAATGGGTCAAACTACAAACATATATCAAATGGGTCAACTATCAACATTTAAACTACAAAGATATACCAAATGGGTCAACCATCAATATTTAAACTACAAATATATACCAAATGGGCCAAATATTGTATTTACTAAACATATTTATATCAAATGGGTCAAATATCAACATTTAGCAAACATATATACATCAAATGGGTCAAACTGCAAACATATATCAAATGGGTCAACTATCAACATTTAAACTACAAATATGTATCAAACGGGTCAAATATTAACATTTAAACTATAAATATATACCACATGGGTCAATTATCAACATTTAAACTACAAATATATACCAAATGGGTCAAATATCGTATTTACTAAACATATATATACTAAATTGGTCAACTATCAACACTAATACTTATTTTAAGTAGTCCTTATTGTTTAACTAATTAAACTTTTATTTTTGAAAGGAGAACTTCATTCAAACACCACAAGCAGTCCTCAAAGCAAGGACCCCCGGGCAAACAAACGACATTACATCAAGTCCAAAGGGTAATTACACCAATTATTCCACCCTATGTTTTTCCATCTAGATCTATTACGACACCAAAAATACGACGTGGAATTGACGATCTGAACTATCTCAAGAGGTCTTTGTTGCTTGTTTGTGAAAATCCGGGCATTACGCTCATTCCATATGACCCACAAGGTAGTATAAACGATACCCCGTAAGATATGACGTTTATCCTTCGAGTAGGAAGTGTTCTCCGCCAAAAGAATGATGTCTTGCACGTCAAAAGCAAAAGAAGGAGGAAGCTGACACCAATTTTCCACCCTATTCCATACCTCAATTGCGTACATGCAGCCGTAAAAAGATGGGCGACCGTCTCCTGCATAGAATGGCAAAACCCACAAAGAGATTGCTGCAAAGAAACCCCATGTTTAATGAGCTCGAACATAGTTGGTAGCCGGTTACGAGCTGCCCTGCACACCATAATCTTGCATTTAAGCGGCACCCAACACTTCCAATTTATCTTCGTGCTATTGTCGTTTGGAATATGATCCGAGATAAGCTTTTTAGCCAAGGCCACCGTGAACATACCATCTGTACTAACCTTCCATTTCCATACATCCCAACCCCTTTGCCAGTTAAAGTCGTGAATGTCCCCAAGAAGATGAAACAGTTCCGTTAGCTCCATATAAGTCGAAGGCTCCCTTCTCCAATTCCAAGTCAAATTCTTGACATTATTAATGCAATGAATCCTCCCTGAAACCTTGACCCATTGGTTTCTTTCGAGCTTAAATAAATGGGGATATCTAAACCGAAGAGGTTCTTCACCAAGCCAAATAACTCCCCAAAAATTAAAAGTGGAGCCATCACCTAAGGAACCAATAAAACAAGAGTTTAAATACGCTCCATTGGGAAGTTTTTGTTCTCCCACTTTGACGATTTGTTTCCAACAACCACTAGCCGATGCGCTACACGGTAACATCGCCCAAGGTCTACTCGTACCATGACAACTCACAATAACATTTTTCCACAAGCTATTACCTTCTTTTTTGAATCTCCACCACCACTTTAGAAGAAGAGCTTCATTCACATCTTGTTTAACTAATTAAACAACCAATTAATTATATGTTTTATTATCTGATAATAAACCAAACATTGTTTAACCTTAAAATGACTAATTTAATTAAATGTGTTTATTTATTATCAGATCATAAATCCTCATATTTCATTTTAACGCTTTAACAGTATAATTAACAATTCCAAATAATTAGTCAACATGATGCAACTCGTGGGGTGCAAAAAAGGTAAATTTCTGTTTGATATTATTAAATCTTGGCTCGCGTCTTGGTCGGCGCTAATATGAATTGTATTAAAAATTGGTCGCATGTGGTTGATATTATTAAATCATGGCTCGCGTCTTGGAAGGCGAAAACTTTATCGATTGGTGGGAGGTTGATTCTTATTAAATCGGTGCTTGAGAACTTACCAATCTACTACTTCTCTTTGTATAAAGCTCTGAAAGCATTGAGGTGATTATGAGAAAATTCTTTTGGGCCGGGTCGTCGGAGGAGAAAAAAATCCCTTGGATTGCCTGGGATGTTATCACTAGACCAAAAAAAGAAGGTGGTTTAGGGGTTAGTAAGATGCAAGATATTAACGACGCTTTGCTTTTGAAGTGGGCGTGGCGATTTAAAATTGGAGGAAACTGTTTATGGAAGACGATTATTGTCGGTTGCCACAGGTCTAGCAGAGCCTGGAGCATGCTTCCGTGTTTGATGTCTGCTAGTGGGTCATGCTGGAAACAGATTGTAAAAACAGGGGATAAAAAGCTTTTTAACGGCAGACGTCTTGATAGCTACTTTGTGGGTCATGTTGGGGATGGATCGGTTATTTCTTTCTGGGGTGATAAATGGATAGGAAGTGACCCGTTAAGGCTTAGATATCTGAATTTATTCCATCTTGAAAGAAGGAAATGGGCTAAGGTTGCGGATAGGGTGCAGTTCCGTTTTGGTGTTAAAACTATGGTTTGGGATTGGCGTAACGGTCCGACGTCGAGTGAAGAGGTTGCTGAACTGTTTTCGATGCTAGTGGAGATTCACGAGCACCAGTGGGGTGAGGGTAGTGATGTATGGAAATGGGAAGGTGATAAGGAAGGGGTGTTCTCTGTTAGTAGTGCTAAAAAACTGATGGCTGCTCCATATCAGCCGAATAATACACTGCAGGTGGGAAGGGCTGGCTGGGCTCCTCTTAAGTGCAAAATCTATATATGGCGTGCTGCTTTGCATAGGCTTCCTACAAAGTTTAATTTGGCTCGCCGTGGTGTTCCGGTAGAAAACACTATTTGTCCCCTTTGCGAGCAAGGCCAAGAGTCGGAGGTGCATATTTTCACAGGGTGTATATATTCAGCAGAAGTTTGGAACAGGTTAGAGTCTTGGTGTAATCTCATCCCGTCTTTGATTTTTGATATGGAAGACTTAGTTCGGCTCGCTGCGAGAAAGGCTAAGAATAAACGAGAGGCTAGTATCATTGACGGCATTGTATACTCATCGATGTGGTCTATTTGGAACGAAAGAAATGCGCGAATTTTCAGTAACAAGACTCAAAGAGCTGCTGAGTTGGTCGCTAATATTAAATTGGTGACGTTCTCCTGGATTAAAAATAGATCTAGATTGAATAGTTTAGATTGGAATAAGTGGTGTAGATACCCATTGGATTTGATGTAATTCGTTTTTGTCGCCCGGGGGTCCTTGCTTTAAGGACCGCTTGGTGCGTTTTTTGTTTGTTTGAATGAAGTTTAATTTTCAAAAAAAAAAAAAAAAAAAAAAATAGTCAACAACCCATCAATTGTTTCTCTAAACAATTAAACCATGATTATTCCAAATAATCAATAAATATTTATCACTGCCATTTATTTGTCATGTGTGATCTATAATATTTAACTATTTAACTATTATTCATTGTTCGCTGTCAAAGTGTAACTCTTTAGATCGTACTTCGATAGTCACATTAAATTAATCGATGATCGGACACCTACTTCCAACAAGTACCCCTCATCACCTTTATGCTACATACTAGTAGTTGTCATCACCCCTACCGTCATCAACGCCACTGTTTCATATATCATTATATAATTTTTAAAATTTGTTTCATACACATTAATCACTAATGAACTTTTGAATTATGTGCGTAGTTATTATTAGTTTGCATTACTTAATATATATTTGTGTTTAATAGTCGACGAAGAGAAGATGCTTCAAAGTGAGGTTAAGATAAAAAGTGATAAAAGCGCTGAGAACAAATACTAAAGAAGATAAAAAGATGTAAATATTCATTGAATTAGCTTTTGGTTTTGAATATCTGGACTTTTTTACTTCGATGTAATGTAAGGACACATTAGATCGCATGTGTTACGTATGCCGTGTTTTCACCCGTTTTTTGTTTCTAAGCCCCTTTGAACCAACATAAACAAAAGTTAAACTAACTAGTATGATCACTCTGCCATATTTACCCTTATAAAATGAGAGAGCTTCTACCAAACCTGACCATACTTTTCATTAACCAAACTACGCATACCAGCACCTAGACTACTACATTGAAATACATTAGGAACATAATCGCCACTAGTGGCAACGAAGTTCTTGGTAATTAGCAAGGGGGAAGGAAGATCTCCACTCATTTCATTCATTCAGTGCATGCGGTGAGGCGCGACCCACGACAAACGAAGGGGGAAAGCCTGCTTTCGTCAGAAAGTTTCCTTCTTCGCTATCGAACCCCTGCAATTACAGGAAATACCTCATCAATACCTAAACCTAAAGTTAAGGAGAAATCCCTACTGGAATGAATCCGTATCGGCGCCTAATCAGAAGAAAGGTGATCCATGATTTGTGCTAATATATAATAGGTTTATTCTATCTCTAAATTATTTTTATGTTTCTTTATAATTTGTATTCAATGCTAAGGGATACTACCATTTTGACTTTTGTATATGGTTTCATATACAAATGTTGTTTTGAATTGTAGCGTTAGCAAACCAAAAGAAAGAAATATAATATTTATAATTTTTGTATAATTTTGTTGCACTACACGTACAACGGACGGGCATAAAACTAGTTGTGGTTTATAGTGAACAGATAGAAGATGCTAAAAGTGTGAGGTTAAGATAAAAAGTGATAAAGATACGAAGAATAAAAACGAAAGAAGACACAAGCATTTGAAGATTTATCAATATATGACTTTTGGTTTGGTGCACATGTTGCATTGTGTGTAAAAGAAATATGGATTTTTTTTATTTTTTTTATTTTTTGACGTAACGTGTGGCGTTAGCCCTTAGGAACAAGTTACACAGAATGTATTACATATACATTATGTTTCTGAGTTTTATTAAAGAAAGGAAGTGTTAAAAAAAGAAAGGAAGTGAAAGCACAGCAAAAATAAGTGTGTTTCTTAATTTTATTAGCACTCTGTTCCAGAGTTTCATTAAAGGACGGAAGAAAAAGGATTTCCCTCCTCTTACTTTCTCTCCAATTCCTTTCAAATTGGAAAGATTGAAAATCACTCTAAAAACCTCTTTATTATTCCTCTCATTCCCTTTCTTTCCCTCCTATAAAAAACTCTGGAACACATTTTTTCCCCACTTCCTTCTCAATCCTTTCTCTTCCATCCTTTAATGAAACTCTGGAACAGAGTGTAAAGAGAGTTATAGAGGAAGTAGAAATACCTTAAAAGTTAAAACTTTCTTTCCAAAATAGAAAGAAATGCATGAAGGGAAATGAAACAAATAAAACGTTTACCAATGGGGTGGTGATCAATTGGCAAAGGCAAAGCCTTTAAGAACACTTAGGTTGTGGGAGGTCTTGGGTTCAAGTCCCAATGACCACAAGATTAAAAAAGAAATTAACCTTTCAAAAAAAAAAAAAAACAAATAAATAAAACGTTTTATCATTTACTATTTTACTCCATACTTAATCTAATATAATACTCAATAAGGGTATAATTGTAAAATTAAGTATTTCCTTTCTCTTCTTTTCAACTCGGAAACACATAAAATTTTTACTTTCTTTTCCTTCGTATCCGGGAACACGAAATGAAGTTATATCTTTCTCTTTCCCTCTCATCTTTTTCTCTCCTTAATTTTCTTCTTTTCTTTCCGTTAGTAGACTCAGAAACACAATGATAATGCCAAAATTATCTATGTTAAATTGCCTTCAAATGGGTGAGCACCACCCGTCACCATTGTACCACATACTAGTGGTTATCTCTCCCACCGGTGATGCCCACCCAAAACCTCTTTGCTCGTCGCTGCTACAATCAACACCACTACCATAGATGTCATTTTTGTCACCGACTTCCCCCCTCTACCGACACCATCTTCAATAACTAACCCACCACCGTTACCAGTTACCACGACATCTATAACCATTGTCGTCACCTCTGCTTGTAGATAAACTAATAAAAGTATGTAAACTAGTGCGATTTCCTACGTTACGAGACAAGCTTTTGGTAGGTATCGGTTCATTACAGTACCAGTAGGATATCGATACCGGAACTCGATATAGAAATCGAAAGAGATTTACGTAAGAGGACACCAACACGTGTTTTACATGAATAAAAAACTATACAAAAAAAATCCCAGTTCTGGTTTCAATATTGTGCAGACAATATCAGTTTGGTTTGTCACTATACTTGTACAATATCGGCATCCACTAGAGCTTACAATATTAAAAATATGCTAGGACGTCGAGAAAACTGTAAATACAAATACCGGTACAGGTACCGTTGTTGTTCGAATGATACTAATTCAAATCGAAGCTGTAAATGAAAAATCAATTATATTCACCTGTTGAATAAAACTTTTACTAAAATGTTAATAAAAATAATTACGCTGCATCGATCGGTATACTCGAAACTTTTTAACACATTTATAATTTACTATTAGATTAACGTAAGGGAATACAACGTTACTTTATATATATATATATATATATATATATATATATATATATAAAGAGAGAGAGAGAGAGAGCGCACTAAACTGTGAGAAAGTTTTGATAACATTTACTTCATTGTACATTAGACCTAACAGTATGGGGCTCGTGATGTTCCATGAGAGGCCCGTGAAGGGCGTGAGGCCATGTCAACACCAGCCCACTCCCTCACGGCGTGGCAACCGTGGGGGAGCTCATTTATGCCACGGCCCGAAATTCAAAAATAGAACGTTATATGACCGTTTGAAACGGTCGAATTGTAAAAAAAAGGTTTTTTTCGCATTTAAATTAATCACTTTACACTAAAACTTTTATAATTTTATCTACCTTTGTCAAATTCTCTAAATAATTATAATCCTTACAACCCCCCATTCTCTAATTAAAAAAAAAAAAAAAAAAAAAAAAAAAAAAAAAAAAATCTTTATACATTCTACACAATGGGTTTTTCATCATCCTTGGACAATATAAACAAATTTTTTGTAATGCGACGATATAAGCCACACAAATTATTTTAAAGAAAGAAGAAGAAACTAGTTCCCAATCTAGAAGGAGGGCACAACTAAATAAGAACGTGAAGGTAATTAATGTTTTTTTTTAATTACTATTTTATTTAGTGTAAATGTATAGTTTTGTTTAATTAGTAATTTTTAGAATAAATGGATATTTTTTGTCTAATTGAAATTTGTATTCAATATAGGTGCTAACGATATATTGGTGGCTGATTACTTTGCGGAAAACCCGATATACACTTATCAAATGTTTAAGCGTCAGTTTCAAATGAGCCGCGATCTCTTTCTACGTATAGCCGATGATATTGCAAATTATGATCCATTTTTCACATTAAGGTAGGATGCTAGAGGCTCAGGGGGTTTACTACTCTTCAAAAATATACACCGACAATTCATCAATTGGCTTACGACACAGCTAGCAATGCATGGGATGAATATTTGAAGATGTCTGACTGAACATCACAAGATATTTTATACAAGTTTTGCAAAGGTTTCGTCAAGCTTTATAACAAGCAGTATTTGTAAGACCTAACAAAAATGACATTCTTAGGTTATATCAGCATCGCGATAGTAAACACGGTTTTCCCGGTATGCTTGGTAGTATCAATTGCATGCATTGACCGTAATGTAATTTCCATAATGCATGGTGAGGTCAATTTACGCGAGGTGATCATGCTCATCACACATTAGTTCTAGAAATCGTTGCATCGCAGGATCTATGGATTTGGAATACTTTCTTTGGTGTTGATGATTCAATAACGACTAAAATGTGCTTGGTCAGTCAGATATTTTCAACAACATAGATAACGGTACGGGGCTTGATTCTAGGTTTATGGTTTCGGGAGTGAATACAAGCACGGATACGATTTAGCCGATGGGACATATCCCAACTATGCAACCATCATTAAAACTATATTGTATCCGGAAGATGAGAAAGGAAAGAAATTTGCCAAATGTCAAGAAGCTGCGAGAAAGGATGTTGAACGGCTATTTGGGGTTCTACAACATAGATGGCACATTGTGGCAAATACAGCATGCACATTCACCGCAAAAAGTTGATATACCGTATGACACTGATGAAAATGTTGTGCTAGTTGATGAAGACAAGCAAGAGTATAACATGCGGGCCTTGTACAATGAGAATACACATAACACCCTTCGCACGGAATTGATTGAACATTGGCAATTGGGTCCAATCAACACCAACAATTAGTTTTTTTATTTTTTTTTCACTAAGTAGTTTAATTTGTTTCTTATATTTATTATTAGAGCTATACTATTTTAAGATTATTTAGGTTTATTAAATAAAAAATGAATATTAAAAAGTTGGGTGCAAAAAAATAAATAAAATTTATATTGTTATTTTAGACTAAAAAAAGTTAAAAAACGGGATTAGGATAGAGGTCATACCATAGTAAGTAGTGATAGAGGGTAGTGATGGAGAGTGAAGTGATTTAACGATAATAATGACTAAGAAAGTGAAGATACCCTATGGTTTTACTCTTCGTAACTTACTTTTAAGTGAAATTTATATCTTATCTTATAAATTAGAAAGGAAAATAAAATATGCTTAAAACCAATTATAACGATAAAATTATTAAAAACAATACTCATAAACTACACGGATTTTTCGGCAATTAACCAACAGATTTAATGTTTTTTATATTACTTCCTCATAACGTTATGAATAATAATCTATATATATATATAGGGGGCGGTTATTCTACAAAAACAAACAATCGTGCGAAGCGTGCGAAGGAATGCTAACCGTCGATCAATCAACAATCTTACGTCATTAATTAAAAAAGTACGCGGTGTCAATTTCGTAAATAAGTGAGAGATTAGACAGTTAATAAGGGTATAATCGTCAATTTTTCTAAAATCAAATTATAAGAGACCGTTCAGTCTCATTAATCGCTCAAAACTTCTCCCCAAAATTACATAATAAACTCTGAAACCCTAGTTAAAATCATCAATAAACTCCATTTCTACAGAAGATTAACCATGAAATACTCAAAAGTATACGAAAGTAAGTACATTACGTTATTCTGTACCAAATTTTACATTGAAAAACTATATAATAACTTACATTATGCATGTTACAAGAAGAAAGAGAGGAACAGTGTATGAAACTGAAAAGAACGACGTTGATGAAGGTAAATAAGTATTACGTCAATTAATATTGTTAATACGTTGTGAAACTTTACTAAAATACGTATTTCTAATTATCAGGCCCTAGCAAAATTCAAAAAACCAATGATAAAACTGACAAATCAGAGAGAAGAACAAAAGCAAACCATGACAGGCCTTCAAGGAAAAATGGTACAGAGAAATTTATTTTGAATTTATTTTGTTATGTGTTACGTGATTTTAGTAATATAACTATAAATGATTTTGTATATGATACGTTATTTTAGTAATCGGAATGTAGTGATTCTGTCAAAAATGTTAAATGCTTTTAGAAAAATGATTATGTCTATGGTGCATCATAATTATGTCTATATTGCGTTATTTTGGTAATGGAAATGTACTAATTATGTCAATGTTACATCATTTTAGTAATGGAAAGTATGTCTGTGTTACGTAATTTTATTAATAGAACTAGAAATGATTATGTCTGTATTACATTATTTTGGTAATGAAATTTGTAATGATTATGTCCTTGTTACGTTATTTTAGTAATGAAAATGTAGTTATTCTGTCATTGTTAAGCAATTGTAGTTTATGATTATGTCTTTGTTACGTTATTTTGGTAATGAAAATGTAGTTATTCTGTCATTGTTAAGCAATTTTGTTAAATGAAAAACAATAGTTTATGATTATGTCTATATTACGTTATTTTGATAATGAAATTTGTAATGATTCTGGCCATAAATATATGATGATTATGTATATGTTACGTTATTTTAGTAATGAAAAAGTAGTTATTCTGTCATTGTTAAGCAATTTTGTAAATGAAAACAATAGTTTATGATTATGTCTTTGTTACGTTATTTTAATAATGAAATTTGTAATGATTCTGGCCATAAATATATGATGATTATGTATATGTTACGTTATTTTAGTAATGAAAAAGTAGTTATTCTGTCATTGTTAAGCAATTTTGTAAATGAAAACAATAGTTTATGATTATGTCTTTGTTACGTTATTTTAATAATGAAATTTGTAATGATTCTTGCCATAAATATATGATGATTATGTATATGTTACGTTATTTTAGTAATGAAAAAGTAGTTATTCTGTCATTGTTAAGCAATTTTGTAAATGAAAACACTAGTTTATGATTATGTCTTTGTTACGTTATTTTAGTAATGAAAAAGTAGTTATTCTGTCATTGTTAAGCAATTTTGTAAATGAAAACACTAGTTTATGATTATGTCTTTGTTACGTTATTTTAGTAATGAAAATGTAGTTATTCTGTCATTGTTAAGCAATTTTGGTAAATGAAAAACACTAGTTATGATTATATGTCTATATTACGTTATTTTGGTAATGAAATTTGTAATTATTCTGTCATTGTTACGTAATTATAACATTTGATAATAACGCAGAGATCAATGAAAATGAATTACTCCTACAACAACAGCCTGCAAATTCACCAGAAGAGCCTCAAAATTCACCACAGAGAAAGCAATTTGTTCTGTACTCGAATATAAAATTACAAGTAAGGGCGTCTGTTGATAACATGAATGAGGCGATGGCAAGCTTATCAAGTGCACAGAAAAAAGCAATCAAACAGATGGGATTTGAAGCTTTTTTATCAATGAACATCAAAACAGTGCCAACAAAGTTAGCAAGATGGTTATTAGTGAATTATGATGATAGACGAGATGAATTGAATGTAGGAAACCACATAATTCAAGTTACAAGCAACAAAGTTCAACAAGTCCTTGGTGTCCCAATGGGTAACCAGATAGTAAATGAAAAGAACAAACCAAGGAAGGGTTCATCTAACACGCTTACTGTATGGAAGTCCCAGTTTGAGCATAACAAGATTTTAATCTCGGATGTGAAGAAGAAAATAATTGAAAGCAAAAGCGGAGACTGGATTTTCAAGTTGAACTTCCTTGGACTTTACAACTCTATATTTGGGCAAGTAACAAAGAGTTCAACAGTAAATCAAATGTTCTTGAAAGGAGTGAAAGATGACAAATCAATCAAAAAATTGAATTGGTGTGAGTACTTAATTTCCTGTCTCAAAAGAACGAAGGCAAGCTGGAACGGAACTGAAATGTATAATGGACCTTTGCCTTTTCTTGCGGTATGTTTTTTATTCATAATTATGTAAATGTATAAGAAATACAAAATTACGTAATGTGTTATTACTAATTACGTAATGATCAAATGTTAACTTTATTCACATGACAGATGCTTTATGTACATGAAAAGAGGTTATCACATGCTCCTGAAACAGCACAAACACCAGCAATTAAGTACATTAGCACCCAGAATTTGTCTGATGTTGATAAACATTTGTATGACAATGGGCCATTTTCAACTGATGAAGAAGATAATGAAGAGGATGAAGAAGGAAATGATGAAGTAGAAAGTCCTAGAGATGAAGAAGGACATAATGATGAGGATGAAGAAGATGATGGTGGAAATGAAGATGCTGGTGGTGTTGGTGGAGATGATTATGATGGTGAAGAAGCTGATGCAGAAAAAATGAATGAAGATGCATACATTCAGCATGATGAACAGCAGATCTTTCTTGAACAACAAATCCTTGTGGATAATCTTCAAAATCAAGATTCAGAAGAATTCAACAACGTCTTTGAAACAACAAAATCACTCTCTGACATTGATGAAATCTTGGAAAATTACAACACTCCACAAGTCCCTATTGTAAGTGCAATAACTGTATAAAAATTACATAACATGCATATGTATATATGATTTTAAAAAAATCACATAATGTTTGCAGGCTGGTGATGCAAATAAGGCAACAACACCAAAAATACAAAAAGTTGCAAATCAAAAATCAACAGATGAGAGCATAAAAGGGTCAACAAGGAAAAAGACAATGGGAAAGAAGAAAAACAAAAGTCCTTACCCAGTTAATGAGAATGTAAGTAACTGTAATTTATTATGTCAAACATCAACAGAAATCATGTAATTTATTCACGTATTGTTTGCAGGAATGGATTTCAAAAATAGAAAACAAAATGGAAAAGTTTCAAACATATGTTGCTGAAATAGATGAAATTTTCGAAGAAGCCACTTCAAATTTTTTAGACAGCAACATTATACGTGAGAAGCAAACAACATGGAAGTCATGGGTAGCAAGTTATAAATCAAGTAATGAGAAAAACATAGAAGGTAAAATTTACGTAATGTATATTTAAATGATAAAAAAGTTAGTTAAAAATTACGTAATGGATATCAAAAAAGTATATTAGTAGTTGCAAGTGAAAAGGAAAACCAGAACAGTGTTAGCACAGGGATGCTAGATGCAATAGTGATTGCAGCTGAAACACTAGAAGGTAAAAAAAAAATCACGTAACACATTATTTGTCAAAAACTTATTAATGATCAGAATACGTAATTACAGGTGAAAGGGAAGATTTGAATGAAAAGACAACAACTTCACAGAGTGTTAGCACCGGAATGCTAAATGTAATGATCGCCGCAACTGAACAACTTGAGAAAACAAATGAAGAAGAAGCTGTGAACAACATAATGGATACTTTGAACGATGCAACAAGAAATGAACCACCTGTAAAAAAAGGTAAAAAATCACGTAACAGATTATTTGTCAAAAACTTATTAATGTTCATAATACGTAATTACAGGTGAAAAAAAAGATTTGAATGAAACGGCAACAACTTCGCAAAGTGTTAGCACAGGAATGCTAGATGCAATGATTGCCGCAACTGAACAGCTTGAAGAAACAAATAAAGAAGAAGCTTTGACAGATATAATGGATGCTTTGAAAGACGCAACAACAAATGAACCACCGGCCGATAAAGGTAAAAAAATTACGTAATGTATATTAAAAATGTTTATACTAAATGGAACTTATATGAATATATATAAATTGTTAACTAAAATCAGGAAATGAGGCCCTAGAGAGTGACAGCACAGGTATGATTGCTGAGATGATAAAAGCAGCCGACAAAGAAGAAAAAAATGCAGCTCTGCAAACTTCAACCACACAAACATCATCCGAAAATGTCAGTTCGCAATTCTTGAAAGAATTGAATGAGTTTGAAGAGAGATCTAGGAAAGGAAAACAGATCGAGACATCGGAAGGAAACAAAATAGAAGAAATACAGAAAGAAACCTATGAAGGACCAAGTTTCGATCTGAATATCTCACAAGATGATACACCTACAGATGTAATTCCAGATCTACCATTCTTACAAAACTCTGAAGCTGATATCGAAACACCAAAAACAGTAGGGAGACTAATAGTTAGTCAATCACTGGAGTCAACCATAGCCAATAAACACGTTGAACGTGCAAAAAGAGGAAGGATGTTGGCTGGACCTCTGAAGTCTCCTTACATTCAACGGCAGGTGGTGATGAAGAACAAAATAACTGAAGATGAAAACATAGTTGCGCAGTTTATATTTGCAGCAACCGAGGCAACACAGTAAGAAAAACCTTATATTACTTTAATTTGTCATTAGAAAAATTACATAATGAATATTTTCAGAAACATAGTTTATTACAAAAAATTACGTAATGTGTATTAAAACTTATCTTCCATAGTGACATTGTATTCGAGCCAGAAGATGGGACTCCATTCTTCAAAGTGGTATTTGAATGCTTATACCCTGGGATAACATTATCATCTAATGTTTTGGATGCATGGTCGCATGTGCTGAACCACGACGAGAAGAAAAGAGCTCCGGGTTCACCATTTAGATTGTTTGTTCAAACAAATATTCTGGTATGCTCCTTAGCTTTTTCATGTAATACATAAAATTATAATAACGTAATGGTTATGCTAAAATACGTAATGTATGCTAAATTTACAGCCAAGTGACTGCTTCACGCCTGAGTATGATGATTTAAAGCGAATGGACACCATGACATCGAACTTAAATCTTGCACTTAGCAAAAATGAAATAAAATCAATCAATGAGGTGGATTTGTTGTTCATGCCCATCGTATCTTCGGACCACATATATGTAATATGTTTCAACATGAAGAACCCGAAGATAGAAATACTAGACAACAGCAAGCTTGGAGCGAATAGCAAATATGACAACATCATAGTGCCATTGGTAAAAAAAAAATATTTTTACTTAATATTATTTTGATGTTAGTTAATTACGTAATGCTTATGATAAAATTACGTAATGTATGCAGAAAGAAGCTTTATGCAACTATATGATGGTCAATGAACACCCCATGACTCCTAAAATGGTAAGTAAAAATCCAGTGAGAGTCCAAATGGAATGGAGAACTTCACATAACAAAATCGATTGTGGGGTGTTCACAATGAGACATATGGAGACTTTCATGAGCACATATAGAAGAAAATGGGTAACTGATTTTCAAAAAGAAGGAGCAGCTCAACAAGTGCAGATTGATGACCTTCGCTACAAATATCTATCAAAAATCCTACTCTCCGATGCCAACAAAAATAAAAATTTAATTGATCGTCTGGCTAGGGAGTTTCATCAAAAGGAATACAGTGAGAAAGCGAAGTACAAGAAGAACTTATTCCAAACTCTAGTGAAAAGACAAAATGATCATGTTTGAAATAGTTTTAATTCCACGTGTCGGAAAATGTCATGATATAATTTAACATTTGGTTTATGTATGACAAATGTCCTGATACAATTTAACATTTTGCTTGTCACATACTACATTATATGAATGATTATGTATGTTTCTGATTATGTTGAATGATAATGTATGAATGATTATGTATGAAACTGATAATGGTTACCTAACATACAATTACGTAACATACAAAAAACATGTATGATAATGGTTATATGTTAATCATGTATGAAACTGATAATGGTTACCTAACATAAAATTACGTAACATGTGAAAAAAAATGTAAAGTAATGGTTATATGTGAATGATTATGCTATGATACAATTACGTAACATGTCAACTAATTACGTAATGAAATGCAAAAAAACCATATGTGTACAAAAAAATCACGTAACAATGTAAAAAAAGAAAATGTTTCAATGTCAATTTAACAAAAAAAACATAATCAATCATCGCAAACTTCATATTCCGAATCTAGACTATTATCCGCATCTGCTTCATTGACGGATTCTTTCCCTTTGTTGTTAGCTGTTGTAGTCCCTTTAAGAACTTCACAGGTGCGCCTATCATGACCACTACCCCCACATACTTTGCAATTTCTTGATCTCTTCCCTGCACGACTAATCGCTTGTTCACGTTTTGATTTAAACCTTTTGCGTGACCCACAACCCTTATTCCTAATACCATGAGGAACACGAACAGCAGCCTCAGTTTGATGTGGAGCCCCAATAATAGCTTGAATAATTTCTTTCTTCTTGGCTGATATCCTCTGAATACCAGCTTCATCTGTCTTCTCTTTCGTCGCTTTTAGCTCGTCTCTAAACAGCTTCAACTTTTCAAAATCAGTAATCAACTTATTAACTACATACTCACTCAAATGCATTATATCACGAACAACATCATTAACACTTTGATGGTCCCCATTTTCATCAGTATGCATCACCAACGACAAGCTCGACCGAGAGGGACTATTGCAAATAACATCACTCCTCCAGCGATCAAGAATGTATCTGCTGGGAATTTCATTTATATCACACAACCTTAAAACTAAAAAGGCATGTCGACACAATAAACCATATCGCTCAAAACGCTTGCAAGAACATAAAATTGTCAAATCTTCCAGGTTAAATTTAACCTGCAATACAAAAAAGATCTCCATAAAAAAATAAAATACGTAATGAGGTATATGAAACTGAGAGACTAATTAAATAGGTAATTACGTAATGTCTGTTACAATGATATGTAAAAAATTACGTAACATAAAAAAATAAAGTATACATACCTCTATCAAACCGGCACCATACGCAGAACGATCTTTTATTAGAAACGTCCCTATATCTCCTTCATGTGAAAGAAAGACATTTATGCATTTATGCACAAATCCGTAAATTTCTTCTTGGACATCAAAGAAAATACTTCTTGTATATAATTTCGCAGCTTGCACCTCAATAGCATAATCAGTCCAAAAATCCGGTGTTTTATACCTCGTCTCATGATCATTTTTCCTATGAGTATACCTTTGAGATTCCATGGCAGTATCAAAATGACTAATAAACTCAAGAAGCGTTAATTGAGCATTTGAAACTTGACCAAAAAAATGATTTTCACATTCAGATCTTGAAGTAGTACGCATAAGACCTGACATTGGCTCATCGCGATAAAAAGCAGGAATCCACATTGCTCTATTTGAATAAATGTCACACAACCAGTCGTGGTAAAAGAGATTAAAATCAAAAACAAGTTGCTCCCATCCCTTTTCAAACTCTTCTGGTGAAATAGAATCTGTCCAAACAATGTCGCAAATACGCTGTTTAAAATCTTCATTGTTGCATAATGCAGGACCAACCTATAAAAATAACAAAAACACATATTGTTATGAATTTGAATAATCACGTAATAAAAATATGTTATGCAAATAAAAAGCCTTGAAAATCACGTAACATACACAAAATCAAAAAAATCATATCATAAAAAAAATCACGTAATATACCTTATCAAAAATACGTAACATATAAAAAAATCAAAAATCATAGCAAAAAATGACATATACCTTATCAGCAACCTTTTTCATGATGTGCCACATGCACAATCTATGCCTACTATTTGGTAAAACTGATGCAACTGCTTGTTTTATAGCAGGATCTTGATCGGTAACTACAACAAGCGGTTCTTTACCAAAACACTTCTTGAAACAAGTTAACAGCCATGAGTAGGATTCAATTGTCTCTGAACTCAGCAATCCAGCACCTAGAGTTATATTGTTGCAGTGATTATCGATACCGGTAAATGGAACAAATACCATCTTGTATCTAAAAAAGAAAAAAAAATTAAGTAAACTGAAATAATTACGTAAAATGAATAACATAATTACGTAATGAACTTACTTGTTAGAATTGAAAGTAGCATCGAATGAAACAACATCACCAAAAACTTTATAACTTCTTTTTGCATGCTCATCAGCCCAAAATAATCTAGTTAACTGTCGTTTAGTGTCATGACTATACTCAAAATAAAAATCAGGAAGAAAGTCCTGCTTCTTCTGCAGCATATTAACTACCATATCCGCATCATACTCACCAATATATAAGTTCAAATCCCTTTTAAAATTTTTGAAATCTGCAGCAGTAGCACCAACTTGTTCAAAACCACCATAAATCGTCCTCATTAGATTAAAAGCCTTAACAGGACCCATGTTTACTTTGGACATATTGCACAACACTTGCATTTGTTGATATGTCAAATTACGTGATGATGGAAGAAATTGCATATCTTCTGGAGAAACCAAATAATGGTTATGCTCTTCAACAAACTTTGAAACTTTAAAATTTTGTCCATTCTCTGACGAAAAAACTATATGAGCATTACAACCTGTTCTCTGCGATGGTTTATTCCTACTTTTAGCATTTTGAAGACTATCAAACGCTTTACAAGGTTTGAATCCTTCCTTTGAACAAACCAAATGCTTCAACTTAAGAATCTCACCATGAACATATTGACCTCCTTTGCGAACACTAAATCCAGCATTTTTTGCATATGTCACATAAAACTCATACGCATGATCAATCGATGGAAATACCATATCAACACATGGCGTCATAGAAGAGGCAACTTGTGGTTTATAAACTGTTGAAACAGCCTGAGTAGAACTACTTTCACCTCTATCATTGAAAATAAAACCTGAAATCACGTAATAACTATTAACACAGTAACATAAAATGGCCTAATAAAAGCATAAAATATAATAACGTAATGAAATAACGTAATGAAAGTTACGTAACATGAATATAATAAAAACAAAAAAAAAAAACACGTAAAAATGTGGCATTGTGATATGAAACAAACAAAAACACAAAAAAAAAACGTAAAAACTATCATTAATACAAAGAAATCAAACAAAAAAAGATGAATTTAATAACAAAACTAAGAACAAATAACGTAATGCTTCCATAAAAATAGAAAAACAACGTACAATCAATAAAAAAAAGCTGAATTTAATTCAAATTCTACTAAACAGAAAACGAAATCATTAAAAAGAAAGCAATCGAACAACACATTACGTAATAGATAGCTCAAATTATACCTGCACAATCATTATTCACAGACATCTTTAATGAATGAATAAAGGAAAATCGTTTGGAGATATAATCGAAAGAGAATGAGCTGATTTATGATTGAATGAACTGATTTATGATTGATTTATACTGAATTCAAAATCTAAAAACAGAGTAAAATACGAATTTGAAATCTGATCCTTTTATAAAAGATATGAGTTTTAAATATCGAGTAAAATGACGATACTACCCTTCAAGAAAACGCGCGTAGAAGCCTTCGCACGCTTCGCACGTTTTTTAAACTTTTTATTTGAACCGATCCCTATATATATATATATATATATATATATATATATATATATATATATATATATATATATATATTGCAAAGGGATTAATCCTACATGTCATACTCTTATGCAATCTCCCCTTTGAGAGATGCCACATATGATGTGATGTGACAACTCTAGACCAATTAAAAAAAATGAATAAATATGGTTTAAATATGGTTTAACATAATCTATTAAATATCTAATTTAATAAATATAAATATTAAACTTTTATTATTTTCCCTCTAATGTTTTCTCTCATAACTTTTAAACGTCAATATCTTTAATATACGAGATTTTTAAAGAAAAAAAAAATTACACCAAATTAACGAGCGTTTTATTATCTTTCCAACGAGTACCATAGTGCTATATAAAAAACGGAGAAAAAAACAACTATTTTTTGTAACCCGACATGTATTGTGTCAGGTTTAGGATAAGTTTAAAAAAATTGTGGGTTTGGGTCGGGCTTGGGATTAAGTGAGACCCATCAATTTTTTAAAATAATAATATGATAACTTATGACAGATGTTTGTTTAAAATAAATAATAATAATAATAATAATAATAATAATAATAATAATAATATTCATTAATCATATATTGGTAAGCCATTAATTATGTTGTCTTATTAGATATTTTATTATATCATATTAGATATTTCAACCCGGGACGCTCCCGGGATAAAAAGTAGTATATATATATTGCAAAGGGATTAATCCTACATGTCATACTCTTATGCAATCTCTCCTTTGAGAGATGCCACATAAGATGTGATGTGACAACTTTAAACCAATTAAAAAAAATAAATAAATATAATTTAACCTAATCTATTATAATATTTAACCTAATCTATTAAATACCTAATCTACTAAATCTAAATATTAAACCTTTATTATTTTATCTCTTGTGTTTCCTCCCATAACTTTTAAACGTTAATATCTTTTATATACGATATTTTTTTAAAGAAAAAAATTACACCAAATTAACGAGCATTTTATTATCTTTCCAACGAGTACCATAGTGCTATATAAAAATTGGAGAAAAAAATGACTATTTTTTGTAACCCGACAGGTATTGTGTCGGGTTTGGGATTAGTTTAAAAAAAATGTGGGTTTGGGTCGGGTCTAGGATTAGGTGATACCCGACCTGATTACCCGAAACAACATACCCAAATACCCGAACTACATACCCGATCATATACCCATGAATTTTTTAACGCATCACATAACCCTTAGACAAATGCGTTCGATATTTCAATAATTAACTTTTTTTTCTTATTTCATATTAGTTCTTTTTAGAATGATCGATTACAAACTTCCGAATTCATTTGTAATGGCACTAGATTTATACCCTGGCGCAGAGATTCGTTTTTTTTATATTTGAATATAATAACTTATGGCAGAGATTTGTTTAAAATAATAATAATAATAATAATAATAATAATAATATATTTTATTATTTATATTAGATATTTCAACCCGGGACGCTTCCGGGATAAAAACTAGTAATATTGATAATAACTAAAAAGAAATCTAGATAAAGGAACAAAGAATATTTAAACGAGAGGCATGATTTACAAGACTACCAAAGTCGATCACAATCCCTTTGCCTCTTCCTTAAGCAAGCAACATACTACATTCATTCCATCTCAATTTACGCATCTTTCCATCCACTTCCTTAACCAATGTCACAAAACCCTGTTCATAGAACGGTCCCGGTCTATCGAAGAATCAAGCCTCCTCATCCGTCACTGTCTACTCACAAAAGTCATAGGAAAGTTGCGGCTCGTAGATCATCGAACAAGCAACCGAAATTCATCAAGCGATGCAACTCCGAGCCTGCTTTGTTGACCGTCATTGGTGCTCGTGTGGGAGACGATCACCAGTATATGACTCCACCAGGTGACAGTTGCATGTTGTTTAGGAGTCGGGTTTTAACGAATATATTCTTGTCGTCTCCAGAGTTGCTGCCTAATAATTCGCCTGAAAAAAGTGAGGTAAATGAAAATAATTCATTAGTCTTTAGCTGTTTGATCGTTATAAGTAACTTATTAGTTTAAGTTGATCAAAACTTGCATTAATTACTTTATGGTTTAGTTAATGTAAATATGTGAAAAGTGATACTGATTTTGATCCATAGATATTTCTTTTTAGGTGATCAAACATAATTATTTTTTTTAACGGCAAATTTTTATTACACCTTACCTTGTATTTGCAAGGATTTGAACCCATAACCTCCCACAACCTTATATTTGTAAGGGGGACACCATACTACTAGATCAAGAGGTCATGTGTATCAAACGTAATTAATTAGTTAGTGATAATAGGGATTAAACATATTTTATTGCCATCAATGTTTTTAGGAATGGACCAAAACCAGCTAGCTTAATACACAATTAAATTTGAAAATACTTTGTTTTGGAGTGAATTTAGGATTTTAATAAATATGAGGAATTTAACAAATAAAATATGGGGTTTCAAGAACTAAATGAATTTAAAAGAAAAAAAAATAGATTGTGGAGGAAAAATATTTAAAAAAAAAAAAAACTAAAAAATTGGAAATCCGGCCTGACTAGCTAGCTGGTTTTGGTCACCCGGTTCACCGGTCCAACTCGTCAAATAGGAATGATCAAAGAACCTTAACCGGACCAATTCCATGTCCAGTTTGTGGTTTAACTGGTTCGTTTTGGTTTTAAAAACACTAAGGGGTTGTTTGGTTGGTTAAGTGCTAAATTATTAAGAGGTCTGAATGATTAAGAAGTTTGAATGGTTAAGTGTTGAATCATTAAGTTGGACCTCTTAATGGTTAGTTTTTGTGTCCCACATTGATTGGAGAGCCTCGTTAAGGTTCAGTTTAGTTCAGTGCTTAATGGTTTACCAACATCCCAAGTCTTAATGGTTCAGCCTTAACCATTCCATTTAGAAGTTGAAACAAACAGGCTGAATCATTTAGCGTTGAATAGTTCACAACCTCTAAGTGTTATATTTTAAAATTACTGGCTTTTTATTACATATGTATTGTAATGTCAAATATTTATATCCCAATTAAGTGTGACGGCAAACCTATTTTTGTATTTCTTTTTGCCGACCAAAAATGCGAATGGTCATCCTTGACTTAATGCCCAAGAAAATGACATTGCAAGAGCATAATACATAATATATTTTAGTTTTTTTATTTGTTCTCTTTTTATTTCAATACTAGAAAATAGGTATATATCGTACTTCTTTTAATTTTAGTAAGTTGACGGTTGTGTCACATCACCATTCTACATACAATGGAAAAAGATTGATTCATACGAAGATAAATCGATCGATGACTATAAATTATAATTACTTTTTTGTTTTGACACTGGTAAGTCGACTCATAGGAATTAAGGTTTTGTTTTCAATAGAATGTTATTTAAAATGGGGTTGCGACGCAATTTATTGTCCGTTTACGTGCCATTTAGATGTAAAATTTACCTTTTTATGTTTTTAATAACAACATTTTACTATATATGAGAAAAAAGAGAAGTATAATTACTTACCTATTGTAAATCGCTTTTCTGAACAAGCAAACCTGAACATGGCCTTTACTATAAGCAGTGTTTCTGGCATATAGCAGGGCTACAACAAAGAAGCAAAAGTCGTGATTAAGGTAACGGTAGAGGGAAGCGTTGGACCAATCCGAGCTTTGGTAAAGTTGGGTTCGAGTGTTGACGAGACTATAAAACTTGTTCTAAACAAATACAACTCCGAGAGGAGGTCTCCTAGACTTGATCAAGATGACATGACTTCCTTTGAGCTACATCAATCATACTTTAGCCTCCAATGTAAGTGTACTCTATCTTACTCCACTTAAGGTCAACTAGTACAGCCTGTTTATGCACCAAAGATGTTCTAATCTTTTTTTTTTTTTTTTACACATATAGGTTTAGATAAATCAAGTATGATTGGAGACATAGGGAGTAGAACTTTCTATATGCGTAAAAGTGTCAACAACAATGGAGACAGATGTTCAAACACCTCTAATAGTTCCGAGATTATTGTGGCCGAGGCAGAGGAGGCTTCATATGCATGTTCAAATATTTTCTCAAGTATTATACATGAAAGGTTAAGAAAAATGATAAGAAGAATGAGTAAGATTAGAAGGTTCTTGGGTTGTTTTGGTGGGTGATCAACTGATTTTGAAGCTAGCCATGCCAAACAGGCATCTGAAGACAACTATATGTACATACGAGAGTATTTACATAGATGTAGAATGAATAGTTTACATAGATGTAGAATGAATCCTAACTGTCTAAGTTTAATTGGTTTATATTTTGTTAAGCAACACATACATTTATATTTAGAGACTGATGATTCATGTTGAATACTAGAAAGAGTTTTAACCAAAGTAATTAGTCATTGTATTATTCTTCTGACTAGTTACCACATCATGTGTCCTAAAATAAAAGGCCTGCCCTATAACACCTTTGGCTATTGAAATAACTAGTGGGAAACCCGCGCGTTGCGGCGGGGCCGAAACCGAACAAGAAATAAGCGAAAAAACATTGAATCACACACACGCGTGGCAACAAGTTAACTCGCCATACTAAAAAAAGGTAAAAATTACCATAGAAAAATCTAAGTCAAAACCGTAACATAACTACATAAAAAAGAAATAAAAAAACTAAAAAGAAAACTTTCATGACTTATTTGCATATACTTAGATGAGTTGTATATTATCATACACAATTATGTTTAAACAGAACTTACATTGAAAAAGTATATATAAATGGAACCAATATAGGAACTTCACATTTCTATTTCTTATAAATACAAGATAATATTATCAAAAACAATAAGTTTGACGTATTTCATATAAAAGGATTTAAGGATGAGACAACCTTTCTTTATAACATAAATTTTCATTTTCAATCCCCTCTACCTAGAGTATTAGGAACACTTATCTATCAAACTCCATAGATTTCTTTTTATTAATAGTCATTCAACTAAATTTACAACATATTAAAATCGTCATACATTTTGATATCAAATTTTTGCATATTACAGTATGTCAAATACCTTTTGTAAAAGAAAATTCACTTCCATCTAATTTAATCATGATCAATTGACCATAATTACAGGAAACCTTTGTTTGAAATTCATTATAAACGAAAACTTTTTCCCCGGTCATTGAATCCGGTGACGTATTGTTTTAGGTAAGATTAGACATGTTTAAGTGTATCAATGTAAGGTAATAATTTCAAAATGCAAATCGTTACCTGATGATTAAAAACACAATTTTCCTTATTAATTTATCGATTTCTTATAGTATTATGAAGTTTATAAAAGTTTAACTTTCATAAAATATATAAAATATTATAACAAAACATATAGCCTAATGAATTATTTTTTATTGTTTTCTATTTAATGTGTTCCAACTAATTGTATAATTAAGTGTCATGTGTTTTCATAAATATCACTTAACTCTTGACTTCATTTCAAATTAAATATGGTGTTTCAAAGATAAAATTGCCCCTAAAATGTAATTATTTTATGCATTGGGTGTTGTTTCATAAGTAATTAAATTTGTACCTCTTAAAATTTAAGAAGTCCTTATCAAATGCTTTATAAGATAGTATAGATAGATATAGATATAGATACATCCATTGTTTAAAGCAATTAAACTATGTTTCACGTGCAGCATGTGCTAACAAAGGACCGAGGATGTACTCGGTGCTTTTTTTTAACTGCAAACAAATCAATCTCGAGCACTCTCAAAATACCTACTGGACAAAAGAGTACTCTGAGAGTAACCTGGGTCCACTAGTAATTTCACACCAGTTCCTGGGGAAAACCCGCCGCCCGAAGGGCCACTGCGGTAAAACCCGGGCCAACAACAACATTTTGGTGCCAGTAGGACTCGAACTCCCCACCTCCCGAAAGGAAAGTAAGAAGAGTGCCACTGCCACTCCACCATAAGGGTATTGACAAAATCTAAAATTATTTCGGCACCCTCTTTAATATTTGTGAGTTAATTAGTTCAGCTTTATGCACAACTAGTATTAAAATACCGATACCGGTTCATTTTCGGTATCAAGTTTTGGCAAAAATCTTTATCGGTATTGGCAGTTCGGTATCAGTTTGGTATTTTACCTTAAAATACCGATACCGTACCAGTACTATACCGTATATTTTCGGTATCGGTATTTTCGGTATCAAGATTGATTCGGTATTGGGCTTATCCCTAGTTGAAGCACGTCGAGCTGTGGAAATGATTTCAAATATGTATGCAGCTCTAACGACATGCACATAAGTGCTTACATTGAAACAGAGAGAAAAGTAAGCATGTCGTAACAGTATATTCAGAATTTTATAAATCACTATATTTTGAACGTTATAACAAATAAAAAAGGTCGTAGGTATTACATGTGTCAATGTGTAGTGTAGGGGGTGTTCAATGTACAAATCTAATTCGAAAAAAAATGAATTTCGACACGGCTCGAATTCGATTATCAAGATTTGAATCTGCTTTTTTAAAAGTTCAATTTTGATTCGGTTTGATTTAAATCCAAGTCTGGTAATCAAATACGAATTTTTTAGTTTTGGTTTGATTCTATTTGAGATTTGAATTAAAACTAGTGTTTTAGTTACCCGCGCTTCGCTGTGGGAGCTCCTGTTACGTTGAGGGTTTGATGCACGGTAAAGATCGTGCTTTGCTGCGGCAGCTCTTGTTGTATTGAGGGTTTGATGGACATTAAAGATAACATTAAGTGACTGTTATTCTCGGCCTTGCGTGGGCGTAAAAAAAATAACTCGTTGCCCATTACCTTGCAGACCAGCCTTAACATTACAACAGTTAGGTTGTCCATTGTTGACTTAATATGGAGCCCAAACTATTTCAAAAATGGCAACCCATTAATTGTTCAACTGGCCCAGAAGTTTCAATTATGGCAGGCCCACAATTTTCAATAATGGTGACAAATTATATATGGCTCACAACCGCCTGAAAAAACCAATCTCATAAAATTACTGTTCAAGTATCTTTCATTTAATATAGATACAATTATACATATTTATTTAACTTTTTGTGTATACACACACGAACAAAAAAAAGTTGTTCGTTCATTTATATTCGTTTAAATTTTATTAGTTAGATAAGTAGTTATATTTAAATAAATATAAACATAAATTGAGCTTTAGCTACTTGTATAAACATAACCAATTAGTAATTAGGTTTGTTAGTAATACAAAATCGTTTACATTTATTATGTTCGTGATTGTCCGTTTATGTTCGTTTAGGTTTTAAACGAACGAGTATAAACGAACTTAATGAAGGAACAAGAAACACAAAAAGGCGTTTGATTATGTGTTCGTGTTCAATTAAAGTTAAATGAACAAACACGAACATATCTTTATTTGTGTTTGTTCGGTTTGTTTACAGGCATACGTAGACTTAAACAAGTAAAGAAAACAAAATATATTTTAAAGGCAAACATGCTTTACGAGACCACCAACAGACAATTAGTGCGTTGCCTCTTCCTTAAGCAAAGATACCACCCCTCCAAAGTCTATACATACAATAAAACATTTCATCTATATAATATCTACACATCCTTCCACACGTTCACACCCAACAATCTATGTCACAGAACCCTGTCCGTCCATCAATTCCACTCAATCGGAGAATCAAACCTCCTCATCCTTCACCTTCCACTCACAAACTTCATCGCAAACTTGTCGTTCGTCGATCATCATCAAACAAGAAATCGAAATTCATCAAGCGATGCAACTCCGAGCCTACTTTGGTGACCCCAGGTGTCTCCATCGACAGTCCTGGTGTTGGAGACGATCACCAGTATTTGACTCCACCAGCTGACAGTTGCCTGCTGTTTCGAAGTCGGGTTTCAACGAATATATTATTCTCCTCCTCTCCAGACTTGCCTCCTAATTCACCTGATAAAGTTGAGGTAATCTCAGTCTCATACTCATACTCGGTTGTAAAATTTTGTTCGTGCTGGTCAAATGACCAATATTGTCGGTTTTTGTTTTTTTGTTTTTTTTTTCAGAAAGATAAAAAATAAATCCCTACTTTATACATCACGAACTTGATCATATTAATTTGAACAAAATATGTCTAACAAATTTACAATGTTTCTGAAGTGTGATCTGAACGATTATTGTTTTTGATCGAGATTGACTTTAATATTATTGATATTGATTGATGGGATAAAACTCAATATTTAGTTATTGATGAATCGGATTATAAATTTCCTCCTTACACACGATGACACGAGATGAGCCTATGTTGTTTTGTGTTTGATGGGAACGGCGTCGTTTCAGTGACAACGTATTTGTTTGCTACATTGCATATATTATTTGATTTGAAATAAAGTAAAATAAAATAATATAATATAATTTAATTAGTGGCTTTTATAAAAGGCTTATTGTTTCAAGGTTCAATCATCCATATGACCTTATTTGTGTATTACTTTTTGCCGACCAAAATTTGGAATGACTTGTTAACCCTCAAGAAAACGACATCGCGTCAAATAAGATTTTATTCGTGTGTACGTAGTACGATTTTCGGAGAACGACATCAAGGCTGATAAGCCGGCCCGGATCCAATAGAACACGGAGTTTGGTCAGCCTTGATAGGGTGACGACTTCGGTCGGTATCGTGACAATTCATAAGAAAGTCACCGTTGAAAAAAAATTAATTACTGTTTTAAGAAGAAAAAAGACTTGATCCAGTTAGTTTTCATGGTTTTACGGTTCGACTTTAGACGGTTTACCGGTTTTAGAAAAAAAAAATTAAAAGTATAATATATATGTATACGCACTTCACTATATTCCTAAATTGAAATAAATATAAATAATAATTCCAAATTCCTAAATAGTTAACATCGATCCATAAACTGTAGCGTATATATTTCAGACCACACAAAGTTGGCTTGAACAAATCTTGTCAATATTCAAAATTTAAAGTATGTAAATTGCTTATTTTATTATAGGAAGAAGATTAGGATTTCTATTAGTTTAGTTTAGTTTTATCATTATTTGGTTTTCTAATTCTAGTCTAAGGTAGGTTTAGTATAAATAGAGATCATATGTTTAGGTTTTATGTACCTCTGTTTTAATCAATAAGTTTCTCTTGTTAAATTCATTGTTTGAATAAGTTGAGGAAGGTCTGGTTTTCAACATGGCCAACTTGCTTCGATTGGTCAATTTTAGTGGTTTATGGACATTCAAAGTTTCTAGCTTTAAAACTTAAAAGGGTGTGATATGTCATATTGTCATATATTTTTGGTTTTTATTCACATATAAGAAAAGAAAAATCAGTTATACACTAGTCATCTTTAGTTTTAGTTTGATGAACCAAGGCGAAAAAGTAATTGTAAAAAAAAAAAAAAGAATTCGAATATTGAAAGTTGCGAAAATTAGAGCAGAAAATAGTTGTCAGAACTTGGCCAGAAAAAAATGATCGAAAGCACAATCAAAGATCAGAGATTTTCTATGATATCACGTAATTTGTGAAAGATTGTTAAATTTATTGATGTATACAAACGATAGAAACAAAAAAAGTATGTTAATACGCGAAAAACTTCCCCATATGTATAAGGGGAATTGAAATTAAATAATCCTAACTTTATCAGGTTGGAAGACAATAATCACAACTTGAAAATTGGAATCTAACAGACCTAACTTGTGTTGATTTTTATTACGACCAAAACTAACTGGGGTTAACCCAGTTTTTAGTATAATAATAAAGATAATGAACCCTTATTTGAACAAGCAAACCCGAGCCCATCATTGGACGCATTTGTTTTACTTGTTTTTAGTATCGCAGGGCTACAACAAGGAAGCAAAAGTCGCGATCAAGGTAACGGTCGAGGGAAGCGTTGGACCAATCCGAGCTTTGGTAAAGTTGGGTTCGAGTGTTGACGAGACAATAAAGCTTGTTATGAAAAAATACAACGCGGAAAAGAGGTCCCCTCGACTTGATAAAGATGACATGAGTTCCTTTGAGTTACACCGCTCAAACTTCAGTCTTCAATGTAAGTCTACTCTATCATACTCCAATTAAAGTCAACTAGTACATGTTAATTTATGCTCCAAGGTACAACTATTATGTACAAGTAAAATAAACATTAACTCTATTTATATATTTTAATGATTTGTGTTCTGATTTTTTTTTTTTTTTTTTAACATAGCTTTGGATAAATCAAATGTGATTGGAGAGATTGGGAGTAGAAGTTTCTATATGCGTAAGAGTGTCAACAACAATGGAGAAATGTGTTCTAACTCCTCCATTGGGTCCATGATTGTTGTGGCTGAGGCAAAGGATGCTCCATATACATGTTCAAATATTTTCTTTATAGGTTTTATACATGAAGGATTAAAAAAACTGATTAAAAAAACGCGTAAGATTAGGAGGTTCTTGGGTTGTTTTGGTGGGTGATTTTGAAGGCCTACATTTAACAATCATCTTGAAAACAATATTTAAATTTACATACGAGTGTATAAACCTTGTTATACGAGTATATAAACCTTGTTATACGTATAGTTGATGAGTACTTTACACAAATGTAAAATTAGTCATGGTTGTTAAAGGTAAATATTGTTTATACTATGTTAATAAACACGTACATTTTCTTCTAGAATCTCACCAGATCATTTGTCCTAAACTAAAATATCATAAAACATTTTTGGTCATTGGAAGCAATGATTATCATATATCGTATCGTATTGTAGTGTAACTGAACTCTGTTTGATGTTTCATGTACAACAGTTTATACAGTCGTGCTAACATAGGACCTAGAATGTGCTTAGACTATATGGTGTGCCTCATTTTTTCCCCAACTCTCTCAAGTGTCACATCAGCGCCACATCATTTCCCTCATTTTCTCCCCTAAAGTTTGGAAATGGTATTTCCCCAACCCCCCTTCATTTTTTATTACATAAAGTTTGATTTAAAAAAAAAAAAGCCAATGAAATCACTCGGTGGCAACGGTGGGATTTCCCCGTTTTCCCCGAAATTAAAGGGGGGGGGGGGTGTTTTGTTTGGGTGCCGATGCCACGTAAGGTCCCCGAGTTGGTTCACCGAAGGCACACCAAACAGCCTTATTGTTGAGTCAAAGCAAGGTACCCAACTCTTAAACGGAATACAAGCTATGATTAATATATTAAAATAATCGGTTGTTAAAATAAACTATTTAAAATCACCATGTATAATGTCTTGATGCCTACAAACTGAGGAAAGAAGAGAGGTGTTCACCTCTTAAATAGGGAACTCACTCACTCGCCACCATTATGAGCCCATAACCTGATGAGCCAAACTCGGTTACGGGTTACCTCCACAAAACCCCTGACTCAGTAAATGTAGCATAAGCTATATTGTCCTAGGCCTCACTATTGAGTTAGTAGCAATAATAATAATATCATAAATATGAAAAGTAATATAATAAATTAACAACGGTATATTTGGAAAGCACGAAAAGCTACATTCCGACATTCATCACGCGGAAGGAATTTGGTCGGTGTCATTTGGTTTGAATGGTAGCGGAACTCAGTATAGCAACCAGAACAGAAAACCAAATACGAATCAAGACACTTATAGCAATTGAAAGACGAATACAAAAAATAAATTCATAATATGGCCAAAACAATGCCAAGGCACAGACATAACATAATCATTTTAAAAACATAATCATTTTATTAAGTAGAAATAAAACAAATATTATATTTATTTTAAGAAATAAATTATAAGCCGCATTTTTTTAATAGCTAATTTCATCCTCACCTAATATTCACCCTTATCACATAATAAGTATTGTGCTGAATGTTTTAACGATTTTATTGATGATTTGGGGCTCTGCGTATACTATATGAGGGGTAATAAGTACACCTTCATGGCGAGGACGGACACGAGGTTTAAACTCAGCAAGTTTGATCGTATTTTTGTTTGTCATAGCTTTTTAAACAGGTGGCCGTTGGCTTGTTGTAGAGCACTTTCAAGAGAAAAGTCTGATCATTGCCCATTGCTTCTCTCACTTGCTGACAATAACTATGGTGTGAAGCCCTTTTGTTAGTTTAATTCCTGGCTAGATCGGTGGAATGTAAAGAGGTGGTGACTAGAGCTCTAGATAGTTGTTTGATTGTTGGTCCAGCAGATGTAGTGATCATGAGAAAGTTTAAGTATTTGTGTGGTGAGCTAAAAAATGGTGGAAGGATACGCTAATGAAAGAAGGAAATGAACTTAATGGTATGACGACTGACATGGAGAGAATTGAGAAGATTATAGAAGAAAGGGAACTGGAGGATGAAGAGGTATGGATATGGGAGGAGTGTTACAAAGGTGTGGAATTCCTCAATCAATGTAATAATAAAGATCTTAAACAGAAAGCACGCATTAGATGGGCCATAGAGGGTGATGAGAATTCTGCATTCTTCCATAGAGTGATAAATGGGAGAAAAGCTTCGAACGCGATACCGGGGTTAATTGTTGATGGCGAGTGGATTTCAAAACCTCCTATTGTTAAACTTGAGGTGTTGAAACATTTCAGAAGGCAATTCGCAGAAATTATTAAGAATAGGCCGATTTTGGAATGTCAAGATATAAAGAAGGTTCCGAGTCATTCTGTGGCGGATTTAGTGAAGACTTTTTCTAAGGAAGAGATTAAACAAGCAATGTTTGATTGTGGGTCGGATAGGGATCTCGGCCCCGATGGATTCAATTTTCGGTTTCTAAATTTTTTTTGGGACCATTTTGAGTCTAATTTTGGCAGGTTAATGGCTGAATTCTTTGACATAGGTTCCATCTCACAAGGTTGTGCATCATCCTTCATCACTTTAATTCCAAAAATAAAGACCCCGGTTGCTTTAACGGATTATAGGCCGATCATTTTGGTCGGTATAATCAGCAAGGTTATATCTAAGGTGCTTTTGCTACGAATAAAGAAGGTATTGCCGTTTATTACTTCCAAGTCCCAATCTGCGTTTTTGAGTAATCGTTACATCCTTGATGGGCCGATGATGATGAACGAGGTTTACGGCTGGTTAAAGAAAAAGCGTATAAAAACTTTTATGCTTAAGATCGATTTTGAAAAGGCTTACGACAACGTGAATTGGGGTTTCTTATTGAATATGCTTGATCAGATGGGCTTCCCGTGTAGATGGCATAAATGGATTAGTGGAATTTTGGAATCCGCTCGGTCTTCTGTGTTGGTGAATGGTGGTCCAACATTCGAATTTCAATGTTATAAAGGCTTTCGACAAGGGGATCCCCTTTCTCCCTTTCTTTTTTTGATTGTTATGGAAGCTCTTACGTTTATTTTTAATAAGGCTGTAGAGGTGGGTGAATTCAAGGGTATTAGGATTAATGATGAAGGTCCTATGTTTACTCATCTTTTGTATGTGGATGACGCTATCATTGTCGGGGAGTGGTCGAAGGAAAACATTGAAAAGACGGCTCGTCTTCTTAGAATATTTCACTTATGCTTGGGTCTAATGATCAACATAAATAAGTCTCATCTCTTTGGAGTCGGAATTGAAGAGGGTGAATTGGAAAGAATGATTGGTATTCTAGGATGCAAGATGGGTGAGCTTCCTTTCGTCTATCTTGGCATTAAAGTGGGTGCGAATATGAACAAAGTGTCTAATTGGGATTCGGTTGTTGATACGGTGCGTTCGCGTTTATCTTCTTGGAAAGCGAAGACTCTATCTATGGGTGGTAGGTTGGCTCTAATAAAGTCGGTACTTTCTAGTCTCCCGATTTATTATTTATCCTTGTATAAAGCGCCACAAGGAGTAATTAACCAGCTGGAAAAAATTATGAGATCCTTCTTATGGGCTGGTAATTTTGATACAAAAAAGATGCATTGGGTGGGATGGGATGTGGTGACATTGTCTAAGAAGGATGGTGGTTTAGGTATATCAAAACTTTCTTATGTAAACGCCGCGCTTATAACCAAGTGGGCATGGAGATTCTATCATATGCAAGACTCTTTGTGGCGTATTTTGATTGAAGAGAAGAAGAAGCACTGCACAATTGCTGAAAGGATTCGGACGACCTTACATAATTTAGATTGGGACGCTAGCTGGAAAAGAGGACCGGTTACAGTTGAAGAAATATCAGAGATGCAAGAGCTGCAGCAGGTTATGGTTCAGGTTACTGTCACGGCCAAAATAGATTGCTGGAACTGGTTCTTTTTGGATAATGCAGAGTTTTCGGTCGCTCATCATGTGAAGATGATGCTTCGAAAAGGAAGGGATGTGAGCTACAGCCGGCTTTTCAGATGGGAGAATTTGATTCCATTAAAAGTGAACCTTTTCATGTGGCGCGCAGAAATGGATCGGCTCCCAACTAGGTGTGCATTATCTCACAAGAAAATAAATGTTGATGGTCTCTCTTGTGTGCTGTGTAATTCGGCAGAGGAGGATATTGAGCATGTTTTCTTAGTGTGTGCCTTCACGGATAATGTTTGGTCGATGATCGACAATTGGTGCAAAATAGGACCTATATTCGCCTTTGATTTCAAGGATATTATTAATATGCTTAATATGGTTGCATCATCTAAAGAAGGAAAACAAATTATCAAAGGTATAGTTTTAACCACCTGTTGGGCGATTTGGAGGGCCAGGAACAAAAAGATCTTTCAAGGGAGTCTGACAAAGGCGTGCGACATTGTTGCTTGTATAAAGTCATCGTTTCTTTGGATTTCAAGTCGATTACAGTCTAGGTCCCTTCATTGGAAGAATTGGGTTAAATATCCTTTGTACAGTTTGTAAGTGTTTTTTGGGGCGCGCCGTTTTTTTTGAAGTTCACAGTTCAAAAAAAAAAAAAAAAAAACATGTGGATGGATTCGAACTCTTAACCTACACCCTCACTCCACATAGGGGTGTACAAAAAGCTCGCAACTCGAAGCTCGCACGACAAAAGCTCGAAAAATGTCCGGCTCGAAAAAAGCTCGAAAAAATGAGCCAGCTCGGCTCGTCTCGATTGTAAACGAGCTCAAGCTCGAGCCAGACCTGTCTCGGCTCGTGAGCTGGCTCGAATTATTTTATTTATACGTATTAATTTTATGTTTAAGTGTTTAAATTAAAAAAATATGTGAGAGGAGGTTAAAGTGTTACCATTTTAAGTTTAATTAATCAATAAAATATGAAAATTAATAGAAAAAAAAAAACACAAATTATACATAATAATACTTTTAGTTTGTCTTTCATTCTTTAAATTATTAAAAAATAAAAAAATATACATGTATAATTGTAATTTTATTTTTCTGGCAATTATTTTTCTAGCAATTTATTTTATCTTTTTGTTTTTTATTTAATAAATATTTGTAAAAAAATAATAAAAAATAATGAGCTGACTCGGGCTCGGCTTTTCAGCTCGACCAGAAAAACGAGCCGAGCTGGCTCGTTTAAATTCAAGCTCAAGCTTAGCCTGACTCGACTCGACTTGACTCGTGTACAACCCTAACCCCACATCACTGGGCCAAAGCCTAAGTTGCTATAAGCCGTATTTCTTAATTGTCTAAAATAATTGAAGAAACAACGAGTATATCTTTAGTGAGAGGGTAGAAGGGAGTGGTATATGGTATGACAACTCGTGTTCGCAGCAGGGTATAATCCTTGGCTCACAACGATAGTGAATCTAGGGTTGTGCACACAAACGATAAGCAAGTAAAATACAATGGACAAGAATGTAAGTGGTTCGATCTAGTAAGATCTACGTCCACTGGGAAAGGTGACTTTTATTGATAAATAACGTGAATGATGATACAAGTGGAGATACAAGTGTATTCGTTCTTATTGGCTGGTTTTCAACGTGGAGAGAAAGGAGGTCGAGCCCTCCTTTTATAGGAGATGCATGGGCCTCAGCTTTTGGAGCCCATCTCTCCTTTACTGGGCCGGGCCGGGGGACCGGGCCGGTTAGTTGGCAGGCCCACCTAGTTGGATCCTAACTCTTGGTTAGATAAAGTGATCCAAGTTGGGGAGGGCCTCTTCTGATTGGACCACGTGTCATCCCGTGGTTGGCCGGTTGGGGGGTTCATTGTCCTCCACACACGTGGCGAGTTGTGAACGGTGTGCAGGGGCGTCAGCTGTCAGACGACTGACCACTCGTCAGCTGACATCTGACGGGGGGAGGCAAGTTGGTGTCCAAGGGGGATGTCTTTAGGTGTTGTCAACTGGTGCCCCTGCGCCTTTGGCGCTGTGGTAGTCCTGGAAGTGATTATTCCCGCGGGTGTTAGAACTTCCTGCGGAGGTATTTTTGAATGGCGGGTAGGGTGCGCCTGAAAGTGGTACCCTACCCCTTCAAGTCCCCCAAGTCCAGGGTGTCTCCTGTTCTTGCTTAGAGGGCTGGTGGGGCGCTGGACTAAAATGTGTCCTTTGTGCTCGCTTTTGTTGTTGTAGCAGTGTGGGAACTGTTTTTGTTTAGAGCAAATGAGTGCGCGTTGCTACTCTTGTGTCATGTGAAAAGATATTGGCGTCCCATTATCTTTGCACATGGCTCTTTTATAAAACAGTTCTTTTAGGGTGTTTAAAAAGTAAAATTCGGCGGAGGACGTCTTTTGGATTTTACGTCAACCCATCGCCAAGTGATGACGTGGCAGTCAGGGTGTTAAAAAGTAAAATTCGGCGGAGAACGTCTTTTGGATTTTACGTCAACCCATCGCCAAGTGATGACGTGGCAGTCAGGGTGTTAAAAAGTAAAATCCGTTGGAGAACGTCTTTTGGATTTTACGTCAACCCATCGCCAAGTGATGACGTGGCAGTCAGGGTGTTAAAAAGTAAAATCCGGCGGAGAACGTCTTTTGGATTTTACGTCAACCCATCGCCAAGTGATGACGTGGCAGTCAGGGTGTTTAAAGAGTAAAATCCGGCGGAGAACGTCTTTTGGATTTTACGTCAACCCATCGCCGAGTGATGACGTGGCAGTAAGCCAGCGCCAGATGATGACGTGGCAGTAAGCCGGCGCCAGATGATGACGTGGCAGTCATAATGATCTGGTGTTAATTGGTGTGCTAAATACGTTATCCTTGAATTTAAAGTTTTGAATTTTGAAGGGTCTCCTTGTATTTAGGAAACGTGCATGGGAAGTTGAGACGTTTTGGTGGACGTGTCAGAGTGCAGAAAGGATGTCTGCACAGTTGTCTGTCACGTCAGCACGTGGGTGGGAAGTTTATCCATCGTGTGTCAGGCGAGTGGCCGTACACGCGCGCGAGTGGTGCAGCCTGTCAGTCAGATTGCTGATGTTGGGCAGTTGAGGAGTCCTTTTGGGCAGACGCGTGTCCTCACGTGCTGACGAGTAACTGCTCATCCAGCTGTGATGCCACGTGTAGCGTCCAGATGTGCCCTTCTCTGGCAAGATGAAGGGTCGTCTGCCAGCTGTTTCAGGTCGCATTAAATGCGATGGGTATAAATACCCGAGGAGGTTTTTCAAATTCCTTCTCATCTTTCTTTCTTCACACATTTGTCTTCTCCATTTCCTTCATCTTCTCCGGTGAACCTTCAAGTTTTCCGGTGATCCTAAAAAAAGTTTTCTTTCTTTTTCTTACCTCATCACCATCATGTCTGAGAGTTCTGACGTTGGTGGTAACCCTGCTAAGGCCACCGAGAAGTCCAAGAAACTGATTCACAACACCACCTGTAAGTGGGGTGAAAAAAGCTTTGCCAAGTTTGTCCAAGCTATGGAGTTCGATCCCTCGTGGGAGGTGGAGTTGCCATCGAACAAAGATACTGCTTTGGCTCCTCCCACTGGGAAGATGACTTTGTACGGAACTCATCTTGCCCTGTGTGGGTTTCGGCTACCTGCCACCAAGTTCCAGGTGGATACGTTGGTGAAATATGGAGTCCATGTTACCCAGGTGAGCGGGTTTGGAATGCTTCGTCTGGTGCACTTCGAAGCCTGCTGCCGAGCCTTGGATATTGAACCGTTGTTTGAACGGTTCAATGTCTTCTATGTGTTGAATATGGAGGGTTCCTGGTTCAACTTCGTTCTCCATTCTCAGGTGTCTCCCTGTGGGACGACAGCTCCCAAGTCCCTTCATGACTGGAAGGAGAAATTCTTCTATGTCAAGAGGGGAATGATTCCGGTGGACATGCCGTGGAAAGTGGTTGCTGAGCGGCAGAAGGTGGGAGACCATCCTGTGATGGAGGGTTTCGAGGGCCAGGAGTGGTTCCAAGAACTTGTGGCCCGTGCTTCCCCGTTTGATACGGGTATGTGTTCTGAAGCCATGTTGGCTCTGTTGGGCATGAGTAGGGTTCAGATTGTCGAAGGGAAAGAGCCCGTGATTACCGTCCCTGGTAAGGTTCTTTCATTTTCATTTTGCTGAAGTCCCTCTTCTGTTATTATTTTTTTTTTTTTTTGTACCTAATGAAGTGTTGTTTGTTTTCAGGAATGTCGAAGTTCGAGGCGTTCTTGCTGAGGGATAAAGCCCCGCTGGAGTGGAGAGATCCTCCGGAGGGTAGGTTGTCCGTGATTGACGAGATGGTGGACAGGTTCTACTTTCCCTACCTGGAGTTCAAGCCTACTGTCCTCCTTTTTTCACGTGAGCATCCTATAAACCCTGATCCTTTAACTTCTGTTCCGCATACTGGGATAGACCCTTGTTTTGTTGTTTCCTCTGATGAGGAATCGACAGGGTCTTCTGTGGAGACGGTGGCCCCCCCACCTCCGCGCGGGCGTAAGAAGAGTGTGCCGCGCTTTCATAGGCATAAGGTGTTATCCAAACCTAAGTCTGCGCCTTTGAGTGCAGGTGGTGAAGGGCCTCTGTTTGGGCAGCGCGAGCGGCGCGCTGAGTCTTCTTCCTCCGCTCCTGAAGATGCTGCTGAAGTTAGTCCGCAGAAGAAGAAGCGGAAGATTGGAAAGGTTGGTGCGAAGTCTGGGACTTCAAAGTCCGGCGGGGCTGGGCCCGCGCCGTTTTCTTTGGAGATAAGTCCTCCACCTGAGCGTCGACCGTTGATTCAGAAGACGCTGAAGAAGGTTACTAGTAAGTGTTCCGCCTTTGGTTTTCTCTTATTTATTGTGTTGATTTATTTTTACCAAGTGTTCTGTTTTCTTGTAGTTGTCTCTCCGCGAGATCCACCTTCTTCTTCTGAGCCTAGTGAGGTTGAGGCTAATAAGAAGAGACTGGAGGAGGAGGCGGCGGCGAAGTCACGGGCGGAGAGGGAGGCAGCCGAGGCCGTGAAGCGGGCCAATGAAGCTGCTGCGAAGAAAGCAGCGGAAGAGAGGGTGGCAGCGGAAAAGCTGCGTGTAGCGGAAATGGAGAGGAAGGCGGAGGCTGAGAGGGTAGCGGCTGAAAAGCTGCGTGCTGAAAAAGAGAAGGCAGAGGAAGAGGCAAAAGCAAAGGCTGAAGAGGAGGCCGCCCGGGTTAGGGCGGAGGAGGAAGCTGCCAGGATCGCCAGTATTCAGGCGCATTCTGGTGGTTCTCCTATGGGCGGGGCTGGGGCTTCAGGTGTGAGGTCCAGCGTGGACCGGAGTGACCCGGGTTACTTCGCGGGCGATGTTATCTGGCGCCCGCACTGGAGTATCCGGGAGAACTCCCGGTTTGCCAATCCTCTAACTGCTGAGGAGTTTGTTTCTCAGGCTGTTCCTCCCAAGGAAAGGGAGTATCAGGACAGCCTATCCCGGTCGCAGCTGATTACTGATATCTGCGTCGGGCAGGCTCTTCAGGTTGCCGCGGTGGAGTCTTTGAAGCGGCGAGACGAAGAGTTTGCCCGGGATGTGGCAGACTTCAACTCTAGGCGGGCCAGTCAGGCGCAAAGGGAGGAGAGGTTGAAGTCCGAGGTTGATAGGTACCGAGATCGGGCCTATAAGTCTGAAGACCGGGTGAAGGCATTGGAGCGCGATCATGCGCTGGCTCATAAAAGCTGGACTGATGCCTGTCAGGCTACTAATCAAGAGATGATGAAGCTGAAGGATCAGATGCAGGTGCTGAAGAATGAGAATGCGAAGCTGGCAGAGACCGCGGAGAGTCACGCAAAGGTGTTGGCTGATAAAGACTCGATGGTGGCGGGTCTGCGGTCCGAGCTGCGCAACAAAGATAATGAGCTGGTGGCTGCCTCTTCTCAGCTGTCTGAGCTAGCGGGTGAGAAAGAGGCTTGGTTGAAGGAAAAGGCGGGGATCACAGCGGAGAGGGCGTCGTTAGAGGAGTTACTGACCCTGGCGCAGACAGAGGCTGAGAATGCCAAGACCCTCCTGGATGAGGGCAACGTGGCGCAGGAGAAGTATCAGGAAATCCTTCGCTGGGTGATGACCGAGGGTATCGCCGGGGTAAGTACTTTGTAGACTTTTAACTTTGCCTTTGTGTTTATCTATAATCTGATTCTGATATTTGTTATCTATGCAGATTTTCAAACGGTTCTGGAACGAACCTAATCTTGGCGATCAGGTTGCTGCTATAGCCGCTGCTGCGCGCGCTGCTGGGGAGGCGGAGGGATTCGACAGCGGGTTTTACCATGCGTTGAACGGTGGTCGTATTACTGATGGTGCGCATGATGGTAAACCCCGCGAGAAGGAGTATGAAGCCGAACTTCTCAAGTTCGAGCAGATCGAGTTCCCTATCTTGAAGACGGTTGCAGAGTGCAACCAGTATGCCGACCCAGCTGGCGCCCTCCGTTACTTTATAGAAGAATCCGACCGTTTGGGTGCGGAGGCGCAGCAGAAGGGGAAGCAACCAGCGGGTGGTGGTGAAGGTACGTCCGGCGGTGGTCCAGAGGGTGAAGATGAACAGCTGGTGGACTTTGAAGCGTCCGGGGAGGAGTAGGCTGTTTAGTATGTTTTTCCTTTTTAAACTTTTGTAAAGCTTGAGGCAGCTTGAACGCCTCCTTTTGTGATGTAAATATATGAAGTACTTTTTTTTTTTTTTTGGTTTTAACTTTGTGTAAATTTTGGATTGATTGTTTAGTCCGGCGATAGTTATGAGTGGTATCTATGCCTTGAAGACCCAATTCCAGTAGTACACAATGTAAGTTAAAAGATAGAAATTTCTTAGGATTCCCAAAAAGGGTGGCTTAGGCATGTGTAGCCCAAACGTTTACAAGGATTACATATAACAGAAACGTAATTGTGCCGCATTCCAGGAGCGCGGGACGGGCGTGCCATCAAGTTTTTCTAGAGCGTAGGCGCCTTTGCCCAAAATTTCTTGTATTTTGTAGGGGCCTTCCCATGTTGGGGCGAGTTTTCCTTGCTTTTCTGTGTTCGAGGCGCTATTGTTTCGGAGGACGTAGTCTCCGATGTTGAAGTTATGTAGTCTAACTTTGTGATTGTAATAGCGCTCCAGTTGATTTTTGTATCGGGCTTCTTTGATGGCGGCAAGCTCCCGCCGATCTTCGAGTAAATCAAGGTTTAATCGTAGCTCTTCGTCATTTTGGCCTTTTTCCGCCATGAGTACTCTTGCGGAGGGGCATCCTATTTCTGCGGGAATGACGGCTTCGGAGCCATAGGTTAGGCTGAATGGGGTTTCGCCATTGCTAGTTTTGGCCAGTATGCGATTTGCCCATAAGACATGCGGGAGTTCGTCCACCCATCCTGTTCGCTTGGTGCCCAGGCGCTTTTTGATGCCTTCGATGATGCTTCGGTTTGCTCTTTCGACTTGGCCGTTTCCCTGGGGATGCGCTACTGAGGTGAAGATTTGTTGGACTCCCATTTGCGCCAACCATTGTTGTAAATGTTGGTCAGTGAATTGGGTTCCATTATCACTTATGATTTGGTATGGCAAGCCGAATCTGCAGATGATAAATTCCCATATGAATTTCTTGGTGTGTGCGCCGTCGATTTTTGCTAGTGGCTTTGCCTCGATCCATTTTGTGAAATAGTCGATTGCCACTATTAAGAATTTGACGTTTCCTGGCGCTGTGGGGAATGGGCCAACGAGGTCGATTGCCCATTTCTGAAATGGCCATGCTGCTGTGACGGGGATTAGGTCATTTTTTGGACGCAGCGTGTTAGGCGCGTGGCGTTGACAGGAATCGCATTTGCGCAGTTCTGCTACTGCGTCTGGGTGCATACCCGGCCAATAATAGCCTGCGTTCATTAGCTTAGCCACTACCATTCTGGGTCCTGCGTGCAGTCCGCAGGTACCTTCGTGGATGTCCTTGATGAGGAATGAGGCGTCTTCTTTGTCGACACATCGTAGTAGTGGACCTAAGTATGATCGTCGGTAAAGGATTCCATCCGTTAATTGATAGTGCAGGGCTTTGTGCTGAAGTTTTCGTGCTTCCGCCTTGTTGTCGGGTATTGTTCCGGATGTGAAGTACGCTTTCAGTGGCGCCATCCAAGAGGTGTTACCTGTTTGGATGACGTTAACCTGCCTTGTTGGGACGGATGGACTTTCTTGTAGTTCAACCCGGACGTTTTTGGCCATGTGGTCAAAGACTGTGGAGGCCATTTTGCTTAGTGCGTCGGCGGGTTTGTTGTCGCTTCGATTGATGTGAAGGACTGCGCAGGAAATAAATTTGCGCATGAGTGTCTTGGCGTGTTGTAGATATAGGGCCATTGTGGCGTCTTTTGCGTCATACGTGCCATTGATGTGGCCTGCTACTAGTAGTGAGTCGACATGCGCTTCTACGTGAGAAGCTCCCATTTGATGTGCGATGCGTAGTCCTGCTAGTAGCGCTTCGTATTCTGCCTCATTGTTTGTTGCGGCAAAATCTAATCTGATGGCGTATGTGTACTCTTTTTTGTTTGGGCTGATCAGCCGCAAACCTGCACCTGCGCCGTCTGAGTTGGACGCTCCGTCGGTATAAAGTTTCCATCTTTCATTTTCCGGCGTTGGTTGCGCGGGGTCCTGCTCGGCTAAGCATTCGGCGATTTTGTCCGTTGGTATTTCGGTTGCGAAGTCAGCGAGGACCTGTCCTTTAACTGCGGGTCTGGGCTTGTAGTTGATGGTGTGTTCACCTAGTTCGATTGCCCATTTTGCTAGACGTCCTGAGGTTTCCGGCTTGCGTAGGACGTCGCTGATTCTGTAGTCTGTTAGGACGTTTATTGGGTGGCCATGGAAATACCGGCGTAGTCTGCGCGAAGCGTGAATGAGAGCTAGTACTAATTTTTCCATGGTGGAGTACCTGGTCTCTGCGTCTAACAAGGTTCTACTAATGTAGTAGATGGGTGTTTGTACAGTTTTTCGATCTACCAAAAGTACCGCGCCGATTGCCCGCTCTGTTACAGAGAGGTATAAGGTTAGCGGTTCTTTGGGTAGTGGTGCTGTGAGAGTAGGTAAATTCATAAGACATTCTTTCATTTCTTTAAAAGCTTTTTCCGCCTCAGGGGTCCAGCGGAAATTACTTTTCTTAAGACAATTTTTGAGAGTGTCTACAAATGGAAAAGATTTAGAAGCGTAATTTGAAAGGAAGCGGTTGAGGGCGACTAGGCGTCCCATTAGCGTTTGTACTTCCTTGATGCTTGTTGGTGAAGGCATTCTTTCAATGGCTAGGACTTTGTCTGGATTCGCGCGGAAACCGTCGCGCGTGACAACAACGCCTAGGAATTTTCCTTCTTCCATCCCGAAGGAACATTTGCTGGGGTTGAGCTTCATGCGCACCTTTCGCAGTTGATTGAATGTCTTCTGGATGTCTTCCAGCATGTTATCTTCGTCTTTGCTTTTGATGACGAGGTCATCAACGTATACTTCCAAGCGTACTCCTATCTCATGGACGAAAGCGCTGTCCATGAGACGTTGGTATGTGGCTCCCGCGTTTTTCAGACCGAAAGGCATTTTGGTGTAGCAGAAGATGCCCGTGTCTGTGCGGAAGGCCGTTTTATCTTCATCTTCCTTCGCCATTTGGATCTGGTGGTAGCCTTTGTAGGCGTCGAGGAAGCATTTGAAGCGGAATGGTGCTAGGGAGTCCACTTTTAAGTCGATTTCTGGAAGAGGGTAGCAATCCTTTGGGCAAGCTTTGTTTAGGTCTTTGTAATCGACGCACATGCGCCATCCGCCTGTAGCTTTACCTACCATGACCGGGTTGGCGACCCATGTTTGGTAGCGTATTGGGCGGATGATGCCGGCGTTCAGTAGTTCGTTGACCTGTTCGTTCATCGCCTTTGTTTTCTCCGGTCCCATTTTGCGCATCTTTTGGGCCACTGGTTCCACTGATCTGTACGTGTTGAGTTTGTGTTCCGCGATGTTTCTTGGAACGCCGATCATGTCAGATGGTTGCCAGGCAAATATGTCTATGTTCTTTACTAGCAGTTGCTTAAGGTGCGCCCGTATGGTGTTGGAGATTTCATGGCCGATGATGACCGTTTGGTCCGGGAATTTAGGGTTAAGAACCCAGTTTTCCGGTTCCGATCGGGTTTGTGTTTTTTGTGGTTTTGCCACGTCGATCGCGTGGCACTGTTTGTTGCCACGGATTACTGCTACGCCGGTTCGGGTTGGGAAACCCACCATTTGGTGCGGGGTGGAGGCATTGGCGTTGAACTTTGCCAAGCCTTCCCTCCCTAGTAGGACATCATGGCGAGAGGTCGCTGGTAGTACCATGAAGTCACAGATTTCTGTGCGTTCGTGGGTACCATCTGTTAAGGTAACCGGGAAGGTGATTATGCCGCGTGGCATGATGACTTCATCAATGAAGCCTGAGATTGGTGCGTTGACTGGAACGAGGCGGGCTTTGTCGTCCTCGTCCAATTGTTGAAAACACTGATCATATATGATGTCAGTGCTGCTTCCGCCGTCTAGGAACATTGATTGTGTTCGATAATGTCCTACGACGCCGGTGACGATTAATGGCGCGGTGGCGGAGGGTCCTCCTCGTACTTTGGGGAGGAGGACATCCACCTCTTTCCAAGAGTCGTCAGTCTCTCGTGGGCGCTTTCCTTTGTTCTGGCGCTTGCCCGTGGCGGAGATCATGTTACAGTGATGGTGCGGGGTATGTCTGATGTAGCTTGTTTGCAGATTCCGGATTTGTTTCTTTCCGGGCTCTTCGTGTTTGTTGTCGTAGTTGTTGCGCCCGCCCTTGTTGACGTTTTTGACGAGGTGACCGAGCTGGCCTGTTTTTAATGCCGCCTCTATTTCTAGCTTTAAGCTGTAGCAGTTGTCCGTTAGGTGGCCATAATCGTTATGGTATTCGCAGTATTTGGTATGGTCGACATTCTTTCTTTTGCCCAATATCTTGGGTTCTTTGAAAGTGACCTGCTCTGTTTTGAGCACCTGCGACGGAGTTTTTGTGAGCGGCGTCCAGTCGGTGTTCTTTTTGGCTGGGGTCTTGTGGTCCCTTGATTGTTTGTTTGTGATCGTTTGACGGGCGTCATTGGCGGATGAGTATTTGCCTTCGTCCGTTGGTCCTGAAATGCGCGACCAAACGGATTGCTTGCCTTTGTTTTTGTTGGAGCTGTTGGTTTGATTGTATCCGCGCTGTTGTTTGATGGAGCGCTCTGAGGATGCGTATATTTTTGAAGCTTTAATGACTTCTTCCCAGGAATCAGGGACCCCTGTTTTCCCGGATAGGGTTTTCATCAGATCCTCGCTGCGCACGCCGTGAATAAAGCCTGCGCGGGTCAGTTCTTCTCCGCAGCCGATTTGAAGTGCTTCCTTATTGTAGCGCACGATATAGTCATCGATGGATTCGTTGTCTGTGCGCTGGCATAGGAGGATGTGGGCCTTGTCTCTTTTGTGCCGCATGAGGTGGGAGAAGTGATCTTTGAACTTCTGGATGAGGTCATCGAAGTCTAAAATGCCTCCTATGGGGAGGTTATCAAACCAAACTCTGGCTGCGCCTGTTAGGGTTTGTGCAAATAGGTGACACCAAACCTGTACAGGCCAAAGGACTGTGGTTCCGGCGCACTCGAAATCATGTAGATGATCGGTGGGGTCTCGCAGGCCATCGTATCTACCGATGCTGCTTGGGAGTTTTGCTTGTTTTTCTATTGGTGCGGTGGCTATTCGTTGACAAAATTTAGAGCTTAAAGCGAACGACTTAGGCCTGTATGGTCTGTTTAAGTCGTCGTCTTCTTTGTGGTGTGATGTCGCCGAGTGGGTTTTTGTCAGCTTCCGCTTTTTGGCTCTTGAGGCTGTGGCGTCTGAATCGCTGGTGGGTTGGTATCCGTCGGATTCTGACGCGGAGTCTACTAGGTCTAGGTCACGCGTGTTCTTGCTGCGACCTGCGACGTGAGACTTTGGTCTTGTAGCCTGCTTTTCCTTCCCCTTTCGGCTGTGTTTTGCGGAAGGGGAAGCCTTACTCTTGGACTTGCTGGTTTGGATTTTTGCCAGCATGTTTTGATAGATCTTGGTGTTTTTGAGTTGCTTTCGGAAGAGCCACTCGTCAGGGTCCATTGGTGTGTTGGGTGCGTCAGAATCAGATGATTCTGAAGCCGTGACCGCGCGGGGCGGGGTTCGTTCCCTGATGGTTGCTGCCTGTGTGTCCTTGTCCGGAGTTTGGAGTGGTGCCGCTCTGTCGGTCTGAATGACTACAGAGGGGGTTGCTCCCTTGGTTCCGCCGGAGGGTAGATCAGCCATTGTGTGAGTAAAGGATGTGGTTTTGAAAGCTTTGTTGGTCTTTCAGCCGGTACGGATGGCGCCAATGAAGAAACAACGAGTATATCTTTAGTGAGAGGGTAGAAGGGAGTGGTATATGGTATGACAACTCGTGTTCGCAGCAGGGTATAATCCTTGGCTCACAACGATAGTGAATCTAGGGTTGTGCACACAAACGATAAGCAAGTAAAATACAATGGACAAGAATGTAAGTGGTTCGATCTAGTAAGATCTACGTCCACTGGGAAAGGTGACTTTTATTGATAAATAACGTGAATGATGATACAAGTGGAGATACAAGTGTATTCGTTCTTATTGGCTGGTTTTCAACGTGGAGAGAAAGGAGGTCGAGCCCTCCTTTTATAGGAGATGCATGGGCCTCAGCTTTTGGAGCCCATCTCTCCTTTACTGGGCCGGGCCGGGGGACCGGGCCGGTTAGTTGGCAGGCCCACCTAGTTGGATCCTAACTCTTGGTTAGATAAAGTGATCCAAGTTGGGGAGGGCCTCTTCTGATTGGACCACGTGTCATCCCGTGGTTGGCCGGTTGGGGGGTTCATTGTCCTCCACACACGTGGCGAGTTGTGAACGGTGTGCAGGGGCGTCAGCTGTCAGACGACTGACCACTCGTCAGCTGACATCTGACGGGGGGAGGCAAGTTGGTGTCCAAGGGGGATGTCTTTAGGTGTTGTCAACTGGTGCCCCTGCGCCTTTGGCGCTGTGGTAGTCCTGGAAGTGATTATTCCCGCGGGTGTTAGAACTTCCTGCGGAGGTATTTTTGAATGGCGGGTAGGGTGCGCCTGAAAGTGGTACCCTACCCCTTCAATAATAGTATGTAACCTTCTAATTTAATGCTTTCTTAAACTCACATTAATGTAAATTATAGTGACCCAAAGTACAATTATAGCTATGGACTATGGACCATTGGGGTTTGGTGGTCCAATGGCAAGGCAAAGCCTTTTAATACACTTAAAATGTGAGGTCTTGAGTTCAAGTCTCACAATGAGCAAGAAATTCGCCTTTCAAAAAAAAAAAAAGCTATGGACTATGGGTAAAGATAAATCATTAATGACGCTATCAGTTATGACAACAGTTAAGGTTAGAAATCGAATCGTACCAAATCAAATCAAACCGCAATTATAGCTATGACCACTTAGGTTATAGCTTAGTTTAGTAGTAGAGAGAAAAATCATTTTTTAGGTGAGGTTGAAAGTTCACCTTTAAAGGTGTGCAAATAAGGTGTAAAAGTTGTAAATAAATGAGTCCATTGGTTTCAAAACGTTGTGCCTTTTTTTTTTTAAAAAAAGAGACTTTCATTCAAAAAACGTTGTGCAAATTAGTTGTTAAAAAAAAAGTTGTTTCAAAACGATTCGGGTGCATCGGTTTGGTGATCCATCCTTAGAGCGGGTGTAATGGAGCGCGATTTGGGCGTGAATAGACAACATATCGCCCCTCACACTGTTACATGGGGGCACTATGTGTTAAAAACTTATCCCAACGTTACGTTAATAACACCATGCACCAAATGAACCAACCACTAATGTAGTGCCACATGTCCTCAACGGTCAAAAAAAAAACAGATCAAACGGTCAAATATTTTTATGGGGCAACGATCAAATTTTTTTAATTGTAACGGTTGTTTTTTTTTTAAGTATATATATGTATACACACTACAAAACACAGACTACAACACAAACTCATCAAATACATATTATTCAAACTAAAAAACACAAGTTCAAAATACAAAAATGTTTCCCTATCATGCACCTTTTGGGGTCCCATCTCGCCCGGGTAGCTCGAATCCTACGAGGCCAAACACTACCCAACCGCCACCCAATATAAATTGGGGCGATTTTGACGCGAACACAATGAGATACGCTCAATTACTTAGCATGTCGGGTCAATTTTTTCAAGGGCCAATGAGGTTTGTGTCAAACATGAATGTAAACTATGGCCAAGGTTCTCAAGAGTGGCCGAGAATAAAAGGTTCGTCGATATCCAAGAGACGAGACAAAGGGAAAAGGACATTAAGTTTTTGTCCAGATCGATCGACCACCTCTAGGGAGACGCCCTATGCCTTGCACAACTTCATAGGCAAGAAATTCTTGCAAAATATAACCTCTAGTGTGTTTCGTTTTTTTTATGTTGCGTTTTTTTTTTAAATTTGCTATTGTATTTTTTTAGTTGTTTGAATTTTGTTATTACTAGTGGAATTGCCCGCGCGTTGCAGCGGGTGTATAAACTAACATCAGATTCAATTGTGAGGCCTATAATCGTACGATGAATGCACAACTGGACCAAGACATCGGATTCAAAAAGATATTCAAACATTCGATGCATTCCTTCCATTCGCTCGTTCGTTTAAGTAAAGGAACTAACTTCCGGATTCAAGAAGATATTTACAACTCTCACATTTCACTACATTTACAATTGACCCCTTGTTTTATCATTGACAAGTAACAAAACTCCTTAAAAGTGGACCTCTAAATTTAAAATTTTAGAGAAAGGAACCTCAACAGATTGGCTACATTGTACAACATCAACAAATTCATCGGAAATCAGGCATGTCCACAAATGTTGTAGCATGTCTTTCCCTTGAAACCGTTTGAATTCAGTATTTGTTAATTTGCAATAGGTTAAAAAGAATAGGCGAGAGATTTTGTGGTAATCTGCAAAAGGAAAACACACTTTTAGTCAATAAAAGATAATACGTACACATAGATACAAATATACAATCACCTAATATTACTCCTAACTAAATACGAGAATAATAAACCAAATAAAATACATGCTAAATAAAACCCACTACTTAGCTAAATTTTAGCACTACTCCAACATTTACTTCTTCCTCAAATCCGAATTATCACTTACTTAAAAATCGGTTAATTCCTTTTTTTTTTTTTTTTTTTTTTAATATTCACTTTCATTCACAACACCACCTGCCTAAAAACGGACTGAGGCGACAAAAACAACCTTACAACATATATAACGGATAGTTACACAAATCTTTCCAAACTAAGTTAGCATACCTAGTTCTACTCTTGAAACAAAGAAAAGAAAACGATTTGATGTTCACTATGATGTCTCCGACTTTTACCTCCGACCCATTAAAAACCGCCTATCATTTCTCGCTCTCCACAAACTCCATACCGTAACAATTGCAACCCCCTGCACGATTTGCTTCCCTTTTTTATCCATGCAGCAGATTTATAAAAGTTCAAGCAATCCCTAACTTCAAATGCAAACATACGACACAATCTACACCAACTCCCCACCATATCCCACACTCTAGTCACCACTGCACATGCTGTAAACAAATGGACTGCACATTCATCCACACTATGAGACATGATGCATACTTTATCTTCGACATAGACGCTTCGCTTTTGCAGCTCCACAGTGGTCGGAAGATGCCACATTTCCGCTCTCCATGCCATAATATTACATTTCAAAGGGACCCATGAAACCCATTTCATCACAAAGTTATTACCGAAATCTCTACCATCACGCATAACCTTCTTTACAGCTTGAACAGAGAACTCTTGTGAATGATCCCCAACCCAGGCCCACCTGTCCCGAGAATCCAGAAGCTTCGTCTCCTCTGGCAGCAGCAACCATTGCTGCCATTCCTCGTGTTCTTGATTAGACTGCACTCTATTCACCCAGTTCGCTTCCAGAACAGCTCCATGACCCGACATAACCACTCTATCCGTCACCATACAATTTTTCTCATCTTCTAACTGGAATAAATTTGGCCATTTAAATTTTAGAGCCCCAACCCAAACATCCATCAAAAAACGAATCAATTTTCCATTTTCCACCTTACCCCTAATAAGACTATGTGTCATTAACATACATGTTGGTTCCGGCCCTAAATTCACACATAGAGAACTTCACTTAAAAGAACAGAAACAATTATAATATGCTTGCTTTTGTAAAAGAAGGAAACTGCAAATATGGACACTTTACTAATCAACTCAAGAAAGCCTTAAATAAGCATACATAGCAACGTGCTAATGGAAATATGAAAAACCACTTAACTCAAAACATGCTACCTATCCCCAACGCCCGGACAAAACAAACACATTCAAAACAAACTACTAAAATACCAATTAATAAAACCGACCCGACTTGACCCCAACAATGAAGATTATTCCAATAATACCAACTATTAGTGACCCATTTAAATCACCTGTGACCCGTCTAACATGTGACCCTTGAAGACACCCGATTAACCCAACACATTTAGTGAAGTACCCAAAGACATGCTTTACATTATTGCCTCCACACAGTAACACTAAATCCTAGTATAACTAACCAACTGATTAGTCTGTGCTGCAGATACAAGAGAAGCTTGGTTTTTACCTTTTATACATATTATTCCTTTCGCAGCTGATTAGCTTCTGCTACAAATACAAGTGAGCAAACCCAGCCCATTTTGTGACCATACCTGAAAATAAAATGGGTGGGTCAAAAATTATAAAAAGGTATCAATTCTATTTGGGTTTTGACCAATATGAGTTTGGATTAAAAGTGGTCATTTTAAAGAAAGTACCGAATGACTAAACTAATAGTTATAGTAAGTATATATATTACTTTATAAATTAAACAAGAAAAAAAACCCATCAATTTAAGAATATATATTTATTACATCATATGTGATTCATGAACAAAAAAGTTCAAAATGGGAAAAACATATAATGCACAAACCAACTTTCTTTGGCCGCCCTGCTGTGAGTTTCATCTCCATTGTAAGATTTGAAAGCTCTCGCTCAACATTTTTGAATAATTCTGATCAAGATGCATCTAAAATTACAAGGCAAATAAGGACCGGTAATTAAATATGATCAAAAGAGGTGGAAAAATTTATGTCCAGATAATATTAGTATGCAAGAATTGTCTTCAGCCATTTCAACAAATAGTTTGTATGTGAAAAAAAAAAAAACTCCATAAAAAAAAAAAGATAAAATGTTTGAATTATGAAAAAAAAAAACAATTAGAACAACATCAAATTGAATCTAATTAAACATGCAAATAAGAAAAGAGAACATATACCTAAATTGACAAATTTTAAAAGAGAACATTACTCAAATCAACCCATTGAAAGTCCCTATTACGTTGACTTTTACTTTATTTGGCACGTCTGGAAAGATGAACAATACCCGTATTGACCCTATAGATGAATATTACCCAAACTGACCCATCTAGAAGTAAACAAAACATTACCCAAATCGACCCATGTGTAAGTAGAAGAAACATTACTGAAATCCCACGATTTAAAAAACGCATATTTGTCTCGTTTTAAAAGATAAACATTACCCAAACTGACCTATTTATAAGGAAAAGTAACTATGTAAGGGTTCACAAAGGTCGTTGTTGCTGATGTGAAACCTATTGGTAGTGACGCTGCGATGGAAAGAGTGCGCATAAGTATTTTTTTTATAAACTTTTTAATATATGATTTAAAATTCAACATGGAAACTTTTATTTAATCTGCTTACCTCTATATTTAGAAAGTTTATTGATATGTATCAACTTCAGTTTATCTTGAGGAATGCCAAAAAAACAATTAAGCAGATTAGTAAGACTAATACCTGATTTTTAAGAATTGAAGATTATAATCAAATATGATTGAATTATTCTCATGAATAAATAGAGCCTATTACAATCAAATTTGCAACTTTTGGCCATTTGAAACGAAAACGTACCTATGCAAATGGTAGCGAGGATGTCGAAAGTAGCATAACCCTAAACCCCTGACATTGAAGAATGGAGCATGCATTGTGTTGGTACAGCTTATAATAACAACTAACTTATAATCAAAATAACTCAATAATAAAAAAAACATCATGGAAACCTACAAAAAAAAAAACTTGAGCAATCACAATCAATAAATACAAACAATCAACCATAAGATTAATAGCGGGATTCCTGCGCGCTTCGTAGCGAGTATCGCGGTCATCATCTTTCGGTAGGGCGGATGCACAGGTAATGGATTCGTTTTGAATGTCGCGATGGAAGTGGGATAGTTGAACTAAATGGGTTTCTTGTCTATGTTTAGTACAAATCTATGAAAGTCAATAACTCTAGTCGCCAATTAGAACCCAAACCCTTATAATAGCAATATGCATCAAAACCTAAATGTCTTTCATGCAATATTAACAAAAATGATAATGCTAGAAAAGGCAAACAACAATATGATTTATTGACCTTCATTGCTGGAAGTTGGTTATCCTGAGCTTGCAGTTGTCCAAGGACTTTTGTGAGTCTGGATCTGCACATATAAATCATGTCATCATCAAACAAAACCAAAAATTAACTCGGCCACAAATACATACCAGCAAAGAAAGTAAACAAATCAGAATTTGTTTCTATAAGGTGAGCATGAAGAATCCCCAATCATAATTAATTAAAATAAAGTTCATGAGATGTGCATAACCATTAAATCACAACAGAAGGTGTAGTAAACTTACATTTCACAATGTAACTTAGCTAAAATTTATATAAAGAATGTTGACAAAAGTTAATGATAATAGCTTATTAACATCGGTTATTGCAGAAAACAATGATTTCTAACAATAGCTAATTCCAAATAAAAAAAAATTGTGGATGATTAGAACAGAATGAGCATGGAAACATTAAATCAAGTAATGAAATGGACATTACCTCACAAAGAATCGTTGTTAGGACAAAGCTCTGAAAGACAGGAAGAATAGTTGGTTTCAATAATTGCATGACCAATTCTCTGTTGAGTTGTGGAGGTTTCTCAAAATTGTAATTGGTATTTTCAGTTGTCACCTATTTTGCAAGATAAGACAATTAAAACCACATAGTGATAAAAATAAATCATAGTAACTTTAAACATTAGGCAAACTGATTGCATGATCTCTGATTGCGAAACAACTTGAATCACTCTTTTTTATTTGAATGGCGGACTTCCTTTTGCTGTTATAACCCATAGCAGTCAATCGCCTGAAGAACTGATCACACTTCTGAGTTTTCCATGCCTCAAGCATCCAAGAATTGTGGTACCTGTAACCAGAGACGCCCGAAAAAAAAAAACAACGCGAAACAAATATAACACGAAAAGACTATGTACCACCGGGATAGTTGGTACCTAACCTCATTGCCTCCGAATGCTCCTATTTTAACTCACACCAAACACACGCAAGACGCTAAGACCCCCCCCCCCCCCCCCCCACCCCCACCCGGTGTACATCCTTCACCAAGCGCGCACACACACCAAACAAGAGATTTATTTAAACTAAATCAAGCCCCTGCCCCCACCCCTATTGGATACCCAGATACAATATTGCCTTCAATGAATTGAACTAAGCGACGCCCACAACTTAACCTCTTTACAAATTACTCTATGTCTCCACCATCAAAAGGAGTTGAACTGGAACAAGCTTTCATTCGGTGTCTATTCACCTCCTCAAAAAACAGAATGTAAACTAAGGGACCGTAATTTGAATCACTCAATTATAATTCTCTTTAGTCTGCACATGAAACTAAAGAAATTAAATTGGGATCTCGTTAAAAGTAACAAACACAGACTAAGCACAAATGAAAAATCAAAATAACTTTAAATTGGACAATGTGATTTGAAAGGTGAAAAAATCAAACAATTAATTATTAATTGATAAACTACCACCAGAGCTTAGCCATAACCACAGCGAACCTCCACTATTTGCCATTGCCACCTTCGACAGCCTTGCCGGAACCACCACAAGGCATATGTGACTAACCCGACGGATATAAATGTGCAATTAGAGTTAACTTTATGAACATAACGTACCTCTGGACTGGAAACGGAGGGGCCTCATCACATTGAAGGAATGTATTTTTAGTGTATGGCAATCAGTGAATAATTTCTTTTTTGACAAATAATCAGTGAGGGTCTGTTTGGTATGGGGTAATGGAATGGATGGAGGAATGGAATGGACGAGGTAATGGAATGGACAAGGTAATGGAATGGATCATTACCATTCCATGTCTTGTTTGGTTGCCATGTGGGAATGAAACAAAACATTACTTTGTGTTGTTGGATAGACAAGAAAAAACGAAAGAATAAAATCGATGGTTAGTGGCGGTGGTTGGTGGTGGTCAGTGGCGATGATGGTGGGTGGTGATATGTGGCGGTGGTGGGCGGCGACGGCTGTGGTCGGTGGCGGTGGCGGCGACGGTGGAAGGTGGAGGTGGATGGTCGTAATGGTGGGTGGGTGACGATGGTGAGTAGTGGCGGTGGTAGATGGCGGTGGTGGTGGGTGGCGGTTGGTGGTGGTGATAGTAGGTGGTGGTGTGTGGCGGTAGAGTGGTGGTGGATGGCGACGTCGATGATAGGTGGTGGCGACGGCGGTGGGTGGTTTTGTATGGCGGCGGTGGTGGGTGGGTGACGGTGGTGGGTGGTGGCGGTGGTGGGAGGGTGAAGGTAGTGGGTGGTGGCGGTGGTGGGAGGGTGAAGGTAGTGGGTGGTGGCGGTGGTGGTGGTTGGTGGCGGTGGTGAGTGGCAGCGGTGGTGGGTGGTGGCGATGGTGGGTAGATGAAGGTAGTGGATGGTAGCGGTGGTGGTGGGTGGTGACGGCGGTGGTGGGTAGTTTTGTATGGCGGCGGTGGTGGGTGGGTGACGGTGGTGGCGATGGTGGGAGGGTGAAGGTAGTGGGTGGTGGCGGTGGTGGTGGTTGGTGGCGGTGGTGAGTGGCAGCGGTGGTGGGTGGTGGCGATGGTGGGTAGATGAAGGTAGTGGTTGGTAGCAGTGGTGGTGGGTGGTGACGGCGGTGGTGGGTAGTTTTGTATGGCGGCGGTGGTGGGTGGGTGACGGTGGTGGCGATGGTGGGAGGGTGAAGGTAGTGGGTGGCGGCGATGGTGGTGGGTGGGTGACGGTGGTGGGTGGTGGCGGTGGTGGGAGGGTGAAGGTAGTGGGTGGCGGCGATGGTGGTGGTTGGTGGCGGTGGTGAGAGGCGGCGGTGGTGGTTGGTGACGGTGGTGGTGGGTGGTGGCGGTGGTGGGTAGGTGAAGGTAGTGGTTGGTAGCGGTGGTGGTGGTTTTGTATGGCGGCGGTGGTGGGTGGGTGACGGTGGTGGGTGGTGGCGGTGGTGGGAGGGTGAAGGTAGTGGGTGGTGGCGGTGGTGGTGGTTGGTGGCGGTGGTGGGTGGTGACGGTGGTGGTGGTGGGTGGTGACGGCGGTGGTGGGTCGTGGCGGCGGCGGTGGGTGGTGGCGATAGTGGTGGTGGATTATGCTTTTGTTAGTAAAGGGTGAATGGTGATGGAATGAAAAAAAAACATGGGGGGTGGATGGAATGGTTTTGAGGGAATGGAATGCCTTGTGGAATGAGCGATTCCATTCCTTTAGCCAACCAAACACATTATTTTTCATTACCTTGTAATGGTCCATTCCATTCCACCTTTCATTCCATCATACCAAACGCTACCTGAATAATTAATTTGGAAAACCTGTTCGTATGATCCAAGAAAAGTAACTGCCATTTCAATTGTAGTTTTGGGAGTGAAGGGTAGTATTGTAAAATTGTTTGGATATTGTAAAGGAGTATGACGGTGAAATATCTATACTACCCTTCTAAGTGTCTTAATTGTCACTAACATTCTCATAATGCCCTTAAATTTTTTGCTTAAATATGTTGTACATAGTGCTTGTTAAATTGTACAGAGATAAAAATGACCATGTTGGCCATCACTCCTCCTTTATAATGTACTAGTGGGGTGCCCGCGCGTTGCAGCGGGGTGACATATATTGTAGCACATAATGTCAGAAACCTACACGATGCAGCGGTGACGATAAGGTAGTACCTGGTATTCGTTTTTTGCTAGTTTACAACCCCCTCATGGTATATTGTATTGTATTTATGTTGGTACCAATACTTATGTCTAGACAATTTGAAATGAAGTCTATGTATGTTGCTTTTTGTTGCATTTTGCTAGTTTCCCTTCATACACACTTAAGTTACACGCGCTAATATTTTCTTGTTAGATACTTGGGCTGGAAACATGTGCTGATACTATGGTTGGTGACCAAATGAGAAGGGTTATCTTTGGTGGAGAAAAAAAGCGTCTCACTACTCGTATAGTCTACATCATTTGTTGATGAACACGAGTTTTGTTCATTTAACGAATTGTCTCTTTTTGGCATCATTTCATACAATTAATGGACTATTTTACTCCATGATTTAACTAAGTTAGTAACTAATTGCTAAAAATTAAAAAACTTTCCAACTGCATATTGATAGGTCAGGTTTCATTTTCAAGTTGGGTTAATTAACCCAACCCACCCACTCCGTTGTACTCTTGGCACTCAAGCTCTACAAGGATCTGTAAAAAGAAATATAAATGTCCTAAGCAAGTTTACGTACTTCATAGTTAAAATAGTTGTCATAATTAATTACAAAATAAAGACGGAACACTAATGGACAAATCGGTAATGCCATACCATTATTTACCTAGAGCTACAGACAAAAGCACACCTAGAAACATCATAACAATGAAGTATAGACCAACTTCTAGACACATGACTATTGTAGCTAAAGTAAGTAGTTCTCAGACTCTCAGTTACAATGTCTCATATTAGCTGCAACAGTTACAATCTAAGAAGAGTTGAATGATCCATCTAATTAAAAAAATTAATTAAAAAATCTACGGACAGATGAAACTGACGTATATTTCTTCGGAAAATTGTACAGGTGAGATGTTAGTTGGGCTAGCAAACGTGTTTTTCATGAAAGAAAAAACTTACATATTCATCTTGATCTACTTCTAAAATGATGATTTGTACGTCGGGGGTCATTACGGTGATCTTCATGATTGAATTTGAAGGTGTGAAGGATGATTTTGAGAATTTTATGTGCTGATTCTTGTTGTGGTTGTTGACCCCAACAATTATATGATTCCTTAAAAAAAAAATATTGATCATCGTAATAAAATAAGGACTAATCGAAAATAAAGAACAAAATTGAAAAGTAAGAACAAAGAAAATAAAAAATTAAACCTGATTACAAAGAATTGAAAAGTAAGAACAAAGAAAATAAAAAATTAAACCTTTAATTGAAGGACTAATTAAAGGGGTAATTGCTTTGTAACGGGTGGGAGGTGATGATTTGAAAAGGTTTCATAGGATGAATAATGAACATGATTAATGATGAATAATGGGTATTGATGAAATGACGAGCAATAACTGAACTAAGGTAAATGTGAATGTACTTGTTTATGTTAATCTTCATTGGTTGCATTATTGACTTGTACAATTGTCATCAAAAGTCATACACAAGGGCATAAGTGAAAGAAAATGGCTAAAAATTTAGGGATTACACTTGAGGTTCTTAGGATGGTGAAATTACATTGATGTCCATCTAGCATGCATTATATAATAAATAAATAATAAGTATATATAGATATAGATAGATATAGATATAGATATAGCTATATAGATAATAACACTTTCACCCGCACGTTGCGGCGGGTTAAGTTCAACTCGTATTAAATCTTGAAAAGAGTTAATTACATTAGAATAACACTTGTGGTAGCCCAATGATGGCATGAAATACAATCGTATGTAGTAACAATCACATACCTTTAGTAGCAAACTTTATATAAGAGCATAAGCGGCAACAATTTGAACCAAGAGACTATTCCTTAATCTTAATTCTTAACCTGCATCGGAAAATCACTAATTATTAGGAAAACCTTCACAACATAACAAATAAAAGAAAAGGTGCTTTGATTTTTTTTGCCATAATGATTGCCGTGTGACACCTGGGATTTGTTAGGCCTCTTGTTCCGTCATAACTATGCTTCCTCTATGCACAACATTTTGTAATGTTCACCAAGCAACACTTAATATCGAGGTATGTGTTGAGGAAGCATCGTAGGTAGCAGCCGGAAAACTCTGCACAACGAAGGGTAAATTCTGGAACTTTTACTGCCAAGCTGAATTTGATAGATTTGTGTGACCTTTATTGAGTTTCAAAAAGAGTTGTCATTGCTTCGTTAAAAGGATTAGCACTTATCCAGGTACTGTTATTAGCAAAAGTCGTAATTACACAACATCTATCTCTTTTCACGTATCACAAAAATTCCAGATTAGTTTGATTCCCAACTTACAAAAATCATGTTATACACAGTTGAAAGACCAAAATCCATAATACAGACCCCTATGACATAAAGACTATATAAACTAAATCATAAAAAACATCACCCCTCAAAAAGTAATAATTATAACTGAGAACGTACATGTGTCTTGGTTCCCACATTCACTCCATGCCTTGTAGTACCATATTTTTCGTTGATAAATGTTTCTAGTATGTGCAATGCAAGTGAAATTCGTTTTCTTCATAGACTGATATAATGTAGTAGCAAAATAGTATATTAGAAAGGAACAAAAAAGAATTTATAACATCAACTGTCACATAATTCCGTTGACAAAAGGCGTCAGCGAGGGACCTCTATTAATCATTATACGATAGCTTTCACAGGGCTTCTCGCTAAAGATGAATTGACATAGAGAGCGACTGATTAGTGCTCGTTCATATGATCACTAAAAACAAACATTCAACAAATGGATTGAATGTGTAAGAATAGTAAATAGAAATGAATGTACCTCAGTAAGTATATGATCCCAGTGATTAGCTTAAAGCAATAAATTATATCAGAAAGTTGGGATATAAACTGTTGTTCTTCATTTAAAAGACCTTTCCATAGCCTTATAAGAAGCAATTAAAGTTAACAACCTTATGCAATTCAAGCAGCAGAAAATAAAAACTGTATGGTCCAAGAGGGAAGCTAGGAAGGTGAAAGGATTAAGGGGTAGTAAGGGAATGAGATTTTACTTTGTACCTAAAAACAAAACACAAAATTACTATAATAACCTTTTCTAAGTGTCTTAATTGTCACAATTATCCCTATAATACCCTTAAATTTCTTGCTTAAATATATTGTACATGTTGCTTCTTAAGTTGTACGAAAATGAAAATGACTATGTTGGCCATCACTCCTCCTTAATAAGATAATATAGATTATAGATTATAGATTGGTTGTGTATTTTAACATGGCCGGCTCAACCCTTTTCAGGACCCAACGCTAAGCAAAAATTAGGGGCCCTATTATTAGGGGTGTTCAGAATTCGATTCGAATTCGAAAAATTCGAAATTCGATTTAGTTCGATTCGATTACCAAGAATTCGATTCGATTATTAAGAATTCGAATTCGATTCGATTCGAATTCGAGTCCAGTAAATCGAATACGAATCGAATACGAATTTATGATTTTAAATTCGATTCGATTCGAAATTCGAATAAAAAATTGTACATGTATATTTTTTAAATATATATACACATATACACATTATTATATACACAAGTATACACATTGGAAAAAAAAACTTCTAAATTTTGGTCAAACTTTAAGAACCCATAGTGTCTATAACTTTTAGCATAACCATGTTTTATATATTTACCTTATATATCACAAAACTCTATAAAACTATACTCTCTACTATTTTTACTATTCTCGTATTTGACATATTGTTGTTTATCAATTTTGTAGATTTGTATTTTATATGTTAAAAATAATGAGTTTGTATTAGTTTTAAAACTAAAAGTAAAACAATTTGTTATTTAAGGTGAATTTGAACTAAATCGAATTTATTCGAATTCGATTCGAATTCGAGTTTCTTATTCGAATCGAATACGAATCGAATAAATTGAATTTTAAACGAATACGAATCGAATACGAATTCAGGTAAAAATATTAAAAATTCGAATAATTCGATTCGAATAATTCGAAAATTCGTTATTCGATTCGTTGAACACCCCTACCTATTATAAATACAAGCAGCAGCTATCGACAACATTTCACAGTTTCATAACAGTTTCTTGCCAAAATCATTCGGTTATTCTTCAAGAATTTATCCAAATTTCAAAATTTTTGTTTGTGCTTTACTCCTAGTAAATTTATATCTTTATTTCGATTTAATTAATCTGCGAATGATTTTATATATTAATGACTTCAAAACAGAAGGTATTGCAATTACAACAAAAAACTAACAATTAACTCAAATTAATTATACATCAAAGAGAACTAGACAAGCCTCGTGATCATGAACTCAAGATTGTTCTTTGGTGTTGATATGAAAAAGGTAAGCTGGTTGCAAAACCTCTTATGTTGAACTTTGACTACAACTTGGTAATTCCTCACCTACTGTGCTAAACTTTGACTACAACTTGGTAATTCCTCACCTACTGTGCTAAACTTTGACAGCAGCTTGGTAATCTATTATGGTAATTCCTCATGTGTTATTTTGTTACTTCCACAAACATATCGCAAATTCTCTGTCTACTCTTTTAAATTTGACAGAAGCAACTTCACAACAAATAGACATATGGAAAAACCTTCTCTTTTTTTTTTTTTTTTTTTCTAAAATGGGGCCCCTGAAAAAGTGGAGGCCCAAAGCTAGGTGGGTTTGTGTTTTAATATTATTTGTAATTTTTTATAACATTTGTGTTTTTTTTTACAAATAATAAAATAAACAATCAATCAGAAACAAATCTTTTTCCCACTATCACTACACCTCATTTTCACTTCAAGCATTATGCTGACTCAGTTACCACGTGAACCAATTAAAAACAGGGGCTTTATCTTTTTCCCTTCCCCACTACACGTGGTCTTACCCAACCCGACCCAGGTACAAAACATAGCCTTTCAACATAATGTTGTGTTTGTAGTTTGCAACAATGGCGCTCAATTCCATCACCTGTTCTTCATATCTACACCCACCTCACACTTCTTCTCTCAGGTCATAAGCTCTCCCATAAACACTTAATATTAACACACTATTAATTACTTCCTTATGTTTTCAGTCTTTTGTTCTGCTAGAATCGTTTTATTTATTTATTTATTTATTTTTTGTTTTCAAACAGATACTTATGGAATTGCTAGAACTAATTTGAGTGCTGAGTTGTACAAGAAGATTCATTAAAGTACTGAGCGTAGGTATGTTGTTTATTCTCGGAGAGTGAAATACAAATGTTACTTTATGTTAACATCGTGAGAACCAAAATGCTGATAACAAATAATTCAACAATGGTTCAACAGAGTGTTTGTTACAACCTAAAAAGGGCTCTTAATGGAATGGCTAAGAGCTGAACCATTCAGACTTGGTGCATAACTGAACGACTGAACCATTCAGCACTCAATTATTCAGAGCCTCTTAACCATTCAGACCTCTTAATGATTCATTACTTAATCAACCAAACAACGCCTGAGTTATTTATAAGTATCACGTTGGTTCTCACAGTTTTTACATAAAATATGGTTTGTACTGGAACCATCCCTTAGGCCGGGTGGTATGGGGTAGCGCCCCCGAACATTGCTAAGGCGCCATTGGGTGGGTTGGTTTGTTTGGGGGGGGGGGGGGGGGGGGCAGTTGAGTGATCATTAGCACCATACCACTATTGAGGTTGACCTTGGATTTGTATGTCCAAAGAAATGATTTTTTTTAAACAAGGTTCACAAATGGAAACATGGTGATGATTATATGTGAAGTATTAGCTTTGATATCAAGAATCAAAGCTTACTTTTCATTGTGAATTCTAATTTGTAAATTGAGTTCATTGAATATGATTGTTGGAGTTCATCTTCATGACTAGATACTTACGTTGACAGGAATGTGTCTATTTGACAATCGTTTTAACTGTGTTCATACTTGTGGTTATTCATTATGCATATTAATATCATGTATGAAAATTTTCCTGCAACTGCATAACCTACATCTATCATAAGTTGTATGCTCACTGTTCAGGACTGGCATTAAGCCAGCACGAGGGCGGATAACAATGATGCCAATAGGGACACCAAGAGTGCCTTACAGGGTTCCACCTGGCAGTGGGTTGATCTGTGGAATGCCCTTGTAAGTTATAATATATTGATTTTTGAAATGCCCAGGAATTAGCTGATGTTACGTATGGTACGGCATGCCAAATAGATCAAATTAGGTGTAGAAGTTGACAGACAAAGGATCATCCCTGTGATTAGCCTTACAGTAGCTTGCAGACACTCGGGCGAACTTCATACTTATCCAATGTTTCTGGTTTCATAGCTTTATCATATTCCAACTTCCATACATTTGACTCATGGCAAATAGTGGAACCCAAGAACTTTGTGTTAACGTCTGGGGATGGATGGATCACGTCTTTTTTTTTTTTTAACGTTTACTGGAGTGATAGTAAACTGGTGGCCCCATTCTTTGGTTTCGTGTTGTAAAAGGACGCTAGGCCAGCTGGACAAGACTTGTTGCCCACTGCCGATGGTAAGATGTTGCCATCAAAACCGTCTACTCATCTAGCTGATGAGACAGCGTCGTATTTTAACCCATAAAGTTACCCTCCCACAGCTGCCCAGTTGGCTCAACTATTTATGGATTATGGACTCATTGATCGAATCGTTAGACCTCCCTGTATAAAAGTTGATGCACCACGAAAAGAGGCAAGCACATGTCTTGGTTAATAATATAGCTGTGATGTGTCTCAAAAGCTTTTTATTATTTGTCAGCAGGATAAGTATTATGAAACTGTCAACATCTTTATTTGAGCTTAACAGAACATCAAGTTTCTTTGTTACATATTCAGTGAAACAACTAACCGAATTAACGGTAAAAGATTACAGATAAAGGAACATCACTGAGTGCCAAACGTCTAGTCCCGTTATCATCTGCAAATATTCCAACATCCTTACATATAACCTTACAGAATTTGCAGACACTAGGGCAAAACACGAGTTTATAACCGTCATTGGTTTTCTCGATTTTAAACCAATTAGCAGTTGTCAACCTTCCCGGGTCTCCTCCCACACCACCCACCATCACAAAATATTGTTTCATAACTTCGTCGTATTTCAGCTTCCATATACTTGACTCGTTACAGATAGTCCGACCCAAGAATTTGATATTAACATCAGCGGAAAGGCGGATTACGCCTTTCTTTGGGTTGACTGGGGTGAAAGTCAACGGGAGGCCGTTTTTGTGGGTTAGGAGTTGGGTAACTCCGAGTGGGCAAGTTTTGTTTGGACTGGTTGGCCCCAGTGCAATTCCGCCACCACTGCCGCCTTTAGCCGCTGGCATAATGTAGTAGTTGATCCCTGACCGAAGGTTTTTTCCGGTGATATCGAGCACGGAATCAGGAGCTGAATTGGCTGCCAAGACAGAAAGTATGAACAAAAATGAGAGTAAGATTGCAGACCTCATTTGAAATAGATTAGGGTGGTGATTTTAGATGGCAAATAAGTAGATATGTTATATTATTATTATTATTTGGATTTGGGTTTTGATAGGTCATATATCATCATGTTTGAAAGTCAATTGTCAACTGGTCAAAGCCACTTTGTTATCTGCCAGCAAGATTTGAAGTTTAATGAGAAACGAGTGGATATTGTTTGTTAAAGAAACTTAGATATTTATTCAAACATAGATAAAATTATAACATTGTTTGTTACATATTATTCAAGCATTGATAGGATGACCAGAGGAATCGATCTAATTAGGTGTAGAAGTTGACAGACAAAGGATCATCACTGAGTGTTAAACGCGCCACTCCATTATCGTCTATAGTTGTTCCAATATCTCTGCACATAACCTTACAGTTGCTGCAGACACTCGGGCAGAAAACAAACTTATAACCGTCCGTAGTTTTCTCAATCTTAAACCAGTTATCCAATGTATCGGGTCCCGGGTTTCCTTCAACACCTCCCATCATGACAGCGTATTGTTTCATAGCTTTATCGTATTTCAACTTCCATACATTTGACTTGTGGCATAGGGTGGAACCCGAGAACTTTATGTTGGCGTCTGTGGAAAGGCGAATCACCCCTTTTTTAGACTGGTTGGTGTGGGGGGCGGCATAGGGGAGGCATTGTGTTGCCGGGCCTCGCTACACCACCCCTGGGGCGGCATGGGCTTAGGGGCGGCAATGGAGGCATCTCATTGCCGTTGGTGCCGGGGCTCTTTTTTGAGAGGGAATCCAGATTTAATTGTTTTTAATTGATTTTTTTTATTATATTTAATAATTCTGACCAATGAGGAGGCCCGTCATCATAGTGCACACCACCCCCTTGGAGGCCCATCATCAAGATGTCTCTCCTCCCACTCCTACGTGGCGTTTACGATCCCGATGACTGGCAGCCGTCTCCATTGGGGCCCTTGAGACGTGTCAGAGCCGCAAAGCCGTCTCCAGTGGGGTCCTAGAGACGTTTCACAAACGGCTCAGATGAAGCCGTCTTCGGCTCGGCTTAGTCGACTCCTTTTTTGGCTGAACCGTCTCCAGCCGTAATTAAATTTAATTTTTCTTTTTTCTTTTTTTCAAATTTACTTTGGGTATAAATTTGTAGGTTTGTTTGAAAAAAAACACATTTATCTTTCTTTCCACTATTATCTCCTCCAATTAATCAAAGCCAAAATGTTTTACCAAATCAAACAAAATCTTCTCAAATATTCAAAGGAAACATATCTTCTAAAATATTCAACACGGTTCAAGGCATATATTTTTTAGATTATTCGACGTGTTTTTGAGTTTCAGAAAACCGGAATATTTTTTCGGTTAAAATTATGCCGCTTTTTAAACCTAAACCTTTGGGATTTATCTAATCTCATTCACTGGAAAGTTTCTACTTCTCTCCCCGCTTACCTAAATTATCATCATCAACATCCACATCTCTGTACATATTTTTATGTATTACGGATGATGAAGATGAGATTGGACAGTGGGTATAAAGCACACTGGGAAATATGTCTCGGCGGTCCAAGCAATGGAAATGTCTCGGTGGTCGACGTGTGGAACGAGTTCGTGAATCATTATTGTTTGTATAGTTTAATTGTTGTAATAGTTTAGTTGCTGTAAATCATTATTATTTGTTTAAATCATTATTAATTGTTTTAAATTTATATATTATTTAGTAATTATATCCTTATATTAAGCTCATGTATTCTCTTCATATTCGGGTGACAGTTTTATAAATTTAAACAATATAAACATTTTATTAAAACATAAAAAAAAGATACACTAAAAGTAAAAAAAAAAAAAAACTAATCTAAAGCCCCGGGGACATCACGAATCATCTGCCACGCCGACAAATGAGTGAAGGGTGGTCGGCCCGAAAACTCGTGCTCAATCTTGGCATGTTCAACTTTTTCATGGTCCGCAGTCTCTGGTGGGAATTCACGGACAGCGGTTTGATAGAACCCCTCGAAGTGACGGCACTTATTTTGCAAGTCCCTCCACTTCCGGTTGAGAGACTCGGTTGACTGGCTTGAACCTCCAACCAAAATTTTGAACTTGTTGAGCACGAGTGGCCAAATGGACCCTCGACGTAGTGGGTTTTCTTTAACAGACATCCAAGCAGTACACAGGGCAATTTCTTCTCCTTCCGTCCATGGTCTCGGTGCCATTGTGATTTTGGCTTTGGTTTTGTTTTTGGTTTTAGTTTGTTTTCGAAGAAGGGTCCGTTTATGCACGGTTTGCTGACGGTCTGTAAAAGGCAACCGTCTATTGGCTTTATATAGGAGGGATATAGGTGGGTCAACCGTTCAATAGGGAATGTCAAAAGATTTCATAGTAAAAATTAAATGAACTTTATAAAACACTAAATGATATTATAATAAAAACTAAAAATTACATTACCCAAAAAAAAACATTACATAAAATTATTTTTAATAAAACCTAAATATAAATATAAATATAATTACGTAACAACTGCCACGACGAAACATATTCGATTATAAATTTGTTTGTTGAACATATTATGATTGCTTTTAACATTTTGTTTCAAACTACTCGTGATTTAATAGGTATATGTGGTTATGAATATACTCGATGTACATTGGATCCTCAGAGTTTTTAACCTGTGCGAGCGAACGTTTACTATTTATGACAGGTAAATGTTGAACCTAATTTTTTTTAATGATGGTTTTCGTTAACGTAATAGTGTTAATTTTGATAATGTTCTTCTATATTTTGCAGTTTACTGGGTTTGAAAGGCTTACGGGAGGCCAGAAGGGAGGTCATATGCAATATGAATTACGCATTTGACCTTTGGCTAAGATCAAATAATTATTACGATCACGTTAACCCATACAGCTATGCCCCTCCTTTCGAAGTTGTAGAGCCTCTAGATGTACCCCAACAGTCTGGACTTCTTGGTGATTGTGGGGATTGGGTGTGCATATTTATTGAGAGGTTGATTAAAAAAGAACCTCTAAAGCAAGATGAAAACACCGAAATAACAGCTTTACAAATGCGGCACAGGATGGCAATAGAATTTTTTAAGAACGTTTTGCCGGAAGATGTTTCGTTATGTACTACACAGACGGCCGATGAAGACGAAATGAAAATGTTACCTTAATATTATTAATAATAATTAATTTACATGTCATTATTAGTACTCCTCTTGTGTTACATTAGTAGATATGCAAACAAAACCCAACTAACTACCAAAAGTAACTTCAACCGTATCGCCTGCAAACGGTTTTTTCTAGCCAAAGCTTGTTGCTCCTCTAACGATTGCATCAACCCAGGAACGATTTTTTTGCACCTGAAACATTCTGATGTTTCTACCCACCTAATAAATCCACAACCAACAATCTGTGGTTTCAAAAAAAAAAAAAAAAACAGTTATTTGATGATCATTGAAAGACTAGATAAATATTAAAATTTAATACTTACGCAACACACGAAGTCTCTATCCGGGTTTGCATCAGTTCTGGAGGTAAGTATACATGTAGGAGCACCGCATGAACATATTTCCCTTGACTTGATAAATCCTCTTGATGACTGAGACATGGTGATGGTACATAAATCCTCTTGATGATTGATGATGACCGGGGGTGGTAGGTATATTTATAAAAAACGAAATTTATAAATCCAACCCTTAAGGTATTAACACTAAACAAATTCCACCCAATATTGGTACAACTATCAACCTAGGTCCTTATATACACCCACAATTCACATGTATTTTAATAGCATAATGACTAACATTCTTGCTCCCGTAGACAACACAATTTGGGTAAATCCACATAATCAATCATGTTTTTGGGCTCCAAATGTTCTTGAGTTTTACTACGATGGTGATAGCACATGTTGCTATACAACCTATATGGGGCATACACCATTAAGCAAAGAGTGGTGGGGTGGTATTTTAGGGTACTTGGAAACGGATATCTTCAGAAAACGGTAAATACTATAACTGTTACGTTATATGTTATATGAAATGGTAATATTTTTGTGATTTTATTAACATTTCTTTACAGCATGTTCGTGCATGGTGCAACAAATTGATGTCGTTAAGGGACATTGAATGACAAAGAAGACCAACAACATGTAGTTATGGTCTTTGGAGTGTTCTTCCCCTAATTTCTATAGCCTAATTATTGAACAAGATCACCATGCTTATATCTACGCAAACGGCTCGAGAAGAATATATCCACCTCTTTGGGAAGTTGATATGTTAAAATACTGTTTTTTTATATATTTATATCTCTTTATCGTGCTGTATAAAATCTACATTTCGTTTTGGACTGTATTTTTCAGGTATATATACCAGCCTCCATAGACAATGAAAACTGGTTTGTTTGACAAGTTGACATGAAATTACTACAAGTAACAGTGTATTTCCCAAATAATTGTAGTGCCATAGATTGCGGTGACACTTTTTGCATTCATAGAAAAATTCACCAAATTCTTATAGAATTTGAATCTGCTTTCGTATGGTTTCTAGGGGCTATAATGTACTGTGTAACAACCGGCAAAATTAAGGTAATCCCGTACTAATTAATTAAACGCAATTAACGTAATTAACCGTAACTATGTGCTGATTGTTTAAATTGAGGCCTTAGAAAGATAGAAGTTCCCAAATAATGCATAGGAATGCATAAGTTTAATAGCAAAGCGTGATAGGATCATGCGCAGGCAAAACTATCCGGTATGGACCCTGGCGATTACCCGGTAAAACTTAAATAAGCGAAACGAACTCCGGACACCCGGAATATAAAATAAATAATATTTTTACAAAATATAATGAGTTTTGGAAACCCAAAGCCATACGTGAAAGCTTATTGTACAAATCTCCCGGTAACGAATAAAGTGCGCGTACCGCACCCGATACGCGCGTAGCACGAAATTTCACCCGGCAAAAGCCAAAATAAATTATCAGTAATTTAACTGGGCAAAATTTAATGAATATTAACGGTATTTTAATATTTAGGTAACCCACGGTTAAAACTCAAGAAATACCCGGGCGGTACCCGAAAGAAATTAACTTAAACATATTATGGAGTAATATTTAGCAAAGTGGACCCCACCAACCACCCTATAGGGGCCGGCCAAGGGCCCACACAAGTAGAGATTACTTGAGTTTTTCTTGTAAAATCCATAATATTATTACTAATGATTGGAATGCATGTAAAGTTATTGGGTAGAAGATTAACCAACACACCTCTCCCTCTCTCTCTAAAAAAACTCGGCCCAAACACCCTCCCTCTAAATCCCCAAAATTTTCAAATATCTCTCACAAATCTTCCATAATATTACACTAAGATCTTTAACCAATCCAAGCAAGATACACTTGATCCTTTGAAGATTGAGAAAGATAATATAATCACTTGAAGAACACTTGAAGAAATCACAAAAACTCTTCCCCTTTCTCCTCTTGTTGGCCGTGAGTTTGCACCTCCCCACCAACACCTCTCTTTCAATTTTCATACCTCTAAATCATCTCTAAATCATCATTATTCAAAACCCCTTTTGTGTCTTCAAGAGTTTGGAGCATAACCCACTTGGAAGAACACATTAAACCTCACCCAAATCCAAGATCTTTGTCTTCCCTAGCCTTGAGCTAGTAGTAGGTCTTACATTGTTTTATTACTTGAATGTTCATGTTTTGTGCTATGAAAGTAAGTTGTACATTATTGGGTAATAAAATAGATTTTATAAAGATAATGGGTTTTGTTAGAATAAAAATGGAAGAATAATAATAACATTGATGAATCTTGGATTTATATTAATAAATGTAATATTTAAAGAAATGATGATGAAATGCACATACACTTGAGAAAAAATGATGATTTGGGTATAATTAATGAGAAGGACTTAAATGAGATGAAGATGATTGTAATCATCATAGGATGATATATTGATGTCAAAAAGATATTAAAATGGGTTAGAAAGTCATAGGTGAAAAAGTTCCATCTTCAAAGTCCACTCACTTGGATGAGTGAAAAATGGGTATTTTGGATGAAAATATGGAATAAACATGTTAATGACATCTAGGATGGATTAGAAGATCATTAAAAGTAGAAAGAAGTAAAAACAACTAAGCATTAAGAAAATGGTTCTTCAAAGTCCACTAAAGTGGAAGAAAAATACTAACTTTGAAAGTTAGGGTGAAAAATGCAACAAGTATAAGTTAAAGGACTAATATGGCAACTTTGGAAGTTGAGGGACTACAATAAATATTTTGGAAACTATTAGTCCAAAAACACAATAATGGAAAGTTTGGTGTCAAAAGTGTAAGTAATAATTTTACAAGGTTGATTTGGTAAATACTAGTAGCATACTTGGGCATTTTATGTAAAAAGTATATTTTTATAAAATGGAAGTTTTATAAAAATAAAAGGAGTAACGCAAGTATTTTATAAAATAAGATTTTATAAAATAAAGACTTGGGAAGACTTGTACAAAAATAGGATACTTTTATATAAATGAGAATATAAAAGTATCGGAAACATTTTTGGGTAACAAGTTGGACAAGTTGGGCTAAAATGTACAAAGCATATTTTTCCAAGAAATAAACGTTCGGAATCGGAAGTAGGAACAATACTTCCATGAGGACGCGCAACGGAAATAAATATGAACAATGCTAACTAACGAACTTAGTTACACGAACCAACGTAAACGGTCATATAAGGAAAATGCCATTACGACAAGATAAAAATATACATATATATTTTAAGGAAATAAAGTATATATAACAAGGGTGAAACGTGCGAAACACTTTCCTAAGTGTAGAAAGAATATTCGTGGGAAAGGAAAAACACAACGTAACGAATTAAAAACGCTAAACGACACATGAACTTAACAAGTAGTATCCACGCGATGGTATATGTACATATACTCGTTTTCGACGAAATTCTAGTATATCTATTTGAATGGGAAAATAGATATGCGAGAAGGAAAACCGAGACGAGTAGGTGAAATATATCTACGAACGCGTGAATACCGACAAGATCCTAGTACATTTATTTAAATGGGAAAATAAATGTATGGTGTGGTAAGTCTGGTCGGGCGTTAAGATTATATTACCAAACGACAAGAACTTAGCATATTTATTTAAATGGGAAAATAAATATGTGGCAAAGTGAGTCGGGTCGGATAATAATAAATCACATTATATCGAGCGAAACGATCCTAAGTATAATTATTTAAATGGGAAAATAATTATACGTTGGGTAGAGTCGTGTCGAGTATAATATTGTACAAGTCGTAAAGAATATTAATGAGAATAATATATGACTTGTAAGAAAAGGGTAATCCGTCGCCATCGAACCTAGGATACGAAACTATTAAACGGGAATTGGGATAAAGACGTGGTCGGGAAGTTGGGTGTACAACTTGCCAAGGCACATACACCATAGGTGTAGTGACTTATACGCCTAGAACCTTTGTAGGTGCGGGATCACAAACTTTACTATTTTCTTCTTTGAGCCGAGCACAGTTACAGGTGAGTTTCACGGCCCCATTTCTAAACTATTTAACAACGAAGGGGGGGGGGGGGTGCTGCGTTTTCATCACCCGAAAAAAACAAAGAACAGAGGAGAGAGAGATCCAAAGTTGTTGAAGAGAGGAGAAAGGATGAAGATTTGTCTGCAAAGTTGTTGAAGAGAGAGAGAGAGAGAGAGAGAGCCAAAGTTGTTGAAGAGAGAGAGAGAGCCAAAATTGTGGATAACGAAGCATGCTTCAGAGGGGTTGCATCGAGCGTAACAGTAATCCCCCCTCACACCAAATCTTGCTATTTGTATATATATATATATATATATATATATATATATATATAATATATAATTTGACAATAAACATGACACTCAATTCTTATAGTGTCATGTTTTTTAAAATCTTGACATTAGATTGTTGACACGCAAAAAAGAGTGTCAATTTTTGACCATTTTTATTGAAAGACGACGATTTTTTAATGACACGCGCTTTTGCGTGTCATGAATTCTCGCGTGTCATTAAATGTGTGTCAAGATAGGGGTATTTTTCTAGTAGTGACGACTTGGGGCGGGGGCATTATTAATTGTCTTGGTTTGGTTATAGGCTCAAGTAAATTGTAGGACTTTGCAACTCCTATAAATGTCATAACAAGGATATTCCCACTTAATAAAGTGTTATTAAATCAAAACCTGTGAACTCACCAATATTTATATATTGACGATTTTCAAACATATCTTTCAGGTAATTGAATGATGAAGGTTAGCATGGCGAGCAGGGTCGGGGGAATCTCCAAGTCGGGCGTTGGAATGTCGTGAAGGGGTTTCATCTCTTTATTCCATGGACTTTGGGATAAAGGGGGAGCCTCCTTATTAATTTCAAAAACAATTTATGATTATGTACGAATAATTTTACATGATTATCGGCGTTGAATAAATGCCCGTTTGTTTAATTATCATTGTGGTTTGCATTAATCTTGGCTTAATACTTTTGAACCGTCGCGCCACGTGTTTCCGCCATAGGCGTGGTGTGACAGAAAGTGGTATCAGAGCCAAGGTTATAGCGAATTAGCATTTTTAAAATCTAAACTATAACCGGATTTGGTTCAAAAACTTTCAAAATAAATGCAAAACGCAATAAGATAAATTTTTCCAACGACCATTTGGGTATATGGAGATTCCGACCAAGCTAGCCATGGTAAGTATACGTATTATTTTTGTGTTAGAAGGTTAGGAAGAGTACCGTAGATATGTGCCTTAACTACCTAACGAATAATACTTAAATATTAGTACGGTTATTTTGCCAGGATGTCAGACGCAGGGAGCGTAGCACCGAGCTACGACAGTAGCCTTCAGATCATCCCAGCACCGCCAGCAGAGCCGATCGAGGTGGTGATACTCGATCCCGAGGATGACGAGATGGAGGTTGATGCCGCCATGGAGGGCGCCGACGGAGATAGCTCCGACGAGACAGACCCGAGCGATGACCCAGCGTGGGCCCCCGCTGGAGGCGACATGGCCGCCGTGGCCGACCTACCGATGGCCGAGGCTGACTTGCCTCTAGTGCCATTCCAGGCAGCACCACTGCCAGCACTTCCCATCCGAGCCATCAGGGACTTCCCTGTAGGCTGTGCAGGTCCTTCAAGACCTATCCCTACACAGTCGGAGACTGTTGAGTCTCCATACGACCGACGCGCACCTGTCGATCGTGAGCCCTTACCCACCCCACCTATCCCCGTTCCCTCAGGCATGAGACTCGTGCCTGTCTGCCGAGGACACAACGGGTGGATATCTGATGACTCTGATGATGAGTCGACTGCATCGGTAGAGCACATTGCTGTGCCGATCCCACCAGCAGACCAGGAGGAGCACGTCGCTCCGATGATAGGACATGCCACCACTACCCCAGCCACCCTACCCGCCATGCCCGAGCCCGTACCACAGGATGGGCCAGCTTCTACTGGGCACATCCTTGAGGGCAGCTCCGCCCGTAGTTCTGAGTTGCACCGAGCAGGTTTGGCAGCTCACGCCACTGCTAGCCCTCCCACCCCTACCACTGTGATATCCGCTCCAGAGTGGGTCGCTGTCACCCAGCCTCTCATGGTCCCACTCGCCGAGCTTATAGTCCCCTCACCCATATCCATGACACTACCCATCACCACTTTTCCCACACTACCACCCCTACCCGAGATACTCCCTACACCACCACCTGCACCATTCACTATGGATGCAGAAGCCCCATTTCTGATACCCCCATTTGCACCATATGCTCTAGGTGCGGGAGACCCGTACCAGGTACCACCCTACTGCTTCACCGGACTACCGGGCTTTGCCCCACCCTTCACACCCCTACCCATACCCGATATCGTCGGCCCGTCCCAACCGACGTATACTGACATCCCCGGGCCGTCGCAGCCCCACGGGATGGCCCCACTGTCAGGACCCGCATGGTCCACGGTGATCTCACTGGAGAGAGATTTCCAGACCCTCACCGACACGGTGCAGCGCACCGTGAGTCAGATGGAGCAGCAGGCCCAGCTCATGTGGGCCAGGATCATTGATGCCAGGGATGCACTGGCACATTATGCTGAGGAGTTGCTGAGCATGGACACTCATTGTGGTATTACGGGCGACGCACACTTTGCGCATCGCCAATTCTTGTACGATCGCATTATGGCGATCAGTATGACCATTAGCATGTGCGCACCCCAGTATCAGTACCCGCCGCCGCCGCCACCACAGTAGCGATACATCAGAGACGCTTGGGAGATCACTTACGGACATAGTAGTAGTAGTAGTATGATAGCACAGTATGGGTTATAGCACCCATCTGCATTTTTGCCTAGCCGAGCGGGATTGTGCCGGTATATGACATTATGTTTCTAGTATATTTCAAAGGAGCAATGTATGAGGAAGGTATCCTCGGTTTTTGTTATTATGAACAAATCATTGTACTCATGGTATTGAAATTAATGAAAATTTTGTTATGGTAAAATATGTGTTGTAATTGTCTACGATTATTATTACTTGTTCCATTTATATTGTGATTGCGTGATGTTGTTATTATTGTGTTCATGTGTTGTGTTGTTATTTATGCTTCATGTATGACGATATTGTATGAATGATCGCCAAATTAACCTTTGATATTGATTATTGAAGAAAAATGGCACCAGCCACCAGAAGCAACAGTGGAAATGAAAGACTGCCCACGACACCCGAGGAGCTTGAAACCCTAGTTTCGGGACGTATCGCCCAAGCTCTCGCAGAACACAATGCCATGCGCACCGGAAGGTCGCGAGATCGAACCGGGAGCGACAGACGCGAAACCTCCCCTACCGGTAAGAAGACTTCGGGTATATACAACAGGAGTCTTCATAAAACTCCTGCCTCATATAACATGTTGCTTTATTATTGCAGAAACGGCCTCACGAGAACGTGGCTGCACGTTTAAAGCTTTCCTGGACTGCAAACCGCTCAACTTCAGCGGCACTGAAGGTTCTGTCGGACTAGTCAAGTGGTTCGAGAAGACCGAAGCCGTGATTCGTATTAGCAGCTGTACCCCGCGGCAGGCTGTCATGTACGCCACTAACCTGTTTCTGGACCAAGCTCTAACCTGGTGGAACAACCAAGTGCAAACACTGGGAGATGATGCTGCTTACTCCTTGTCATGGTTGGAGTTGAAGGAACTAATGATCGCCGAGTACTGCCCGGCAAGTGAAGTGCAGAAGCTAGAGACTGAGTTCTGGAACCTCGCCATGGTTGGATCGGACGTAGCTGGATACACGTCCAGATTTCATGATCTCTCCCGGTTAGTGCCTCGCCTGGTCACCCCGGAAAGCAAGAAGGTGGAAAGATACCTCTTCGGACTGGCACCACAGATACGCGGCATGGTCACTGCTTCCAAACCTACAACCATGCGCGAAGCTATTGACCTCGCCTTAAGCCTCACTGAAGACGCCATCCGAATGGGCACGCTAATCCGGAAAGTATCAGGAATGAAGCTTACTGAGTCCAGCAGTGTTGAGGGTAAGAATCTGGGTACGAGTTCAGCCATTGGGTCAAACGAACAGGGGAATAGGCCAAGGTTTGGGAAGCGTAAGCGCGATGAAAGGAAAAAGGATGGATCATCAGGAGGTTCAGGGAAGAAGGGAAAAGGGTATGTGGCCACTGGGCGTGGGAATAATGGAAAGCAAGGTTACCAGGGCAGGAACGAAGTGATCTGCGGTAAGTGCCGTCGATCGGGGCACAAGACAGAAGACTGCAGATCGGGAGCGCCAAAGAACGGAGGAGCGATGCCCTGTTTCTCATGTGGATCGCTCGATCATTGGAAGATGGACTGTCCCAAGCTTAACAACCAAGCCCGTGGACGGGCATTCGTGATTGGTGCCGGTGATGCACGACAAGACCCTATTGTGGTCACTGGTACGTTCCCTCTAAATGGTCATTATGCTTCAGTATTGTTTGATACTGGCGCTGATTTTAGCTTCGTATCTGTCGAATTTAAAAGATTACTTGGTTTAAACACTAGTAAGCTAGACACACCATACTCTATCGAACTAGCTAACGGTAAGACTATAGAAACTCGAGAGGTAGCGAAGGATTGTAAGTTGGATCTCTGTGGTCACGAGTTTGGCATTGATCTATTGCCAGTCGTACTGGGTAGCTTTGACATAGTCGTTGGCATGGATTGGCTATCCGCACACCGCGCCATCGTCGTGTGCAATGACAAAGTAATTCAAGTTCCCCTCGCAAGCGGTGAAACCCTATCGATCCAAGGGGAAAGGCGTGGAACACCCTTGAGAATTATTACCAGCATGAAAGCCAGGAAGTGCCTAAGGAAAGGTCTCGTCGCATTCTTGGCGCACGTAGTAGATAAGAAGGCCGACGAGCGAAAGCTAGAAGACATTCCGATAGCCAGAGACTTTCCAGATGTGTTCCCAGAAGATTTGCCGGGATTGCCACCACCCCGACAAGTCGAGTTTCGCATCGACCTTGTTCCAGGAGCAGCACCTGTAGCGCGATCGCCATATCGCCTAGCTCCTTCTGAGATGCAGGAACTGTCTGGTCAACTGCAAGAGTTGTTGGACAAAGGTTTCATAAGACCAAGCTTCTCACCCTGGGGAGCCCCCGTCTTATTTGTGAAGAAGAAGGATGGCACTTTTCGAATGTGCATCGACTATCGAGAACTGAACAAACTAACTATTAAAAATCGCTATCCTCTTCCCAGGATCGACGATTTGTTTGATCAGCTTCAAGGATCCAGTTTCTACTCCAAGATCGATCTAAGGTCCGGCTATCATCAGTTGCGTATTCAGGAAGAAGACATGCCAAAAACACCATTCAGGACTCGTTACGGGCACTATGAGTTTCTGGGTGTACAACTTGTCAAGGCACATACACCATAGGTGTAGTGACTTATACGCCTAGAACCTTTGTAGGTGCGGGATCACAAACTTTACTATTTTCTTCTTTGAGCCGAGCACAGTTACAAGTGAGTTTCACGGCCCCATTTCTAAACTATTTAATGTTTTTACGGGGGAAAGATATGTTGGGATTGTATGACGGATTGGATACTTGAGTAAAGATCGCCACTCGGGGTTGAGACCTCCCCACTATAATCATTAATTCAGGAAAGAGAAACCAAAGGGATATTTGGATAGTACTATTGGTGCCTGACAAGGCCCACCCCTAATCGATAGCGTCGATTATGCATCGGCGTATGCCTGGGGTGCACGTATTCTGAAATAAAGTCGTAGGAATACCGAGTAACGACTTGGGACGGGGGCATTATTAATTGTCTTGGTTTGGTTATAGGCTCAAGTAAATTGTAGGACTTTGCAACTCCTATAAATGTCATAACAAGGATATTCCCACTTAATAAAGTGTTATTAAATCAAAACCTGTGAACTCACCAATATTTATATATTGACGATTTTCAAACATATCTTTCAGGTAATTGAATGATGAAGGTTAGCATGGCGAGCAGGGTCGGGGGAATCTCCAAGTCGGGCGTTGGAATGTCGTGAAGGGGTTTCATCTCTTTATTCCATGGACTTTGGGATAAAGGGGGAGCCTCCTTATTAATTTCAAAAACAATTTATGATTATGTACGAATAATTTGACATGATTATCGGCGTTGAATAAATGCCCGTTTGTTTAATTATCATTGTGGTTTGCATTAATCTTGGCTTAATACTTTTGAACCGTCGCGCCACGTGTTTCCGCCATAGGCGTGGTGTGACATACTGGCAAAAGTCTGGTAGATACGAAGTTGAATCATTAGAATTTTCAGGGGATGCTGTCTGGCCTGTCACCAATAGTCGCATTGGTCGACATTCAGGGGTAATCGTTTGTATGTTGCTGAGAAATCTTGTTCAAAACATGTCATTGACTTGGAGAGAAAGCAGCCTACATGATGCTTGCATGAGATTCAGACGTTTCATGGCAGATGAAATTTATGCCGGTCGTTTTGCACCGTCAAATATTTAAATCTTTAGCTACCTATTTTATGTATGGATGTAAAACTTGATATATCGAACTTATTTGCCATTTTATGTTATAAATATTGTTAAGTAAATAATTTAAAGTAAATAGCACCACTAAAAATCAGCAAGGTTAACAGTCGAACACGTATTATGAATTACATATTCTTGAAAGTCATCTACTTCAACGAAAGTGGGGGACGGTGTTTGATGATGATTTTCTTTCTTTGAACCATGCCTGACAAATTTTGATCGTGAGGCAACAGGAGCTGAACATCGGTCACGTTGATGACCGTAAGTTTTACAACGACTGCAATATACAGGCGTAGGTTCCTCGCCTCTCGATAAAATTCGTCTATTTTCACGAGGACATCCGGACTGTCATTTTGTGATATGTGGTGGTTGTAGAGGAATCATATACTCTGGCATCTCCCATTCAGACCTGTGGGGTAAAGGATAAATGGCCTCTTCATATGTTGTTTTATATAACTGGTTGCTATACCAAGGTGTTGTATAATGACTGCAGTCATTTTCCTTCAATAATTTTGATACTGCAATCATGTGGCCACATGGGAAACCAGATATCTGGGGAACACAACAACTGCATGTTTCATTAGATAGATCAACAAACCCTTTTTGTTAGCGTCTAGAACTTGAAAAGTGTTAACCCCAACGCCATAAGCCTTCCACGTTCTAGACCCTTCAATCTTTTTATTAATTTTTCGTACCGCGAAAGGAGTCAGTACGTGTTTAATTTGAATAGCGTCATTTCGGCGTTCGTAATACCATTCTTGAAGTTTTTGTCTAAAAAATTCAACCAAATGGGTGATTGGAACTTTTCGTGCGTCCTTAGATAAGGCGTTCATTGACTCTGTACTGTTAGATGTCATATAATGATATCGTTTTCCCGAATAGTGTGCTCTTGACCACTTATGGAAACCGATACTCAATAGAGTATTCCTAACCCGTGGTACGGCTGCACACAGTGCGTTAAAACTTTCTTCAAAATCAGACACCCGGTAAGCTTTACAAGTGTTCCACCATAGTGTCTCTAAATCCTTCTTTCTGCTTTTTCGTAACTTTAAATTCACCATCAAATGGCGACAACACAACCCGTGAAAGGCATTAGGAAAAACCGCCCGAACTGCCAAAGCTATTGAGTTGGCTCTGTCAGATATGATCGCCAAATCCGGGTGCTCACCGATACACTCTTTAAGTTTCGATAAGAACTACGTCCAACTCTCAGCATCCTCGGATTTGCCGATACCATATCCAACGGGTGAAATTTGGTTGTTACCTTCCATGCCAATAGCAAGGAACAACGTTCCCTTAAACTCACCTTTTAAGTGTACCGCGTCTATAATAATGACCGGTCTTAAAGATAGAAGAAAACTCCGAATCCATTTAATAAAATGAAAAAAAAGGTAACTTTTAGACATCAAAAAACCAAAACAACAATAATTTAAATTGGTATAAAAATATTTTACTGACCGCTGCACCAATGGCAATAAAAAGCATTTCAAACCGATTGTCTTCATCAGCTCTAATCTCAGTAACAGTCCCTGGATTTGCATTTCGCAAATTATAGCAATAGAATGGAAGCTCAGAAAATGATCGTTTGCTACTTCCTTGCAAAAGCTCAAGTGCACGACACTTCCCGCACCATGCTTGAGAATATGATATGTCAACCTTAAATCTTTCTCGAAAATCTTGTACTATTTCGTTTCCACGATAAACACGTATGGTATCTCGTAATTGGTGCTTTAGTATGCTACCAATTACTTGTGGGTTAGCTTGACGAAGATGGGGATGTGTTTGAGTTTTAGAACATGTGTGATTGTTGTTAAAAAATGCAACATAAACCTTGAGAAAAAACTGAAGAGGTTTTGGTTATCTCTGGAAACAATTCTGGACTTGGCTTTTCATAAAATTCTTCATTTTCAGGTTTCTTACCATTGAAATTTTCAAAACACCCATATGGTGTGTAATGATCAAAATTTTCTAAAGACACATTTAGATCAAGGACTTTCGAATCATTTGAAGGTCCCTCATTTAAATGAGCATTACTAGACGAACCCACACCTGGTTCATCTACAACATATAACTTCAATACTTCATGGGGGGTTTTGCAAAGCAACTTTAAAAAGAAAAGATACATCACGATCATTAAAAATGTCGATTGCATCATCGAAAGCTGACATTTTATAAGATAACCTTGTAATGTTTGGAATCTCACACACATCAGAAACTACATTTAAAAAACTAAGATACAAGATATTTGCATCAATTTCTAAACCACGTCTTTTACAGCTACTATCAACAACGTATTCCATTCGACCGTTGACAACTTCCCACCTGCCACCACTATAGATTATAAATCTAAACATTTTTTAAAACACAACTTTTTTTAACACTTTAGAAGAAAATAAGGGATCCAAGAAATAATTCAAACTACATTGTTACAAAATTTACAAATTTTATACCGAACGGTTCGTCATCGACGTCACATCACCGAAAACGTCTCCGACAATGTAATACCGCCGTCACGGAGTCGGTGCAAAATCAGTACAAAAGACGTACCGGAAGCCGTCTTTTTCCCGGCTGGTGACGTCTCAAGAGACAGTTCACAACCTTTAAAAGACGTCACCGGAGACGGCTTTTCAGACATGAAACGTCTCAAGATCCGTCTCCTGTGGGTTCGGCTGTGTTCATTTATCATAAGCCGAGCCGAAGACGGCTTCATCTGAGCCATTTGTGAAACGTCTCTAGGACCCCACCGGAGACGGCTTTGCGGTTCTGACACGTCTCAAGGGCCCCACCGGAGACGGCTGCCAGTCATCGGGATCGTAAATGCCACGTGTTGGCTTCCTACTGGTTAGAAACCAAAGCCTCTCGGAAGACGGTTCAGCTGTTTTGGAAATCGTGACCGGTCTCTCCAAAGAGACGGGAGAGGGCCATTTTGGCAAATCACACGGTCAACAGGCCATTTTGGTCATTTTCCCATAATTTAACATTCTTTATTATTAATTTTGTTATTAAATATCTTATATTTTTTTTTTATCGGCGAACAACTGTGTTGCAACCACCCTTGCGGGGCGCCGTGCCCAAGAGTCAAGTACTCGACCTCCAGCAGCCCCCGTCTTCTCCCGATGCGCGGAAACCCGAGCCCCACCCGCCCGAAGGCACGACAGTGTTACAGAACTCGGTAAAACCTCGCCGCCCGTCAGATTCGAACCGGCGCCACCCGTATTCGATCTTCACCCGGATACCAAACCATAATGTTGGAAGTGGGAATTGAACCCTTGATCACCTAAGTGAACATAAGGCCTCTCCACCACTCCACCACTATGGATGGATAAATATCTTCTTATATACTTACCACTAGGACTTTTATCGTTGAAAAAGAAAAATCCTAGATAACGAACGGATATGGGCAAGAGTTTTATGGGATTGCTAACAGACTAAAATATGGATGGACAAGTCTTATAAGACCAAATGGTGTGGGGGCGGCCTTGGGTCGTCGAAGGCGGCTTGGTGTAACACCCCAACCGATGGCGGAAACATCGGGATGTCATGTAATGATGATTGTTCAGTAGCTCATGGTAGTACACAAGTTTAAATAATCCTTTAATACATTACAATATTGAATTACATTTAAAGTCTACATCAAGTAATCAACAAAGCTTCAAATATCTCCTCATGCTAGCTCTAGACTTCAAGCATCAGTATTTCCTGTTAAGTTTGGAAAAATGGGGGGGGGGGGTCAACTAGAAGTTGGTGAGAATACATAGGCCATGTCAAGCAAATAGTTTAAGTATAAAAGTTTAGCAATTCGTATGTCTATCGTAAATTCAAGTCTACATGAATAGTATAATATGTTGACATAATCAAACCTCCGACTAGTTTAGGTCCATCCCGTCATCTACGGTTCACCTTAGTAATATGTTGAACGATAACAATCACCCACGTTACCTATGTAGGAGGTACACGTATCCGGGTGGGATTGTCAATCCAATAGATCTATTATTGAGTATCGCCGGCTTGGCCATAGCTAATGATTATGTAAATGTTGAAACTCGTTGAAACTCGTTGAAACTGTTGACTAATTCATGAGGCAATAAAGTTTACTACTAGACATGCATGTTGAATTGCTTAAAATTGTTGCAAGTATAAAGAATCGCATAAACATGGTTACGTAAACTCACCTGAAATTCACTGTGTAAGTACTAGCAAGTAGCAACAAGTCTGAACTTGGATAAATTGAACTCTTGTATCCTATTACAAATAAATGATGTCTTAAATTCTAATGCAAATAAGCTTGTTTCATTAATCGGTTGTATAGAGAGTTTATTCAACTACCTAGACTCGCATTGAACGAATGCGCGTCTTAAAGTGTGTATGACTTAACGAACCGATTGTACTAGGTTTAGTTGTTCGAATGTATGCGTGTGTGTGTATATAGTTATTGAAATAAATACTTTAATATGGTATACGAAGTCGCATCTTGAAATTAGTTAGAAGGAAACATTTAAGTTAGCGGAAATAATGTATACGTGACTTGACTCGCATTTTAGGTTTGTTTTCGAAGACTGGTAAATATATATATTATATTTATTTACGTACGCTTTCATATTATGACAAAATAAGGTTTGAATAGCGTTTATTTGTAAAGCATAGCTTCTTTTGTACGAAATAATAGATTTGACCATCCGATACGTTTCTTATATTTTATAAAAATTTGAGCAGAGTTTCCTCTGTTTTTGTAAGAAACCAGACAACGCAAGTCGTCTATTTTATCCCGAAACAACAATAGACCAAACAAAAACCAATACAATTTATAGTCTTTAAACGCGACAAAAAGTTCAAGTTATCAAGATTGTAATAAACGAGAACTATATGTTTTGAACAAATAATATACCTATATATAGTCCGTTTTCAAAACAAGTCACTCAAATTTATCAACGCTTTAGAAACTATAGATACTATACAACTCGCTTAATGTTGTGCTAGGATATATTCGTATGTATGTTTCAAACAATTTAATAGTTAGTGTCGTGAACATGTTCATAAGTATATCTATTTATACATTTAACCATTTTATCGCCTCATCGTTACATTAGCCATTTTATACACATAAGTTGGTTCGGTTCGTTTGGTCCTTTTAGAATAAATATTTATACACAATATACACGAAAATAAATAAATAAAAATAAACTAAGATCGTGGCGCGCGTTATACCTTCCTGTTAGTTATGCTCGTGCAACACACGACACGTAACCCGCTCGGGTCCCACGTTGACCAGCTTTGACTACTGTTGACCAGGTTTGACCTGGTCAACCGGTGTTGACCGAGATTCAAATCTTGACCGAAATGTCCGAAATATACATGGCCAAACAGGAACTCGAACAAGCGGAACACAACCGCTGCAGTCACGATAATCGGGTCTGTATCATCATCTACTACCATTCCGATTCAGCATATTCACCCGACCCTATGTTCCATCTAAGATCCAACACTAGACATCATATCCACGTTAAACCATAACCCGAACCAGACAAACAACCCAATCGAGACTCGAAACCCAAAGAACCATACTGGACCATTTGCTGCGCTGTTTCAAGGGCCACGACAGGTTCCCGGTCACTGAACTAAAACAGATCTGGACTAGTAACAAACAAACGAACTCACCGATGACGCTGCAGCCGCTCCTGAAAACCATCACGAGCCTGAACTGATCCCGGGTTGAAGCAAGAGAGGGTCGGCTTGTGTTGCTGTGGGCCGACGGGTTGGTTCGGAACCCAAGTCCGACGACCGGGCTAAAAAAAAAGGAAGAGGGAAGCTTGAATATTTGGAGGAGAATGAGGGTGGTTGGCGGCTCAGGCGGTTGCCGTTGGTGGTCGGCAGAGGCGCCGCGTGATGGTGGTCAGAAAGGGGAAAGAGGAACTGAGATGAGAGGGCAGGGAATGAGTGTATGGCATCAGTGGTGTTCGGGTGGTGGTAGTGAAGTCTGTCATCGTCCCTGTCGTGTCATCCAACTAATGACGCCACAACCACCCATGGTGGTGGTCGGCGGTTCTTAATAATGTGAGGGAGGAGAGAGAGAGCGATTGAGGGAGGAGTCTTATGTTAGAGAGAGAGGGAGATGTGCAAGGAGATATATTGAAGGAGGTGAAATGTAGTGGTGGCTAGGGTTGGAGGTTGGAGATGGGTTAGAATGAAGGAGAAGGAGATTAAGAGGTGATTATATAGGGTTTGGGGTTGGTGTAGGATAAGTGAAAGGATACCGCGTGTACGAACTAGCTACCGACTCGGGTCTCGTTTATGAACTGGACCCGTTTAGTCACTAGCATAATTATTTCATAAATTATATACATGTAGTCTGAATTAAAATGAGCAGTTGGACAATATATTTGTTACATATATATTTTTAGTCGCGATTATATTAGTAAGAATAAGTGTCGTTTACCGGTATGTTATTTGTTACGACGCGATATTTGGCGCATTTAAATAATTTAAATTTATTAATGAATAAGTATGTAATCCTTAGTTAACGAGATATTATTGTTAACGAATTAACGAATCGTTTTAGGAATAAAATATTATTATTATAATATTATTCGGGAAACGCTGGGCGTTACAGTCTCCCCTACTTTAGGAAACTTCGTCCCGAAGTTATTTAAAAAAAAAAAAAAAACACATGGTTTAGGTAAATGCTTGGACGGTTATAATTTAGTTTAAAGTATGGTAGAAGTTTTATGGATACTAGGATAAAGTGTTACATATGAGTTATGAGGGTTGGATTACGATAGTCTAAAATAACGAGGGGGAATAAACACCAAACCTAAGTTACATGAGATAATAGACTATGGATAGGCTAAATGAACTACCAAGTATCTAGGGTTTGTTTTTGGCTCGACCCCAAATCTCATTTCCGATGTATCGTTAGTGTTTCTTACCAAAGTCCTAATAGAATTTCACACCACCCCAACGTACCTGTAAATTCATGATTACGTTCCGGACCGAAATCACCAATTTACCTTACATTAGGGTTTTGTGTCCTTCTATGACTCTAAACACACATGTAAGTAATGCAAAAATAACATTATGATTGAATCTTTGTATCAATGAGTCTAATAAATATTTGTATCAATTTACATGTATAATGTATCCAAAGATGAGTCCAACTGTTGAGCAGGAAAAAGACTTCTACCAGTCAGTGAGTAGGAACCTCTATCGATTGTTGAGCAGGTGCGATAGCCTCTACCAGTCGTTGAGCAGGTTATTAGAACCTCTACCGACTGTTGAGCAGGCATGATGACCTCTACCAATCGTTGAGCAGGTTATTTGGTACTCTACTAACTGTTGAGCAAGTACTTCATCCTCTAACAGTTGTTTGATTAAGTGTACCAATTATTACACATGAGTTGCAAATTGGTAATATGTACATGTAAGCAATCAAGTATCAAGTATAGCATGCGAGTTGTAATAGAGTTGCCCTAGACAAGGTTAATGACTTTAGATGTGTTTATAGCAAATAGTTTATTTTCCATGCTTCCAAATATCATGAATAATCAAATGTTCAGGTAGATAATCAAATCCTCATGTATAACTAACATTCAAGTTTTGATGCAATGAACAATTAAGTTTTCAATAGTGTGGTTATCGTGGAGATCAAGTTCATGTTCAAGGAGGTAAAAGGTGTGAATTTGGATTTTGAGAGATGATGAAAACTCAAAGTATAATCAAAGTTGTGAAAAATGGTGAACGTGTAAATGGTTGATAAAGGGTTTAATTTATAGGGTTTCAAAAAGATGCAAGTAATAAGGTGATCATGCAGAATAATCGTGGGGTTTGAATAAATAGTTAGATACAAGCGTATGAGAAAACATGATTACGGTATATGCCAAAAATTTGTAATAGTTCGAACAAGTTTTAAAATAAGTATGTGTCAATGGGAAAATTGTAGAGTAAATTTTGTTCCTGTGGAGGGAAAGATTTTATTTTCAAAATTGATTTTGTATATAAAGCAAAAGTCATTAAATTGTACAACTAATTTGATTTAGATTACAATATTTCGATGAGTCATAGGTTTTAAACACGATGTCGGATTTCAAAAATCAAGAATTTGTTCAGACGTTTTGTATAATAAGCTTCGAGTAATACATAAAAGAAGTCATTCTTAATGGATTAAAACACTCTTATTGTAAATCATTTGTTACGCCAATAAATTGTTCAATAAAAATTTGAAATTTAGCATATAAGTTTGTGGAAATAAAAGACTCCTTGTTACGCCAGTAAATTGTTACAGAATCATTTGATATTTAGAAAATAAGTGTGTGGAATAAAAGGCTTTTTGACAAAAATATTTATCTGCTATGCTTTGCCAAATTCTCAGGTGATGACTTTTTGACAAAATTTAGTACTCTTCCGTGTTGGTGTTAGAATATCTCTTATAAACAGGTTATGAGGTTATAGTTTGAACAAGGATTTTAAAATCTTGAATATGATGAACTTTTATGGTTGAGGGTGCCTTAAAAAAATGTAAGGAGGAGGTTTAAAACAAAATTGAACCGAATGTAATATGATTTAAGAAATAAAATATGTAATATGTTGTAAAGAGGAATATACGGTTTGAATTGGATGTTGAAAATAATTAAACAAGTGGGTAATATTACAAGTTTGTAAAATGAAATATGATTTTGAGATCTACAAATGATTCATGGAATTTAGGCTAACAAGGGGATTATATGAGGAAGAAAATAGATTTGGATTGCGAAAATTTTGAGATTTAAATCTTATAATTTAAATGAGAGGGAGATGATATAAATGGAAATGAAACACAAAGATTGTAAATATTTAGCCACGAATAAACGAAAATGTTGGCTTATCAAAACAGGTCAGATCTAAGCCCAACGAATTTGCCCTAATAATCTAGAAGTATGTTAGGATTATAGCAAGTAAGTGAAAGAGAGTAGGCAAGACCAAGTTAGGCTAAGAATAAGGATGAGGATAGGGATAGAGATAAGTATAAGGGTAAGGTAGCAAATAGGGTTACAAGAAAGAGAAGCAAGTACTGGTTTAAATCCTATGGTTATAGACTAGATTATTTTTCTAATAACCTAATTCCCTATAACCATGGCTCTGATACCAATCTGTAACACCCCAACCGATGGCGGAAACATCGGGATGTCACGTAATGATGATTGTTCAGTAGCTCATGGTAGTACACAAGTTTAAATAATCCTTTAATACATTACAATATTGAATTACATTTAAAGTCTACATCAAGTAATCAACAAAGCTTCAAATATCTCCTCATGCTAGCTCTAGACTTCAAGCATCAGTATTTCCTGTTAAGTTTGGAAAAATGGGGGGGGGGGGGGTCAACTAGAAGTTGGTGAGAATACATAAGCCATGTCAAGCAAATAGTTTAAGTATAAAAGTTTAGCAATTCGTATGTCTATCGTAAATTTAAGTCTACATGAATAGTATAATATGTTGACATAATCAAACCTCCGACTAGTTTAGGTCCATCCCGTCATCTACGGTTCACCTTAGTAATATGTTGAACGATAACAATCACCCACGTTACCTATGTAGGAGGTACACGTATCCGGGTGGGATTGTCAATCCAATAGATCTATTATTGAGTATCGCCGGCTTAGCCATAACTAATGATTATGTAAATGTTGAAACTCGTTGAAACTGTTGACTAATTCATGAGGCAATAAAGTTTACTACTAGACATGCATGTTGAATTGCTTAAAATTGTTGCAAGTATAAAGAATCGCATAAACATGGTTACGTAAACTCACCTGAAATTCACTGTGTAAGTACTAGCAAGTAGCAACAAGTCTGAACTTGGATAAATTGAACTCTTGTATCCTATTACAAATAAATGATGTCTTAAATTCTAATGCAAATAAGCTTGTTTCATTAATCGGTTGTATAGATAGTTTATTCAACTACCTAGACTCGCATTGAACGAATGCGCGTCTTAAAGTGTGTATGACTTAACGAACCGATTGTACTAGGTTTAGTTGTTCGAATGTATGCGTGTGTATATAGTTATTGAAATAAATACTTTAATATGGTATACGAAGTCGCATCTTGAAATTAGTTAGAAGGAAACATTTAAGTTAGCGGAAATAATGTATACGTGACTTGACTCGCATTTTAGGTTTGTTTTCGAAGACTGGTAAATACATATATTATATTTATTTACGTACGCTTTCATATTATGACAAAATAAGGTTTGAATAGCGTTTATTTGTGAAGGTGGTCTTGTGTTGGTCATCCGGGTGAATTGCAATTTGATTATAACCCGAATACCCATCTAAGAAACAATAGTATTTTTGACCCGAAAGTTTTTCAATAATTTGGTCAATAAAAGGAAGTGGGAAATGATCCTTAGAAGTGGCGGCATTCAATTTGCGGTAGTCAATGCACACTCGCCACCCAGTAACGGGTCGAGTTGCAATTTGTTCACCACTTTCATCCTTGACTACTTGAATGCCGGACTTCTTAGGTACCACTTGAGTAGGACTTACCCAAGAGCTATCCGAAATAGGATAAATAATTCCCGCATCTAACCATTTAATTACCTCCTTTTTCACTACCTCCCTTAGATTAGGATTTAACCTCCTTTGTGCTTCTCTTGTGGGCTTTGCATCTTCATTGGTAATAATCTTGTGCATCACAATGGATGGACTAATTCCTTTGAGATCGGCAATTGTCCACCCAATAGCCCCCTTGTTTTCTTTCAACACCTTCAACAATGCTTGCTCTTGAGCCACCTCCAAATTAGAGGCAATAATGACCGGTAAAGTGTCATCATCCCCTAGGAAAGCATACTTCAAATGGCTTGGCAAGTCTTTGAGTTCCAACTTTGGTGGCACCTCCAATGATGGTTTGGTGCCCGAATCAATCTCCACTGGCAAATTATCAAACTGGTGGGACCATGGTGGTCGGCCCTCCTTCAAGGCTAGTACATCTTGCGTCTCTTCCTCAATCTCCAAATCCAAAGCATGTACCTGTTCAGAAAAATTACAAGCACACAATTCCATTCCATCTTGTTCATACTCACTTGGGTTGCATCCTTCAATAACATCTGCCATAAAACATTCTTCAACACCGGAATCATTAGTATTGTTAGTAAAAACATTTAAACGCATTTTCCGGTTTCCAAATGTCATGTCAACCGTGCCAAATCTACAATCAATTACCGCATGTGCGGTGTTCAAAAACGGTCGACCCAATATGACATTTTGTTGTTGTTTTGACTCGGCAGATGAGTAGTCCAATACCAAAAAATCAACCGGGTAATAAAATTCATCAATTTTAACAATGACGTTTTGAACCATCCCCCGGGGTAACTTATGAGACAAATCGGCTAAAACAACCGTTGTCTCCACCCTAGCTAATGGACCAAAGTCATATTGATCATATAACCCACCCGGTAAAATACTCACTCCGGCTCCAAGATCTAGCAACGCCTTTGCCATTTGAAAATTACCAACTTGAATATTTATTAATGGCGTGCCCGGATCTTGGAGCTTAGGAGGAAGCTCCCCGTTCAAAACTGCACTCACTTGACCCGTGACATTTACCCGCTTAGGCATCTTTTTCTTTTGTTGCCTCTTTTGTGTACATAGTTCTTTTAAAAATTTTGCATATGCGGGTACTTGTTTTATTGCATCAAGTAAAGGAAGATTTATTTTTACTTGTTTAAACATGTCCCACATCTCTTCTTTTTGGGGACCTCTTGATGCAACAAAATTTTTCTTACCCGGGTCAAGTAGAGCCGATGGAAATGGGACTTGATTCGGCTCATTTTCAACTTTCTCACTCTCACTCACTTCCGGTTTTTTAACATTTATTTCTTTTTGTAAAACCGGTGTACTTTCGTCATTGTCACTTTCCTCACCCGTGACATCTTCAACCACCCCCTCGACAAAACTTGGTGACAAGTCTGCCTTAAATTCTTTCCCACTTCTCAAAACACTTACATGATTAACATTAACATTGTTACCTCGTGACGAGCCATGTGACGGATTTACCTGCGTATCGCTAGGAAGTTTGCCTTTACCTTTCTTCAACTCCGCCACATCGGTTGCCAATTGACCCATTTGAGTTGTTAATGCTTGAATGCTTTTGTCACGAACTTCATCCTTTTGTATTCGTGCTTCATCAAGTTGATTTCGCCTTTGCATGTCTTGTTGCATGGCCTTAAGCATCTCCATGACCTCATTTCCACTTGACGAATCATGACCCAAATTTCTTTGTCCAGTTTGAGCTTGCCCTTGGTAGCCATTGTTGTATCCGCCTCTATAATTCCCTTGGTTGTATTGTTGACGAGGCACAAAGTTACCTTGAGCAGCTTGAAAATTCGGGTTAGCTTGATTAGAAGCATTCCCGTATCTGAAGTTGGGATGATTTCGTAACCCGGGGTGGTAAGTGTTGGAGTTCATGTCATAGTTTCTCCCACCCCCTTGAATAGCATTCACTTCTTCACTTGGTGTTTCTTGCACACCCACTCCACAAACCTCCGCCGTGTGGCCTATCTCTTGGCAAGTGCTGCAAACATTATACAATTGGTTAGAATTTTGAACATTACCTCCCTCAACTGCATGTACCTGTGGTCTTTGAATCACATGTCTTGCCCTTCTTGAAGATTGGGCCTTCCTTTTTGAGGTCACCGCCATTTGCTCTAAATATGCCCAATCATCTTGTTCAAAGTTTGTACCAAAAGTACCATTTGTGATGGACATAAGATCCCGTGCATCCTCCGATGTCAAACCTTCATGAAAAGCATTTAGCAACTCCCATAGTTGGATACCATGGTGAGGGCAATTTCGTAGCATCATGTTAAACCTCTCAAATGCTTCATGAAACATCTCCCCCGACTGTTGTTGGAAACTCCTCAAGCCTCGTCTCGCATCATTAGTCTTTTGCGAACTATAAAACTCATCTAGAAAGATTTGTTGCATGTCAGCCCATGTGTAAATTGATGCGGATGGTAAAGTGTGGAACCATCTCTTTGCTTTATCTTCCAATGAGAATTGAAAAAGTACCAACTTGACATCATCCGGAGTAAACCCTTGGCCCCCAATAGTGTTGCAAATTGAATCATAAGTTTCCAAATGGAAATAAGGCTCTTCCGTTGCTAGCCCCTTGAACTTTGGTAGACTTTGAAGTGCGGTTGTTCTAACCTCAAAAGTTCTTCCATTTGCATTTTGTGGAATCACTATGGGTGATGGATTATTAGTGATGATAGGCCGAAAATGTGCCTCAATTCCCCGTACAACATCACGGTGGAGTCTTCTAGGTGCTCCCAATGGCGCTCTTGGTGGACCCATTTGCCCTTGCATTGCACCTTGTGGTGCAAATTGTTGATGTTGATTCGGATGCATCGGTTGTTGTTGGTGATTTGGCCTTTGATGTTGAGCTTGCATATTTGGAGGCCGCATTTGATTTAGTGGCGTAGGATGCTGAAACTGCAATCCTTGTGGTCTAACATGTTGTACACCAACCGGTAGTCTTGACGGGTCTTGATATTGTAAAAGAGGTTGACTTGTTTGACCCGTTTGAGCTTGCAAATCCACATATGCACCTTGTCCTCCATAGTAATACCCCTCTTCATTGTACCCTCTAAACTCTTCATCATCATACCCCTCGTCATACACATCCCTTTGAAATCTTGAATTTAGATCACCTTGAAAAGATGAATGGTAAAAACCCGATTGATTAGGTGGTTGATAAGAAGATGTGGTATGGACAATTGTCGAACCTTGTCCTTGTGGGTGAGGGATGGTAGAAGATGATTGACCCGTAGTTGGAAAAAAATGGGAAAATGGTGGAATGGTACATGATGGATTGAAGTTAAGGTTTGGATCAATTTGGGTGGAAGTTGGTTGAGTGGTATGGCTTGGTGTCTCCGGATTGGTGGACACACTAGGTAATGTGGTGTTGGGTGAAATATGTGAAGAAGTAGGCATGAATGGTGAGGTCGTTTGACCCGTTGTTGGTATGGGAGGATCTTGCATTATGTTTCTTGGGGTGAACGGTGAAGTAGGTGAATCGATGACTTTGTTTCTTCGAATTAAAACTCGGTTCTTTCTCAAAGTTCTTTCAATCTCCGGATCAAACAAAAGTGGTGATGACTCGTGAGAGCCCCTAGTATGCATACACTTGATGTACCTGCACACTAAACACAACCAGTGTAAACCCGAAAATAACAAACAAAACTATTAACTTAACACACGTTGCGCACTACTCCCCGGCAACGGCGCCAAAATTTGACGTGCTTGTCGTGGTACACGTAAAATTTCCCAATTACAACTAAAGATAGTGGTAAGAAGGGTATCGAACACAGGGAGTTTGTGGAAAATGTGAGAATTAAGGTTTTGTAATTAAACTACTATTTAACAACTAAGAAAAATAAAGATCAAAGATTGTTTGTTGGTTTTGATTTAGATTTAAGAAAAGTAAACTAAATTGCTGAATTGAAATAAGATTGTGTTTATCAAATTGAGAAAGCAATGACCATCCCTGGATCCATTTCCCTTGAATCTTTATGCCAAAAGTCTCACTAGAAAGAGTTACATAGACATAACTCGTATTTTAACAAGTGTTGTGGTAAAAGGGAACAAAGTACTCGGATTATATTAATGCGAGGTTGTTTCCCGATGACCAATTACTCAATTATCCAACCCAAATCCTTCCCGCAATATCCCGATTGTTAGCAACACCAAGAACGTGCAATCAAGAAGAGAAATTGATAAATTAAATAACCACTACAACCAAATGTTCAAATACCATAACAATTCAACAAAACATACCAAATTGTTATTCTAGAAATCATAAGACAAAAGCATAAATAGTTCAAAGAAAACTTCACCAAGGATGACCATTAAAGGTTTAGCCAAGCATCACCAAATGGGTCATCATAATCTTCAATCTATTGTTCATGTGAATCAAAGATAATAACCTAATGATTAGCCATGTTCTTCCACCTTTAGTTCCAGCCAAAAACTCTCTCAAAGATGATCCAAACGTTTAGGAATGGAAGGGTTTATATTAATCTCCATCAAAGTGCTCTTAATTGCATAAGTTACAAAAACCCATCAGGTCCACCGTACCCCTACTCTAGGGCCGTAGGGGAACGGTCAATGTAAAATGGCACAGCTGCTTCAGGTCCACCGTACCCCTACTCCAGGGCCGTAGGGGTACGGCCAAGGTTAGAAAGGCAACGGCCAGTCAGGCCTGCCATACGGCCACTTATTTGTATCAGAGCCACCGTAGGGGAACGGTCAGGCCGTAGGCCTACGGTGGCCCTGTTAAAAACCTTGATTTTTTCTTCTTTCGTTCCACTTCGTTCCAATGCTTCCGATCCGTTCCGAAAACCCGTTTTTCCTCGTTTTAAGCTCCATATTTTACCTACAATCATAACAACCGTAGTTACCCAACTCCAAGCAATATCATGATTAAATGTGATTAATATAGGCGTTTTAACACTATAAAGGGTTGTTCCTTGAACCACCCGTCACATCCCCACACTTAACCATTGCTTGTCCCGAGCAATCTACCAAAACTCTATTTCGCAAAACGATCATTTTTAAATCAAGCATTAACGTGCAATCCATATACTAACCCGTCCTTAACACCCGAATCAACACACCCCTCACAGTTTCTCTCCTCTCGGTGACAACTGAAAACTAGCAATTCAGAGCTAGGCACACAAAAGGCAAATAAATGAGTGCGCAACCATAAGCTTGTACCTGAATCAACCCTCCTCTTACACGCTAAACATAAGTGCAAATCAAAGGGGCTTGTCGGGTTGTAATGCGGCTAAGTGTAAAGGTAGGGAATGGGGTATATTTTTTAGTAGCGCATAACTTCACCCGGTCTTTTATTACACAACGACACACACACACAACTAACACACGCAAACGCAAATACGAACACAACTATAATAGATATCACACATAAACTTCCCTTTTTTTTTTTCTTCTCTTCTTTTCTTTTTCTTCCTCTTTTTTTTTTTTTTCTCTTTTGCTTTTTTTTTTTTTTTTTTTTTTCTTTTCTCAATTTCTTCTTTTTTCAATACATCAAGCAATACTAATACATACACGTACGAACACACTCAACTAAAGCTTCAACTTATAATACTAACATAACACACTAACACTTTATTTAGACACACAAGACCGGGTCAAGTTTGGTATTTATTTAGGGAACTAGCTAACGGGTTAACAATCGATAGGCTTTTAGGTTCAAAATTGGGCAACTAAATGTCCAAACCCCCGCCCCTCTCGCTACCAAGCTCATATATATAATGCATGAGGTCCAACCCCCCAATTCCCACACTCTCACTCAACATAACAAAGCTACCTAGTGCCCTTATCATCTCTACACTTATGCTCATACAAAGATTCAAGTCGCATTCAAGCACAAGTTCTAGTGCACTCCCACCCATTGCCACTCTCACAAAGAAAGATATATCTATATATATTGTTCTATAATTGTGGCTCAAATCTCACCAAGAATAAAAATGGGTTAAGGGTTGCCGGTGTGCCTCTCGAGGTTAGTTCAAGGTGTTCCAATTCTCACAACGCTACGCTTGATTTTTTCAAAAAATTTTTAAATTCTTCAAACCCATCCCCACACTTGAGGTACATTGTCCCCAATGTGCGGTTTTTGGAAGGAAACACTCGTACACTCAAACCACAAATTTCTTTTTGTATTTATTTTTTTTCATTTTTTTTTAAATTTTTTTTTTTTTTCATTTGTAAACAACACACCTCCTACTACCACAACCCGAAGCAATCATCATCAATCTTAACACCACCCAACCACCCATTTCCCGAAACATAAAGAAATCAAACAAAGCAAAATATACACTATGTACAAAGGAAAAAAACACGACCTGGTCAATAGTAGCGGGGTTGAGGTGGCCCGAACACAGAGGTCATCAAATCATTCCACTCTCCAAACCCAAATGCGCCACTGCTGCTTCCACCTTGTTCCGATGCTTGTGGCTGTTGTTGTTGCGGGTCAACCCATTGGGAATGATGAAGTGGTGGCGTCGGATATGATACACTCCCATCGTATGGTGGTAAAGACCCGTAATCCACCGGTTGTGGATTTGCAACTACGGGTCTTCCCGCATGCCAGTCGTCGTTCATCCTCCTGTTTTGGTCATCAACATACCTATGATTAATTTCCACCTCTTGGGAATAGGCGTGTGCCCTATTCCACATTTCTTGCCGCTCAAACCCTTGCCTCATATATCTCTCCACAGATGCGCTCATCATAGTTTGGTGGTCGAATAATGTGCGCTCTGATCCCGACCACGTCTCAAAGATTGATGTAGGTGGCCGCTGACTCTCAATAACAGATTGCATTGACCCCGCAAAAGCCCATCCATCCGCATACTCCCTCGTAGAAAAATCATAGAAACTTCCACCATGCGCTCCACTACAACTCCCCTGTCCAACATTTAACTGTCCTTCAAATGGGTTATCTTCCTCATCCTCATCATCACTCGGTGGTCTTTCATCCCCACTCTCGGGTTCATCCGCCTCGCCGGGCAAAAGTGCCCGCGCATCCTTCTTTAACACCCTCCATTTTTGACCACCATTCTTCAATTTGTGGTACCTTTCAGATACAGAGTACTCCCAAGCAGACCCCATTATAGCTAAATCAACCGGCTTGAATTTCTTTCGTTTCCTCCCTTGATCCTCTTCAGTGATTGCACCTTGTTGTTTCAATAGCCCAGTGATTATTCGACAATATGGAATAATTGTCCTTTCCTTTGAATTTCTACATATCCATACGTGATTCATAACCAAATACCGGAAAGAGAATTTCGGGCTTCCATTCGTCAAGGCATATAAAATGGGGACCTCGGGAAAACGAACTTCTGCCTTGTCAGCACGTCTCGGTAGCACATTCAGAGTGAGAAAATTCAGCAACAATCTAGGCTCTAACTTCAAATTTCGTCGATATAAAGTACCAGTATAAGTGCCCGGCAAGAACAAAGCTTCCAACATAAGCATCCACCGTGGATGTTTTTCTGGACTGATCAGCAAGTCATTGATATGCGGGTTCTTATACTCTTTCGCCGGTAGACTGTCGAACTTAGCGAGCCTCCTTAATGTCTCGTAAGACATCTCCACTTCTACTCCGTTCACCTCACCAATTAACTTCATTTTAGATGCTGAGTCGTATCTCGGACATCGTAAGGTAGCCATCCATTCTTCTATTTCATCCAAAAATACCCGCTTTTCCTCTCCATCATAGCAGTTGAGCGCAGCTTCCCATCCTAGTGCCTTAAACCTGTCAAACACACCAAAACACTCAAAATCTTTTCGGCTCACCTCCCTTTCATAGATAAAGGCCCCTCCTCTATCTTGCAAATTCTTCAGCTGGTCATGAAACAGGGTGGGTTGCCAAATCCTTGGTTTATCACTCAACGGTCCCGACTTCCATTCCGGCTTATCAGCCGGGTCTAGCCTTGGAGCCTCCGGAACTTGATGTGCTTGAGGTGCTTGATCCATCTCCTCATCAGATCCATTGCTTGGAGGAACATACTTTCGTCTTTTATATTGTTGAGCGGGTTGTTTCCCCTTATCCTTGGCAGCAGACGAACTTGACCCCGCGGCTTCTCCAGTACGTGCCATTTCCTATACAATATCAAACAACAACACAAAGACAAAACACACCAACAAAACAAAACAAATCAGTAAACACAACCAAAATATCCCCACACTTGCTTGTTACTATGGTAGTAGATATTTGTGAACAAAAATCATCTTTGGTTTGACGAAAATTGGGCATGACGCCTCTACAATCTTAACATTACCAAAGGTTCACACAATACATCTCAAAATTACTTCTACTACCATATTATTATCAAATAAACTATCTACATCCTATAACATTAACAAGCAAGTGGGTCAAAACTAGGCCAAAAACATAAACCTAAAAATCTTACAATGTAACATTAAAAACTAAGAAATAAGAAGCATACCTTAGATTATAAGATGTTAGAACACAAGAAAACAAGAAATAAGAAAAATCCCCAAATTTTCGGTTTTTAGGGTTTTGATTCGGACCCCAAAACGTGTTTTTCTTGTACTATTCTCCCACAAATCGGATTCCTTGTGAAATTTTATGCAAAATAGGCTCAAGAACCAAGTGATTTGGTTAAGAATCGAAGGATTTATGGATGATTGAAGGTTGAAGATAGTTTGTGTTCTTGTGGGTTTAGAAAAGAAGAAGAAGAAACAAAAAGAAAGGTTAGGTAGAAGGAAAGCAAAAAAAAACGGTTTATGTATGTTGGTGAAAACAAATTTTTTTTTTTTTTTTTTTTTTTTTTTTTTTTTTTTTTTTTTTTTTCGTTGCTATGCCAGACCCACCGTAGGGGTACGCCGCCACCGTAGGGGTACGGTGGCCCATTAAGTATTTTGTTAAGCCGTATACCCGAGGACTTTGGCCGTTGGGTTTTTGCTCCGGACCGTTCCCCTACGGCCCTGGAGTAGGGGTACGGTAGACATAGCCTTTTTTTTTTTTTTTTTTTTTTTTTTAATAAGATTAGTTAGTAATTTTTACAAATCCAAAAATTACCCTACCCCCTCGAAAATCCTATGTTGTCCTCAACATAGTGCTAGAACCGTTTCGTTACCGGTACGTCCCCACACTTGTTTCGAACACGGGCTTCGATCAAAAACAAAAATATGCAATAAAATAAAATAAAATAAAATAAAAATCTACTATTTACACTACCAAACCTGGGCCTCTTGATCACGTCTCCTCAACCGGGCTTAGAATGTAGCCCGATTTATCCATCTCCAAGTAGTTGATATCATTGCCCTCCAAATACGGTTTCAAGCGGTGTCCGTTTACCGTTTGTTGCATGCCAGTAATCTCGTCCAAAATTTCAACATCACCATACTCACCAACCCGGCAAACTATGTACGGACCCATCCATTTGCTTTTCAACTTCCCCGCGAACATCTTGAGTCTTGAGTTGTACAACCAAACCTTTTTACCCACTTCAAAGGTTTTCTTCCTCAACTTGGCATCATGCACTTTTTTGAGTTTATCTTTATAGGCCGATGCACATTCGTATGCCTCATCTCGAATTTCCTCAATCTCACTCAGTTGTAATTTCCTCGTTTTGCCCGCCTCATTATAATCCGAATTCACCGTCGTTACTGCCCAATGCGCTCGATGCGTTAACTCCATCGGTAAATGACAACCCTTTCCATATACCATGCGATAAGGCGTTGTACCAATGGGAGTTTTGTAGGCCGTTCGGTACGCCCACAAAGCATCATCCAATTTCCCCGACCAATCCTTCCTATCAACTCTTACCGTCTTCATTAGAATCTCCTTTATTTGACGGTTGGACACTTCGACTTGTCCACTTGTTTGTGGATGGTACGGTGTAGCAATCCGGTGGTTCACACCATATCTCTTCAATAGCTTCCCGAAATTAAAATTCTTGAAATGTGAACCACCATCGCTTATAATCACTCTAGGCACACCAAACCGGGCAAAAATATTGGATTGAACGAATTTACAAACAACCGAATGGTCATTTGTTCTTGTGGCAATTGCTTCAATCCATTTGGAGACATAATCCACCGCTACTAAAATATACAAAAACCCGTTTGAGTTAGGAAAAGGACCCATGAAGTCTATGCCCCAAACATCAAAAATTTCAACAACCAAGATTGGTTGTAGGGGCATTTCATCCCTCTTTGAGATACTTCCCATCCTTTGGCAATTGATACAATTCCGAGCAAACTCACAAGCATCTTTGAAAATTGTGGGCCAATAAAACCCACATGATAAAACCCGGTAACCGGTCTTGTGCCCACTAAAGTGCCCTCCACAAGCGGATGAATGGGCATGAGTAAGAATTTCTTTCACTTCCGCTTCGGGCACACATCTTCGAATCACTTGGTCGGGTCCAATCTTGAAAAGATCCGGCTCATCCCATATGTATTGCTTCACTTGAACCATGAATTGTTGTCTTCTCTTTTTGGTCCAATGATCCGGAATGACCCCTGTGGCTAAATAATTAACATAATGAGCATACCACGGTGCGGCTTGGGTTGATATGGCTAAAAGTTGCTCATCCGGAAATCTTTCATTTATTTCAGTCATATCATCACTCCCTTCCATCGGAATTCGAGACAAGTGATCCGCTACAACATTCTCGCTTCCTTTTTTATCCCGAATCTCCAAATCAAACTCTTGGAGCAACAAAACCCATCTAATCAATCTTGGTTTGGCGTCTTTCTTCTCCATCAAATATCGAACCGCACTATGGTCCGAATATACCACCACCTTGCTCCCCCAAATATATGAACGAAACTTATCCAAAGCATACACCACCGCAAGTAATTCTTTTTCGGTTGTGGTGTAATTGAGTTGCGCTTCGGATAAAGTTTTGCTTGCATAGTATATCACCACCGGCTTCTTGTCAACTCTTTGACCCAAGACCGCTCCAATTGTTGTGTCGCTTGCGTCACACATAATTTCGAATGGCTTCGACCAATCCGGCGGTTGCAAAATAGGAGCCTTCACCAAATGTTCCTTCAAAACATTAAACGCTTGCAAACATTCATTAGTAAAATCAAATGGAACATCCTTCAATAATAAATTACATAAAGGCTTTGTAATGACACTAAAACCTTTAATAAACCGTCTATAAAACCCGGCATGCCCCAAAAATGATCTTACCCCCTTGACATTTTTCGGTGGTGGCAATGATGAAATAACACGAATTTTTGCCTTGTCCACCTCCATCCCTCTTTCCGAAATCACATGCCCCAACACAATACCCTCTTGCACCATGAAATGGCTTTTCTCCCAACTTAGCACCAAATTTTTCTCAACACATCTTTTTAAAACTTTTTGTAATTCGTTGAGACAAGAATCAAAACTAGTGCCAAATATTGAGAAATCATCCATAAACACTTCTAGCGACTCTCCAACCATGTCCGAGAAAATACTCATCATACATCGTTGGAAAGTAGCCGGTGCATTGCACAAGCCAAATGGCATCCGCCTAAAGGCAAAAGTACCATATGGACAAGTGAAGGTGGTCTTGTGTTGGTCATCCGGGTGAATTGCAATTTGATTATAACCCGAATACCCATCTAAGAAACAATAGTATTTTTGACCCGAAAGTTTTTCAATAATTTGGTCAATAAAAGGAAGTGGGAAATGATCCTTAGAAGTGGCGGCATTCAATTTGCGGTAGTCAATGCACACTCGCCACCCAGTAACGGGTCGAGTTGCAATTTGTTCACCACTTTCATCCTTGACTACTTGAATGCCGGACTTCTTAGGTACCACTTGAGTAGGACTTACCCAAGAGCTATCCGAAATAGGATAAATAATTCCCGCATCTAACCATTTAATTACCTCCTTTTTCACTACCTCCCTTAGATTAGGATTTAACCTCCTTTGTGCTTCTCTTGTGGGCTTTGCATCTTCATTGGTAATAATCTTGTGCATCACAATGGATGGACTAATTCCTTTGAGATCGGCAATTGTCCACCCAATAGCCCCCTTGTTTTCTTTCAACACCTTCAACAATGCTTGCTCTTGAGCCACCTCCAAATTAGAGGCAATAATGACCGGTAAAGTGTCATCATCCCCTAGGAAAGCATACTTCAAATGGCTTGGCAAGTCTTTGAGTTCCAACTTTGGTGGCACCTCCAATGATGGTTTGGTGCCCGAATCAATCTCCACTGGCAAATTATCAAACTGGTGGGACCATGGTGGTCGGCCCTCCTTCAAGGCTAGTACATCTTGCGTCTCTTCCTCAATCTCCAAATCCAAAGCATGTACCTGTTCAGAAAAATTACAAGCACACAATTCCATTCCATCTTGTTCATACTCACTTGGGTTGCATCCTTCAATAACATCTGCCATAAAACATTCTTCAACACCGGAATCATTAGTATTGTTAGTAAAAACATTTAAACGCATTTTCCGGTTTCCAAATGTCATGTCAACCGTGCCAAATCTACAATCAATTACCGCATGTGCGGTGTTCAAAAACGGTCGACCCAATATGACATTTTGTTGTTGTTTTGACTCGGCAGATGAGTAGTCCAATACCAAAAAATCAACCGGGTAATAAAATTCATCAATTTTAACAATGACGTTTTGAACCATCCCCCGGGGTAACTTATGAGACAAATCGGCTAAAACAACCGTTGTCTCCACCCTAGCTAATGGACCAAAGTCATATTGATCATATAACCCACCCGGTAAAATACTCACTCCGGCTCCAAGATCTAGCAACGCCTTTGCCATTTGAAAATTACCAACTTGAATATTTATTAATGGCGTGCCCGGATCTTGGAGCTTAGGAGGAAGCTCCCCGTTCAAAACTGCACTCACTTGACCCGTGACATTTACCCGCTTAGGCATCTTTTTCTTTTGTTGCCTCTTTTGTGTACATAGTTCTTTTAAAAATTTTGCATATGCGGGTACTTGTTTTATTGCATCAAGTAAAGGAAGATTTATTTTTACTTGTTTAAACATGTCCCACATCTCTTCTTTTTGGGGACCTCTTGATGCAACAAAATTTTTCTTACCCGGGTCAAGTAGAGCCGATGGAAATGGGACTTGATTCGGCTCATTTTCAACTTTCTCACTCTCACTCACTTCCGGTTTTTTAACATTTATTTCTTTTTGTAAAACCGGTGTACTTTCGTCATTGTCACTTTCCTCACCCGTGACATCTTCAACCACCCCCTTGACAAAACTTGGTGACAAGTCTGCCTTAAATTCTTTCCCACTTCTCAAAACACTTACATGATTAACATTAACATTGTTACCTCGTGACGAGCCATGTGACGGATTTACCTGCGTATCGCTAGGAAGTTTGCCTTTACCTTTCTTCAACTCCGCCACATCGGTTGCCAATTGACCCATTTGAGTTGTTAATGCTTGAATGCTTTTGTCACGAACTTCATCCTTTTGTATTCGTGCTTCATCAAGTTGATTTCGCCTTTGCATGTCTTGTTGCATGGCCTTAAGCATCTCCATGACCTCATTTCCACTTGACGAATCATGACCCAAATTTCTTTGTCCAGTTTGAGCTTGCCCTTGGTAGCCATTGTTGTATCCGCCTCTATAATTCCCTTGGTTGTATTGTTGACGAGGCACAAAGTTACCTTGAGCAGCTTGAAAATTCGGGTTAGCTTGATTAGAAGCATTCCCGTATCTGAAGTTGGGATGATTTCGTAACCCGGGGTGGTAAGTGTTGGAGTTCATGTCATAGTTTCTCCCACCCCCTTGAATAGCATTCACTTCTTCACTTGGTGTTTCTTGCACACCCACTCCACAAACCTCCGCCGTGTGGCCTATCTCTTGGCAAGTGCTGCAAACATTATACAATTGGTTAGAATTTTGAACATTACCTCCCTCAACTGCATGTACCTGTGGTCTTTGAATCACATGTCTTGCCCTTCTTGAAGATTGGGCCTTCCTTTTTGAGGTCACCGCCATTTGCTCTAAATATGCCCAATCATCTTGTTCAAAGTTTGTACCAAAAGTACCATTTGTGATGGACATAAGATCCCGTGCATCCTCCGATGTCAAACCTTCATGAAAAGCATTTAGCAACTCCCATAGTTGGATACCATGGTGAGGGCAATTTCGTAGCATCATGTTAAACCTCTCAAATGCTTCATGAAACATCTCCCCCGACTGTTGTTGGAAACTCCTCAAGCCTCGTCTCGCATCATTAGTCTTTTGCGAACTATAAAACTCATCTAGAAAGATTTGTTGCATGTCAGCCCATGTGTAAATTGATGCGGATGGTAAAGTGTGGAACCATCTCTTTGCTTTATCTTCCAATGAGAATTGAAAAAGTACCAACTTGACATCATCCGGAGTAAACCCTTGGCCCCCAATAGTGTTGCAAATTGAATCATAAGTTTCCAAATGGAAATAAGGCTTTTCCGTTGCTAGCCCCTTGAACTTTGGTAGACTTTGAAGTGCGGTTGTTCTAACCTCAAAAGTTCTTCCATTTGCATTTTGTGGAATCACTATGGGTGATGGATTATTAGTGATGATAGGCCGAAAATGTGCCTCAATTCCCCGTACAACATCACGGTGGAGTCTTCTAGGTGCTCCCAATGGCGCTCTTGGTGGACCCATTTGCCCTTGCATTGCACCTTGTGGTGCAAATTGTTGATGTTGATTCGGATGCATCGGTTGTTGTTGGTGATTTGGCCTTTGATGTTGAGCTTGCATATTTGGAGGCCGCATTTGATTTAGTGGCGTAGGATGCTGAAACTGCAATCCTTGTGGTCTAACATGTTGTACACCAACCGGTAGTCTTGACGGGTCTTGATATTGTAAAAGAGGTTGACTTGTTTGACCCGTTTGAGCTTGCAAATCCACATATGCACCTTGTCCTCCATAGTAATACCCCTCTTCATTGTACCCTCTAAACTATTCATCATCATACCCCTCGTCATACACATCCCTTTGAAATCTTGAATTTAGATCACCTTGAAAAGATGAATGGTAAAAACCCGATTGATTAGGTGGTTGATAAGAAGATGTGGTATGGACAATTGTCGAACCTTGTCCTTGTGGGTGAGGGATGGTAGAAGATGATTGACCCGTAGTTGGAAAAAAATGGGAAAATGGTGGAATGGTACATGATGGATTGAAGTTAAGGTTTGGATCAATTTGGGTGGAAGTTGGTTGAGTGGTATGGCTTGGTGTCTCCGGATTGGTGGACACACTAGGTAATGTGGTGTTGGGTGAAATATGTGAAGAAGTAGGCATGAATGGTGAGGTCGTTTGACCCGTTGTTGGTATGGGAGGATCTTGCATTATGTTTCTTGGGGTGAACGGTGAAGTAGGTGAATCGATGACTTTGTTTCTTCGAATTAAAACTCGGTTCTTTCTCAAAGTTCTTTCAATCTCCGGATCAAACAAAAGTGGTGATGACTCGTGAGAGCCCCTAGTATGCATACACTTGATGTACCTGCACACTAAACACAACCAGTGTAAACCCGAAAATAACAAACAAAACTATTAACTTAACACACGTTGCGCACTACTCCCCGGCAACGGCGCCAAAATTTGACGTGCTTGTCGTGGTACACGTAAAATTTCCCAATTACAACTAAAGATAGTGGTAAGAAGGGTATCGAACACAGGGAGTTTGTGGAAAATGTGAGAATTAAGGTTTTGTAATTAAACTACTATTTAACAACTAAGAAAAATAAAGATCAAAGATTGTTTGTTGGTTTTGATTTAGATTTAAGAAAAGTAAACTAAATTGCTGAATTGAAATAAGATTGTGTTTATCAAATTGAGAAAGCAATGACCATCCCTGGATCCATTTCCCTTGAATCTTTATGCCAAAAGTCTCACTAGAAAGAGTTACATAGACATAACTCGTATTTTAACAAGTGTTGTGGTAAAAGGGAACAAAGTACTCGGATTATATTAATGCGAGGTTGTTTCCCGATGACCAATTACTCAATTATCCAACCCAAATCCTTCCCGCAATATCCCGATTGTTAGCAACACCAAGAACGTGCAATCAAGAAGAGAAATTGATAAATTAAATAACCACTACAACCAAATGTTCAAATACCATAACAATTCAACAAAACATACCAAATTGTTATTCTAGAAATCATAAGACAAAAGCATAAATAGTTCAAAGAAAACTTCACCAAGGATGACCATTAAAGGTTTAGCCAAGCATCACCAAATGGGTCATCATAATCTTCAATCTATTGTTCATGTGAATCAAAGATAATAACCTAATGATTAGCCATGTTCTTCCACCTTTAGTTCCAGCCAAAAACTCTCTCAAAGATGATCCAAACGTTTAGGAATGGAAGGGTTTATATTAATCTCCATCAAAGTGCTCTTAATTGCATAAGTTACAAAAACCCATCAGGTCCACCGTACCCCTACTCTAGGGCCGTAGGGGAACGGTCAATGTAAAATGGCACAGCTGCTTCAGGTCCACCGTACCCCTACTCCAGGGCCGTAGGGGTACGGCCAAGGTTAGAAAGGCAACGGCCAGTCAGGCCTGCCATACGGCCACTTATTTGTATCAGAGCCACCGTAGGGGAACGGTCAGGCCGTAGGCCTACGGTGGCCCTGTTAAAAACCTTGATTTTTTCTTCTTTCGTTCCACTTCGTTCCAATGCTTCCGATCCGTTCCGAAAACCCGTTTTTCCTCGTTTTAAGCTCCATATTTTACCTACAATCATAACAACCGTAGTTACCCAACTCCAAGCAATATCATGATTAAATGTGATTAATATAGGCGTTTTAACACTATAAAGGGTTGTTCCTTGAACCACCCGTCAGAGGGAAGCTTGAATATTTGGAGGAGAATGAGGGTGGTTGGCGGCTCAGGCGGTTGCCGTTGGTGGTCGGCAGAGGCGCCGCGTGATGGTGGTCAGAAAGGGGAAAGAGGAACTGAGATGAGAGGGCAGGGAATGAGTGTATGGCATCAGTGGTGTTCGGGTGGTGGTAGTGAAGTCTGTCATCGTCCCTGTCGTGTCATCCAACTAATGCCGCCACAACCACCCATGGTGGTGGTCGGCGGTTCTTAATAATGTGAGGGAGGAGAGAGAGAGAGCGATTGAGGGAGGAGTCTTATGTTAGAGAGAGAGGGAGATGTGCAAGGAGATATATTGAAGGAGGTGAAATGTAGTGGTGGCTAGGGTTGGAGGTTGAAGATGGGTTAGAATGAAGGAGAAGGAGATTAAGAGGTGATTATATAGGGTTTGGGGTTGGTGTAGGTTAAGTGAAAGGATACCGCGTGTACGAACTAGCTACCGACTCGGGTCTCGTTTATGAACTGGACCCGTTTAGTCACTAGCATAATTATTTCATAAATTATATACATGTAGTCTGAATTAAAATGAGCAGTTGGACAATATATTTGTTACATATATATTTTTAGTCGCGATTATATTAGTAAGAATAAGTGTCGTTTACCAGTATGTTATTTGTTACGACGCGATATTTGACGCATTTAAATAATTTAAATTTATTAATGAATAAGTATGTATTCCTTAGTTAACGAGATATTATTGTTAATGAATTAACGAATCGTTTTAGGAATAAAATATTATTATTATAATATTATTCGGGAAACGCTGAACGTTACACTTGGGCCGGCCAACACCGCCCCGCCGCTGGGCCGGCCAAAACGGCCAAGATGGGACGAATCGGACGGGCCAAGGTGATTGGTTGCTTTGTTTTGTTGACCACTCAACGGTCATATGACCGTTAGATATTAAAAAAAAAAACTATTTTCTATTAAAATAATTCATTTCTTCAAATAAAACACACACAACTATAAAATATCTCTCAAATATTCACATCTTTCCTTTCAACCTCTATAAAAACTTTTAAAGTTTTTATAAAATTTACCACACAATATCGAATGCTCCTTCTTTTGCTTCGTCATCTTCATCGTCCACTGAGGAAAACCAAATTTTTTTAAATATTGTGCCGATGGCGGCGCAAATCATTCAAGATGAGGAAGAAGAGGTCTCAAGTGGACCACGAACTAGGCAAGCAACAATAAATAAAGACCGGGAAGGTAACATTTTTTTAAATTATTGAAAGTTTCATTTTTCTATTTACTTATTATATACATTTACATTATATATTTATGTTTTACTTGTTTATTTTTTACATACATTTAGCTATGATTTGGTCGTTTATATTTGGGCGAACGGGGAAAACTAGACATGTTATTTATTACTTATATTTATTTGTTAGGTTTTTTTAGGCGTAATTTTATTTTTATATGTAACCTTATTTTAAATACCATGTTATTTATTTATTTTAATTATTTACTTATTTAAAAATTAGAAAATAAAAATTAATTGGTGACCAATAGGAGTAGAGGACTACCCCATACCACTGGATAGTTCTCAAAATGTCTAAAACCATGTGGGACTCACTTTTTGATGACGTGACGTCAAGGCTTTCCAAGCCTTGCCTAAACCACACCACATAGTCTAAGGTGTATGTGTAGATGGTTAATAGGCAGGACTACAAACCTTTCAGTAGGAAGTTCATTTGTTTTTGTTTGTTTATAAATGAACGAACAACCCTAATGAAATATCGAACACCTGATGAACGGGGTAAAACATGAACCTTAATGTGTGTAATGGTGTTGTTTTAATGTGAATTGGATGAGTATATTGTTATGAATAAGATACCTACGCTACATTGTGTAATCGCAGGTGAAGAAACGGCTAAAATGGATGGACTTAAAATGGAATTGTGTAACGCGTGTGAGCCGAAGGAAAATGATCAAGTCGCGTACACTTGAAAGCGTGCATGGAAATGATGGGAAAAACGCGACCCGATACAAACGATAAATAATTAAATACGAAATTATCTTCGTTTGACCAAAATTGTCCCGACCCGAACGAACCTGTGAGGATGAAAACAAATAGGGTATACTAAAAACAATAAAGAGACACAAAATTTTAGCGTGGAAAACCTCTAAAAAAAGGAGAGTAAAAACCACGGGACTATTAGAGCCGCTTCAAATCCACTATCACCAAAATAGAGCAATACAGAGTCTTCCCTAGATAAAACTAGAGGTATACACAAATCATCATACACTTGGAACAAACAACATCAAGCATATGGAACCAAAACCAAAACAAAAGATGAGATTATCACACAAATCTGCAGCAACAAACAGAGTCTTAAAAATCTGACTTAGAAATGTGATAAACACATCTCCGCTGTTGAATAAGGTCGCCCAGATGCAAAAGAAAACTCTGTCCAAAAATCATATCGATCCAACGGTTCAATCTTCGGGAAATTGACAATCTCTTCAGGTACGTACAAAGTGGCGAAAATATTTCTTTTGTTATCTTTCTTGATTCTGCTCTCACGCAACAATTTTTTTTCTCAAAAACAAGTTTTATTCAAACCCTATGGGTTGTATTTGATGCAGTCTTTTTTCAGTTGTATATAAACATGTATACATAGTTTTTCGAGTGACATCAATGTTTTTTTATGGTGACTGCATTAGACCCAACCCAATTCCAGTTAAATGAGCTCAACTATAATTTTTAAGTAGATAAAAAATAACATTTTAGAAGCTCACTCCACTATTTAGCCCATTAGGGGGGAAGAGGCACTTATAGGATTCACTTTCACTTAATTGATTTTAACCAATCATGCACTGCCACATCACTTCACTGATACACTTTTTTGGAGGCAGAGCACTCCACTGATTCTTTTATTTATTTAAATTCAAATCTTAATCTTTGTTTTTTTAATTCACACGGTTTTACCATCAAACGGTCAGATTTCTCATAAACTGTCCTACCAACACGGTCAAAAATAATTATATGCATTAAAATCGGTTTCATCTAACCGTCAGAAATATTGAATTTCACATGCAACACGGTTGAGATTTTTTTGTATATAAACCATTATACCAAGGTGGGGAAACACAGTTCAACATCAACAAAACCCACACCTTCAAAATGACTCCCATGACCGAAAATGAAGAAATGGCTCAGGTCGTGTGCATTAAAGACACACAAAACGACCAATCCTTGCAACGCCAACCCCGTAGGAGCTCAGGGGCTCATAAGACCATCGAATTTATATTATGTGTTTTTTTTAATTTTTAATGATGATGTTTTTTTTATTATTGTATAATATTTTTATTATGTGATCAACCTCACTTGACCCGAACCGTCAAACCGATCCACACGAAAATATTTATGTCCGGTTCTTCAAACTTAAAATGTCTAAAATAGTGACATCATTGGAAAAAATTTCTGGATCCGCCTCTGATTTGATGCCCTCAAAAAGAAAAAGAAAGTCCACACACAAAGATTTTGTTTGGGCCTTTAATAATAACCCATGACATAAATGGGTTGGGTATTCTTATGAGCAAAAATAACCCAACAGGAAAGTGATAGGTGTTTTTGGACGCTGGAGCGTTAAAGGGAAACTTTGGATAAGCCAAAAACATCCAAGTTGAAGGCTAATAATAATAATAATAATAATAATAATAATAATAATAATAATAATAATAATAATAATAATAATAATAATAAGGTAGTGGGTCTTTAAAAGTCTTATTTTTGACCGGTGCATCAACACGACGACATCGATCAACAACCTTCGAGTTAAGCATAAATGTATAGTATTATTTAATGAAATATTGAACATGTTACGGGACGTTTAAGAACATAAATGAATATAAATGACCTTTGTTCATGTTAAATCATTTCACTAAATTAATGGAATTTCTTGTTTGTGTTCGTTCGTTTATAAACAAACAAAAACAAATGAACTTCCCGCTAGAAGCTTTGTAGCCCTACCTATTAACCATCTGAAAACCTTCAACCAACTTTGATGAGAAACGGGGCAACAGACGAATAGGTGTACATTCTCTACTTTCAGAAGACGAAAGGAATGAAGTAGATGGAATCCAAATACCTTTATAAACCAAAGCACGCCGCAACTGTTATGAAGTTAGCCAATATGGGGTAGCCAATTTGGTAGAGATTTATGAAGTTCTAGATTCAAATCTTGGTAATGGTGTATTTTGTGTAAATACAGTGGGGTAACATTAGCCGTTAAAAAAAAAAAAAGCTAACCTCCGCACAAACCACTTAAAGTTGATTGGAACTGATGCGTGCAAATGTGTTTTAAAAGTCCTCCTTTTTTTTCACAAATTTCGTTTAAAATTTATAAAATGGTTTTAATTTATACACAACAAGGAATGGGATATTATGAGAACTCACCCGAGTTGTGAGAACTAGAGAACCCCTCTAAACCATTCACCAAGTGACACACCAACACTTTTATAATTTTTTGTATTTTTTTAGTTAGGGGTATTAAAGTCATTTTGTTTGAAATATTGTGGGCATTTTAGTAATAACACCCCACCCCACCCCACCCAACTACCTTTTTTAAATAACAATAATTATAATAATAATAATAATAATAATAATAATAATAATAATAATAATAATAATAATAATAATAATAATAATAATGATCATCATCATCATCATCATAAATCAAATTTACTCTCTCTCTCTCTCTCTCTCTCTCTCTCTCTCTCTCTCTCTCTCTCTTGACCCTCTCTCTCTCTCACACATACACACAAACATCTCTCTCTCTCCCTTTGGCCCCCTCTCTCTCATCTGGAAGACGACGAAGGTAGACGGGGGTGGTGGTGGTCGACGGTGGTGGTGGGGGGTGTGGTGGGTTTTTAGAGGTGGTTGAGGGGTGGTGGGTCACGATGGTGGCAGAGGACTGTGGTGTTTTGATGGTGCTCGATGATGGTGGTGGGTGGCTGTGGTGGGTTTTTAGAGGTGGTTGAGGCTCAGGTGTTTGATGGTGCTCGATGATGGTGGTGGTGGTGGTGGTGGGGGGGGGGTTGTGGTGGGTTTTTAGAGGTGGTTGAGGCTGAGGTGGTTGCAGATCTGGGATGATTTAAGACTGAGGATGGGTGCAGAGGGGTTTTTAGGCGGTGGTTCACGGTGGTTTGAGGGGTGGTGGGTCACGATGGTCGATGGTGGTGATGATGAAGACGACCGGTGAAGATGACGACGCGACACTGGTATGGTTTTTTTATTATTATTATTTCTATTATTATTATTACTATTATTGTTATTATTATTATTATTATTATTCTTATTATTATTATTATTATATTATTATTATTATTTTCTGTTATTATTATTATTATTTTTTGTTATTATTATTATTATTATTTATGTTATTATTATTTTTTTTATTATTAGTATTATTGTTATTATTATTATTATTACATTTATTATCATTAATGATATTATTGTGAAAAGATAGGGTTTTTATGTTTTGAAAATTTTGGGGTTTTTTTGTCAGGAGATGATGCGGGGTGAAGAAGATGATGTTTTTTTGGTTTTAAGGAGATGATGCTTTGAAGATGACGATGATGGTGTAGTATGTTGTAAGAAAATACTGGCGTAAACATCAGTTTACACCAGTGTAAATATGAATGTGTAATATGTTGTAAGAAAACACTGGTGTAAACATCAGTTTTACACCGGTGTAAATATCAATGTATAGACATTTTGATGTAAGAAAACACGGGTGTAAACACCAGTTTACACCAGTGTAAATATGAATGGAAATCATCCTCATCGTATGTTTGTTTTGGTATTTTTACACTAGTGTATTTTTGTAAAATTTTGTGTATGGTAGATTTACACCGGTGTAAATTACACCAGTCTAAAAACGAGGGGGAGATGACAAAAACTGCACATTTTTTTTGTTTTAAAATATTTAAAAAAAAAGTAAATTATTTTAACTAAAATAATAAAATAAAGTTTAATAAATATGATTGTTTTTAATAATGGAATAAAAATAACATAATATTATATTAAATCTTCTCTCTCATGGGTTTTTACCTAAATACCTCTAAACAGAGGCGGATGCACACTATCACTAGGATGGGCATGTGCCCACCTTAGATAAGAGAGAAATAGACGAATGAATTGCTCAATAATTAATGCATGCTTCTCCACATCACTCGTATTAGACTATCCGTTGTGGCTAGAGGTGAGCACACGCTTTATCCTCTTATATTGAGCCATGTCAGCGTCCAGTTGGCAGGGTGATAAAGCTTCGCTCACTTAGCTGATGCTGTTGTGGCTAGAGGTGAGCAACAACTTTATCCAGTTTTTTTTCTATTTTTTTTCATACTTTCTAAATTTGTCAAAATTATATTAAACCAAAAATAAAGTTAACTAAAAATTAGATTAATGTTTACAATAAACTATAAAAAAAATAAAAACTAATCTAACACAACATCATCGGGACGTCTAGCCCACAAATGCTCGACTAATTCATGGCGGAGGTTTCCGTGTATCTAACGGTTCTTGATATTCCTTACGTTGTCGAGTCTTTGGTTATTATCGATTGTTGATTGGCACGTGGGACATTACCTTGGTAATTTTGACAAATCGCCAAGCCTCGGTCCTCCGATATCATGTTATGTAGAATAATACAAGTATAGACGACGTCCATGATCCTCTCTCGTGTCCAAACCCGTATTGGGTTGGCAATCAAAGCAAATCTTTTTTTAAGAACGTCAAACGCTCTTTCAATATCTTTCCTTGCCGACTCTTGTTTCTTTGTAAAGTACTTGCGTTTGTCTTCAAGTTGTGACGAGAAAGCTTGAACAAGTGTCTCCCATTCGTTATAAATACCATCAACCAAGTAGTAGCCGTACTTGAAATTCACATTATTTGCGTAAAATGATTGGGGCGGCTCAACCCCGTCGATGAGGTTATCGAATATAGGTGATTGGTCGATAACATTTAAGTCGTTATTTGACCCGGCAACTCCAAAAAAAAGCAAGCCAAAACTAAAGATCATGCGAGGCCACCGCTTCAAGCATGACACTCGGCCCAGAATGATAACCCCGATGAAACTGACCTCGCCAGGCCGTAGGACACATAGCCCAACCAACATGCGTACAATCAAGACTACCAAGCATGCCGGGAAAGCCATGTTTCTCACCATGAACCTCGTATATGCGTTGGATATCATACATGGTTGGTTTACGCAAATACCGTCGTGAGTAAATAGATATGATCCCTACGAATATATATATATATATATATATATATATATATATATATATATATATATATATATATATATATATATATATATATATATATAGGATTAAATAAAAACCCACTCAAAATGAAGAAACCTTGTAAACTCAATCCTAGCCATCCATCTATTTAATCTATGGTCACAAATTTTTCTATAATATTGATTTATTTAAATGGGTGAAAAAGGACAAGAAAGGGTAATAGGGTAATTTGATTTTTCTGAAAAGGGGTATGACAAAAGCTGATATGACACCCATCACATCATCTCTCTCTTACTTTTTTCACATTATTATATAAGCTGTCAGACTTCCCGTGTTACATATGTAACATGTGTTGTGTTACATAGGTTAAAACTGAGTTGCCAGTTTATATTATTTAAAAAATGCTGATTTATTATTTTTTTTATTAGACCATATTTTTTTTCGTTTTATTATACCAGCACCAGAATTGTTGCATACGTAACGAGAATTTTACTTTTTAAAATTTACTACTTTTAATCACAAACAAAATGTATAAATTTATAAAAAAATCAATTACAAAACAACATATAAACGTAACAAAAATGATCCATAAAACGGTCATTACAATCAACAAATCCTAAAAAAACTATCATATATATAAAAAAAAAATTGTCTACACTTCATTCTTGATGATCATCTTCATCTTTAACGCAAAAAAAATATGTTCACCTACAAAAAGAAAACAAAATCATCAATTTACATGAAAGCCCAACCCCCCACCCCCCGGTCTTAACGAATGTTAACCATCTGGATTCATAAAAACATTCGAAACAGATACGAACATACAGCCACAAAACATACATCCCAGAAAACTAATTTATACCAACTTAGTTCTGCTGTTACATACGAAACAAACGCAACATAGATTTCATCTCAGGATTAGTGACTTTTGTTTAATTAATATATAAAAAAAGTTTAATTAATATGTAAACCTACGTATAATCCAACACCAATAAAATATCACACTTGAACCTACATGAAAAGTTTAAAAATCAAACCTTTGTATCTGTAAAAAAAATCGATAACTAATTTATACCAACTTAATTTTGTTGTTACATACGAAACAGACGCAATATAGGAAACAGATGCAAACATACATTCCACACATTATAATACTCATACAAACATGCACATACTAGTAAAAATTAGACAGACATGGTACAAAAACATACGAGTGTTACATGTGTAACAGGAAAACACAGACCAAACTTTGTAGTCTGCTGTAAACATAGAGCAGAATTTGATATGCTAGAAAACATAGAACAAAATTTGACTGCAAAAAAACAGATATGCTACACATGTAAACAGCCTAACTCAACACAAAGATTATACGAAAATATAGACGATAAAAACACCATAACTAAACACCAAGATACTGATACTACGAACATAAAACACAAAACGAAAAATCAATTTCGATGTTTAACATAATATCAAAAAAAAAAAAAAAGACAGACATGGTGCAAAAACACACGAGTGTTACATGTGTAACAGTAAAACACAGACCAAACTTTGTAATCTGCTGTAAACATAGAGCAGAATTTGATATGCTAGAAAACATAGAACAAAATTTGACTGCAAAAAAATCCATATGATTTTACTTGTAAAAATTCACTACTTTTTTCAAAATCAATCATTCTTTCACTAGATTTGAAACAAAATAAAAAAACAAAAAAATAATAATAATAAACTGTATTTTTATAATAATAATAATAATAATAATAATAATAATAATAATAATAATAATAATAAACCCACAAAAAAAACGTTAAACAATTGTTGGTTCCCTAAAACACTTAAGATTACCATCTCTTAGGTTTTACATACTGTACTTCCTAAATTATTGATATTGAATCAACAAACTTGTATTATTTATTTAGGTAAAGCTAAGTTAATTTAGACAATGCATTCTTAATGATTGTCAATATATACATATCAAAACTGTTAAAGAAGAACAAGAATAAGAACTGGACCTAATGCATATATGAACCTGGTGCAGATCTGAAGCTAGATGAAAACGTGGGTATAAACCTCGGGTACCTTCGTTTATTACCGGCGAGGAAAAACAAAGTTTGTAGCAACCACCACCAGGATCCCCCCCTATAACCCCACCACCACCAAAACCACCGCCTTCAGTCCTCACTATCACCGCCGCCCCTCAAAGTCCCACCGCCACCACAACCGGCCTAGAGAAAGAGGGAGATGATGTTACAGAATAATGATGTTCATAGTCTTCATCTTCATCGATTGAATAGGATGATGTTTGAGAAAGAGAGTGTGGGTGAAGAGGAAAGCTAGATTTGTTTGTTTGAAAATATAAAAGAGAGAGAAAGAGGATCTCTTATCTATACATATAATAAACCAAAGCCATTTTAATGACATGGCATTCAAAGAGGCATTCTCTCCTTTGAGTGTGCCATGTGTCATTTCATGTGCCATGTAGATATTTTAGGAAAAAAAAGAATTTAAAAACAAAATTGGATTTTTCTCTCTTATCTCTTATGTTTCCTCCCATAATTTTTAAACGTTAATATCTTTCATATACGAGATTTTTTAAAGAAAAAAATTACGCCAAATTAACGAGCATTTTATTATCTTTCCAACGAGTATCATAGTGTTATATAAAAAACGGAGAAAAAACGACTATTTTTTTGTAGGATTCTGTTCATACAGGAAAAAAAAACACAAAGTGTTCAGGTAAATCATTAATCATGTATAGGCAAGTCACTAATTATGTTTGGGTAAATATGAATTCTATTTTCAACATGCGTTAGCATTGGAGTTATACATTGTTTTAGGTTAGATATTAATATTAGAGCTATACATTGTTTAAGGTTAGGCGTTAACATTGGATATACATTTTTAATTGTTTTAGGTTATGTGCTACCTGAAGCTTTTCTGCATGTAACTGTAAAGCGCATCATTCTATTTTATATGTAAGATTAATATGTCATATTAGAATGTGTCATCCATGTGACATTGAGATATTTTAAGAAAAAAAAAATTTAAAAACAAAATTGGATTTTTCTCTCTTATCTCTTATGTTTCCTCTTATAACTTTTAAATGTTAATATCTTTTATATACGAGATTTTTTAAAGAAAAAAATTACGCCAAATTAACGAGCGTTTTATTATCTTTCCAACGAGTACCATAGTGCTATATAAAAAACGGAGAAAAAAACGACTATTTTTTGTAACCCGACAGGTATTGTGTCAGGTTTGAAATTAGTTTAAAAAAATTGTGGGTTTGGGCCGGGTCTGGGATTAGGTGACACCCGACCCAATAACTCTTTTTTTATATTAGAATATGATAACTTATGGCAGAGATTTGCTTAAAATAATAATAATAATAATAATAATAATAATAATAATAATAATAATATTCATTAATCACATATTGGCAGATGCCATTTTTATAGTTTAGATACCTCTAATTTTATTCACTTTACTTAAATTTCTCAACCCGGGACGCTCCCGGGGTATAAACTAGTATATTATATTAGATTAGATTGTCAGGATTTGAAAAGGATAAAAAGAGAAATGACTGAAGTGCCCTTGAATTAATAAAAAATGATTTTGTGTTGTTAGATGATGTGGCACACTCACATCCATTCATTGAGTTTGCGGGAGTTTCTTCAAAATTTTGGGTTTCTTCCCAATACTTAGCCTATATATATATATATATATATATATATATATATATATACATAGTTTAAAACGACGTATGATAATAAAAGTGTAAAAAAATGTGACTAAACTAGTAAATGGAGATATACCTTGACAAAAATAATGAAGAGACTCGCACACAATTTTTTCGGACATGGCAATATACTCGTCCATTGCGTCCGATACAATCCCGTAGGCTAGTTGCCGAATAGCGGCCGTACATTTTTGTAGGGAGGTGAACCCGAGTCCGCCCCTTGCGTCAACTCTTTGTTGAAAAAAAGGATAACGCTCTGACAAATCATTTGATATACGCATGAATAATTGTCTATTCATTTGAAAGCGTCGCCTAAAATGATCTTCAGTATACACAAGATCCGGGATGAAGTAGTGATGATACAAGGTATCGTTTGGTCCCTCTCTGTCACGGTCAAGGGCCGGTTTTCGGGTTAGCACCGTATTCCTTCTTCTTAGAGACCGTGCTATGAGGTAGTCAACCGTTATCCTACCCACTTCCAGAAACAAGTCGTCTTCTTCGGACGAGTCGGACGAAGACAAATCATTCCATTGCAAAACCATTTTGTAGTCGAGAGAAAGAATTTTTTTTTGATGGTTTGTGTGATGTGAATTGAAATTTGTAAAGTTGGCAAAAATAGGGAGTTGGCTGCCAACGGTCGGCAGCCAACGACTAGTTATGACCCGCTACCACACGCGAGTGTGGTAGCCTCGGCTCGCTCGCGGGCATGATAGCTTGAGAATGTTATGGTCCAAGCTATCCACATGTACCAAATTGTGGCTCGCGGCTGCTCGTTCGCGAGCCACAACGGATAGTCTTACTGCAAATAAAAATAGATAGGGTCTTCTAGAAGTATTTTTTTTTTCTAAAATAGAGAGGTGTCTCTCTAAATATTAAATATATACCAAGTTAAATGTTTTATAATACCAATACAATTATAAAATATCAATAAACAAATTAACAAATTGACTCTTCGAATTTTTAGCGTTTTTTGTGGTTTGGCACTAGAGGGTGGGGTTTTTTAAACAAAAATGGGATATCATGTATTCTTTTAGACTTGTAAAATTATATAAATAAATTTTATAAAACAAGGTTTAATACAAGTTTAAAAGAGATGGAATATTGCTCAATTGCTTGTTTTATAATATGTATTTTGTTACTGCCCACTCAAATTGGGTTTGCATTATGCAAAACCGACATTTTCCATGCCAAAGTGCTATCAAGTAACTGGTTCATTCGCTATTTATTTGCTCTCTGCCTCTTTTTCCGCCCCTTCATTTTCTCTTCTCTCTGGCCGTTTAGCGGACCTGTATTGTGCCCACCCTACAAAAAATTTTGTATCCGCCACTGCCCCTAAATGTACTTTAACATATTAAAAACATACTTATTAATCAAGTAAAGACAAAACTCACATCCTTTGATTTCAACCATTGGATCATTATGATCAATGGTCCACAAGAGTTCTCTAGTTCTCACAACTCGGTACAATTCTCATATTATCCTAACCCTACACAATAATACACAAATAGGCAAGTATATCTATCGTATAATAGTATAGTGGGGTTTAAAACCAAGTGTCGACCCCTTCAGCATCTCCCACTACTCAATCCTTGTTGTTTAGTCGGACCAAAGATAGAGTAGTATTTTGTAAACATGGGCGGACTTACACTATGGTCAAGGGGTGCGGGCGCCCACCTTGAAAAAAAAAATTAGTGTTATATACGCGCGTTAATCCCGTCCGCACCCCATGAATTTTTTCAGTCGCACCCCTTAGACTTTTGAAACCAACCTCAAGAAAAAAAAAATTATATGTTAAGAGTTAGCCCATTTTATTAGTTAGTAGCGCAATATCAAGAATGAGCCCAAGCCCAAAGTTTATAGTAAGCCGACATGTGTTTTAATATTGACTAAAATGAAAAAAAAAAAACAACATATAAACCTAAAGCCAGAAGAGCACTAAACAAAGAAACCCAAAGAAAAGTTGTTCGTCTCCCTCCCTCCCTCGGCGATCGCTAAACAAAGAAGAGGAACATGTGACGTTGACCCATCACAATTCACAAACAATTGAATAAATCCAACAAAACTTCAAAAGGTAATTAGGTAAATGTGAATATTATTAGATGACTACATGAGCAATATTATTATGGGTTTTTATATTGTAATTTTGGTTTTGTTTTGGGTTTTTATATTGTAACTTTGATTATGTTTTAGATGAGCAATATTATTATGGAACGGTTTCTTAGAAGGAAAAGTGGACAATCATCTTCAAAAACTCCTGAATTCGTTGACTTGGATACTCTTCCTACGGATCCTGTCGATAGGAAACCGAGTTCGCCATATAACGTTAATCAGCGAGACGAAATCAGAAGGGCATACATACTTAGAGGACCATATCAATCACGAGGTATAGAAATTCCACAATCAATGTTTGGTGTTGAGTTAAGACGATTTAAAGAAACTTGGTATAATACCTATAAGGGATTGTTAAAAGTATAGTATAAAATCGGAGTGTGTGTTTTGCTTATGTAATGACATTTAAATTACTTTTGGGCTTTTGGTTTGCTTTAGTTGATTATATAATTTTAGTATTATTATTTTTGGTATACGAGTCGACCGAACCCGACCCGAACCGACCTGGGTCATCTGATGGATAAACGACCTATATAAGGTCTATAATTCCGTACCCCATGAAAAAAATTCCTGGGTCCGCCACTGTTTGTAAAAGCAAACTTAATAAACAAAAAATAAATATATGATGATATCCTTTGATGCAATAAGTAATACATTTTGTTTGATAAACAAACAGATATTTATTCAAACATAGATAAAGCAACAAACGTTATTAGTTACATATTTATTCAAGCATCGGTAGAACAGCAGACGGATCAATTACATTTAGAGTTAAAACTTAGAAGCCGAAAGACAAAGGTTTACCACCTAGTACCAAACGAGACACTCCATTATTGTCTATAGCTGTTCCAATATCCCCGCACATAGTCTTACAGTAGCTGCAGACACTCGGGCAGAAAACGAGCTTATAATGGCCATCTTCCGCAGCTTTCTCAAACTTAAACCAGTTATCCAGTGTTTCGGGTCCAGGGTTCCCTTCAACACCTCCCATCATGACAACATATTGTTTCATAGCTTTATCGTATTTTAACCTCCATACATTTGACTCATGGCAAATGTTGGGTTCCGAGAACTTTATGTTGACGTCTGTGGAAAGACGGATCACACCTTTTTTAGGATTGACTGGCATGATAGTTAACGAGTGAAGCGCGTCTTTATTTTGGCTTGTAAAAGCAACACCAACTGGACAAGTCTTGTTGCTCAAAGCAGCTGGAAAGATGAAGCCATATATCACATCATCAACTTGTTCTAACATTTTCATCATAGGGTAGTATTCAACTCCTGCGCGAACGCTTTTTCCATATAAATCGAGCACAGGATCGGGTGCTGAATTCGCCTTGAAGAAGCACAGTATGAATGCAAATGAGAAGAAGATGAGTGTTTTCATTTTTGAATAAGATGAATGATGTGGGTTGTGTGTGTGATGGGGTTTTTATAGATGGTTGGGAGCTTTAGATTTAAAAACAAGGTGAACATGAATGTTTGTCGGTTTAAAATTTTGGTAGTTTTATAAGGAAAAATAAACAGCTTAATTTTGGATGTAGATTTTGACTCCTCGTGGATTAGTGAGTCAAGTATTTTGAATATTGCTGATTAAATAATTTAACACTCTTTATTATCAAATTTTGTTATTAAAATATAACAGGTTAACTTTGGATGTAGGTTTTGACTTCTAGTTGGATTAGTGAGTCAAGCATTGACTAAATAATTTAATACTCTTTATTATTAAATTTTGTTATTAAACTAGTGGTTTACTACATTTGCTTTGCGACGATTCAAAACATAGATTAAAATAGAGGAATTTAATTTTAATAATCTAAACTTTGATTCGTTGGCCGGTAATAATCTGTACTTAAGAATTCCTCACAACAGTCCCAACTTCAACGTATTAGCCGACAATGAACTTTTGTTAATTGAGAATTAACTAGCTTTGCGACGATTCGAAACATAGATTAAAATAGAGGAATTTAATTTTAATAATCTAAACTTTGATTCGTTGGCCGGTAATAATCTGTACTTAAGAATTCCTCACAACAGTCCCAACTTCAACGTATTAGCCGACAATGAACTTTTGTTAATTGAGAATTAACTCAGTTAGTGAATGCTTACGTGGATGATGACGTGGACACTGACATGACATGTTGACACTAAAATGGACACGGTCGTAGACGTTGACACGGCATGCCAAGTCCACTAGCTTGGTTAGTTTTCAGTTAGCAAAAATTCACTTACCGCCAATACTTTAAAAGTTGAGATTGTTGTGGGGAATTTTTTAGGTACATATAATTATCGGCCAACAAGACAAGGTTTGGATTATTAAAATCCAATTCCCCATAAAAATAAGCAAACTGTAAACGTGACGATAAAAAAACCAAGTGACGACGGTATATCCGAAAGTCAAGGAAAAATTATGTCGTTGTATATGAAATCCAAATTATTTAAACAAAATTTACTCCAAAACGTATACAAAGATAAATACGATGGTCGCACATTGCAACGGAGCGGTTTAAGCGCAAGTAAAAATAGACGTTGCAGTGTTGTATTTTGAGATAAGCACCGGACGATTTTAAAAACCGAATGACTTAAAATACCAGGCCAGTATAAAAACAACGTTACGAAAATTTACATCAAAAAGAAAAAATAACTCGTGTTGAGCGTTAAAGTAACTTAGGTTGTGTTTAAATCGGTTAAAGAAAAGGAAAAAATAAATACCCAACTAAAATGGAGGGATGTAAATAAAAACTAAAGTAAAGTGTAGGGGGTGGGGAATAAACCAAATAAGTTGCAAGTGTAAACAAAAATTAAACTAAAATGGATAAGAATAAAGTTAAATTTATCAAAGTTAAAATGTAATTGAGTACTTCAGTAAACAAAAATTAAACTAAAATGGAAAAGAATGAAGTTAAATTTATCAAAGTTGAAATGTACTTGAGGGCTTCAAAATAATAATAATAATAATAATAATAATAATAATAATAATAATAATAATAATAATAATAATAATAATAATAATAATAATAATAACCAAGCCCATTAAATCCCACAAATAACAAAGCTTTTGGTGGGGTCTGGGGAGGGTGATATGTAGGCAGGCCTTACCTTTACTCCTAGGGATAGAGAGGCTGCTTCCAGAGAGACCCTCTGCTCAAAGGAAAAAAAAAAAAAAAAACGTAGACACATACTCAAAACATCATAAACATTTAAAAACATTGCACTGAAAGAATAGACAGCAATACCATCATAAACACCTATAGACAAACATACAGGAGGGAACTTATGTATAATCCACCTACCGACAAATAAAAAATAAGACCACACGATACACCTAAAATGCATTCTCCCATGCCCTAATAGTCCTTAACTTTAATCCTATGCCTCCATAGACCCCTATCATGGACCATGTCCTAAGAGAGGTCAAACGCCAGTAAATCTTGTCTAACCCGCTCGTCCCAAGTCAATTTTGGTTTGCCTCTACTCCTCCTGCCTTCCACAGTGAGACCTTCTACCACTCTAACTGGCTCCGTCGACTGTTTCCTCTTCACATGTCCAAACCATCTCAAACTCCCCTCTTTTACCTTATCCGAGATACTAGCTACCCTCAATCTATCCCTGAAAACCTCATTTCTTATCTTGTCTAATTGAGTGTGTCCGCACATCCACCTCAACATCCTCATCTCAGCTACCTCCATCTTTCGTGCTTGTATTTTCTTAATTGCCCAACATTTAGAGCCATATACATAGCTCGTCTAATTGCTATCCTATAAAACTTCCCCTTTAATTTAGATGGAAACCTTTTATCGCACAAAACCCCCGTAGCTGCTCTCCACCTACACCATCCAACTTGGATGCGATGGGCTACGTCACTATCTAACTCTCCATCCCTTTGTACAAACGATCCTAAATACTTAAACTTAGTTACATGCGGAACCATATTTCCCTTAATAGTAATCTGAGTATCCTCATCGTTGCCCACGCCACTGAAGTCACAGTGCAAGTACTCCGTCTTAGATCAACTAATCCTTAAACCATTACTTTCTAGAGCTACAGGCCACTCCTCTAGCCTCACATTCAACCCTTGTTTACTCTCGGAGACTAAGATAATATAGTCTGCAAAAAGCAAGCACCACGGGACCAGCTCCTGGATTGACTTTGATAACTCGTCTAGGACAACCGCAAACAGGAAAGGGCTCAAGGCAGACCCTTGATGGAGCCCTACTTCTACCGGGAAAGATTCAGTATCTCCCACAGGCTCCCGAACGCTAGCTTTAGTCCTAACATACATATCCCTAATTAGGTCTATATACTTTCCAGAAACCCATCTACTCTCTAAACTATCCCAAATTAGTGTACGAGGCACACTGTCATAGGCCTTTTCAAGACTAATGAACACCATATGCATATCTCTCTTCTTCTCCCTATATTTTTCCATCAATCTCCTAAGGATATGTATTGCTTTTATGGTAGACCGCCCTGGCATGAAACCAAACTGGTTAACTGTAACTTGAGTTTCTTTTCTAAGTCTAGACTCGATTACCCTCTCCTATAATTTCATAGTATGTCCTAGCAGTTTAATCCGTTTATAATTCCCACAACATTGGGCGTCTCCTTTGTTCTTATACAAAGGTACTACCACACTAGTTCTCCATTGATCTGGCATCCTTCCAGATTTGAAAATAAGATTGAATAAAGTAGTTAGCAAATGGACTCCTTCATCTCCCAAACACTTCCACGCCTCAATCGGTATGTTATCCGGCCCAACCGCCTTAGCCCTTCTCATCTTCTTAAGCGTTGCCCTTACCTCTCCTTGTGTGATACGCCGACAATAGCAGTTATTCCTTTGAAGCCTTTGAGTGGGTGGGTTGTCATTTTCTTGCTGGGAATCCCCCCGTTGTTGAAGAGATTATGGAAGTACGTTTGCCATCGCAGCTTTATGTCAAGTTCCTTGACTAACACGCGTCCATTCTCCCCCTTAATAAACTTCACCACCCCTAAGTCCTGCCTCCTACGCTCCCTAGCTTTTGCAATCTTGAACATATCACGCTCCCCCTCTTTTGTTTCCAGACGTTCGCACATCCGTTTGTAAGCTGCATTCCTCGCTTCCATCACTGCCTTCTTCGCCTCCCTCTTGGACTGTTTGTATCTTTCCCTCAAAGTAACTCGTTCCTCTTCATCTGAGCACCCCAAAAGATCTCTAAGGCACCGTTGTTATCCCTTATTTTAGCGTGAACCTCCTCATTCCACCACCATGACTCCTTATGGCCACCTACTTTTCCTGTTATCATCCCAGAGTCTCCTTTGCCACATTCGTAATGGCATTTGCGAAGTCCTCCCACATTTCATTTGCATCCCCCTCCACCCGAGTTGATGTCATCAAGATGACCTTATCTCTAAAAAGTTTAATCTTGTCGCCCTTCAAATTCCCCCATCTAACTCTAGGTCGCAAAGCGTTTCCCCCTTGTTCAACCTATTTCTCAAGACTAAATCTGCCACCAGTAAACGGTGTTGGGCCACTGCTGCCTCCCCTGGTATGACCTTGCAGTCCCTCCACCATCTTCGGTCACCAAGCCTCATCAGAAGATAGTCAATCTGCGTGTTACGACCACCACTGCTAAAAGTAATCAAATGCGACTCTCGTTTCTTAAAGAAGGAGTTTAAAATACCTAGGTTATGGGCCACCGCGAACTCTAGCAGATCCCTACCTTGATCGTTCCTATCACCAAAACCAAAACCCCCATGAACCGCCTGAAAACCATCGCTATTCTTTCCAATGTGGCCGTTAAAATCGCCTCCTATGAAAATTTTTTCCTCCCTGGGTATGGCCCTCACGACTACATCTAGGCAGTCCCAGAAATCCTGCTTCTCCTGATCCCCTAGTCCGACTTGTGGTGCATAGGCGCAAATGACTACCAATACTTCCTCTCCTAGTACTAACCTCAACACCATAATCCTATCATTGTGCCGTATCACCTCTACTACATTATTGTACAATTCCCTAGCCACTAGAAATCCTACCTCATTCTTAGCCCCATCAGACCCCGAATAAAGCAACTTATAACCATTGCGCTCATCCCCCTTTTGTCCCTTCCACCTAGTCTCGTGAAGGCACGCAATCTCAACCCTACGCTTTTTAAGTGTATCTATCACCTCCAACAATCCACCACTTAGTGTACCTACATTCCACGAGGCCACACGCGAACTATACCCCGAGATCTTACCCTTGCTGCACCCCTCGTCCCTGGACATGATCTCACTGTAAAATCATGGTTTCTACTACCTATTATTGCAACAAATCACCAATCACTATAAAACATCACATACAACACATACAATGAGCAACATAAAACACACTTGGCACAAAGTACAATGGTAAATTTTAAACACTGAATAGATATAATAGAGTCGTTTGGATGTATTCAGATCTGGAATATAGCGAAGATGTGGTTTTAGCTTTAATAGCTTCGTTTGAAAAATCAACAATGAACTCATATATAAAGATTGGTGGAAAATTTTTAAACAATGAAATCAATTCAATTTATTCGTTTGAATATTGTGACAAATATCGACTTTCAGATCTAAATACAAGACTGTAACTCAAAAAGAAAATCAAAAGATAATTTTTGTATATGCAGACTATGTTAACGTATTATATTCAAAGACTTATATGAAAATTGCTAGCAAGGTGTATATTAACAGCTAAGTTTCGGATCGAGTGCACCTGGGATGAAAACTGTCACCGGAAAACTCCTGAAAGAAGGCTTTCAAAATAGGTGGATTTGACGCCGAAGAAGAGTCGGTGATGTCGGCCTGTTCTACAAAAAAACTTTCGCCAGGAAAACTTGAACGAGGAGGTGAGCCTTGCTGGGCAAATTGTCGTCGGAGATATTCGGAGCAGTAGCCTTGCCGTTGCTGGATTTGTACCGTCCTGAACTGGTCTCGTCAGATCTGTACTCCGGGTACTCAGAGTAGTCGGGGGAACGTACCTGCAAAGAGAGAGAGAGAGAGAGACGACTGAATTTCCGGCGAGGAGAGGTTCGCTGGTGAGAGATAACCGTTACCGGTTAGACGTTGTATGCTGTACGGCGGGAGAAGAGAGACGTTTTTTGTTCAACAAGCTGTTGGATGGTAATCTTTTAGTTTTTCCTAACACAACAACAACAACAACAACAACAACAACAACAACAACAACAACAACAACAACAACAACAACAACAACAATAATAATAATAATAATAATAATAATAATAATAATAATAATAATAATAATAATAAGTTTTTAAAATGTAAAATTAGCATCACCATCACATCTTTTTATATACTTTGACCCCTTAGTGTGGGGGCATTTTTTTTTATAGGAGAACCCCCGACACCGTTGCCTCCACCCCTATCTATTAACACTGTATACTGAAACCCATAAAGCTAAATTAAGATGAGACGTTTATATGGAATGAGTATTGACAAGGTACGAAAGGATTGTGCTTGTCGATAAATTCTATTGAATTTTTTTTCTGTTTAGAGAGATTAATCGGGTTGATTTCAAAGTCTAGGGTTAGGGTTCTTAAGTCAAAGAATTGGGGAAGAAGATTGTTGGGTCAAAGAGGATTGATAAGCATTTCAACCTTAGTCTAATATCATCTCAGCAACTTTTTTTAGAAGTAATACAACTGCTAAAGAAGAAAATGCAAAGTAGTGAAGAAGAAGCTGATACAGGACGAAGTGCTGAAGAGTTAGTTCTGAAGATGAACTAGACAGAACATCTGAAGAACAACTGCTGAAGAGCAACCTCAGAAGGTTTACTCATCAACTGTTCTACACTTTATCAGTAGTTTCTGATTAGAAGCTTCCAACCGCAATCATTAGCAGTTTGTAGTTTAAATTGTATTTTAATAGATATTTTGTACAAGTTTCAATATTACACCCTGTTGTAGTATTATACTATTATTGTTATCTTTCTCTGTAAGTTTTATCTTCTATAAGTAGAAGGGTTCACACCTTCTATTTATTAACTTGGAAATATACAAACTTTGTTATCAGAATTTCATTGTCCTTTATATGAGAATTATAACTTGAATATATTTCAACTTTTTTGATCATTAACTGCTTAGATTCTCATATATATTTATTGCATTTTGATTAATCATTTGAGGGGGAGCATTTACTCATACTATAAATGAGCTGTTAACTTAGAACATTTACTATTTTCGCTGCACATTAACTTTGATAAATACTTGTTCTAAAGAGTTTGTTTAAACACAAAAGAACCTTTCTAATCCTACAAAGATTCAGAACTATAAATAGTTAAATACATTCAGAATTATAAATAGAGGTGAGTTAACCCTGTTAACCTGTTAACGTAATGGACTGTTTTGGCCTATTTTGTCAAAATCAAAGGATTGTTCAAGCAATTTTTTGAATTTTCGGCTCGACTTACATATTGACCCAAACCACAGGGACGGTTTTGGTAATTAACTCTAAAAAATGATAAATGAAATATAGTTAAAATTAACGTGTTAAGCTTGTGTAGTATTATTTGAAGAAATATTGAACATGTTACAAGACATTATTATTATATTGTTCATGTTCTATCATTTCACTAAATGATGGAATTTTTTGTTTGTGTTCTCTCGTTTATAAACAAACAAAAAACAAATGAACCTCCAATTGGAAGCTTTGTAGCCCTACCTATTAACCATCTGAAAACATTCAACCAAGTTTGATGAGAAAGACGAATAGGTGTGCATCCTCTACTTTTAGAAGACACAATACACAAGGCACATTAAGTAGATGGAATCCAAATACCTCTATAAACCAAAGGACACCACAATTGGGATCCTGTAGTTATAGCCAGCCAATGTGGGAGTAGCCAATTTGGTAGAGACTTATGAAGTCCTATATTTCAATCTAGGCAATGGTGTATTTTTGTAAAATATAGCGAGGGTAACATTAGCTGTCGTTAAAAAAAATAGCCAACCTCCACAAAAAGCACCAAAAATTGATTGGAACTACTATGTGCATACGTGCATTTTTAAAGGGTTTTTTAACTATTTTTTGCTTGCATAATTGAGTTTCGATTAAATTTATAAAATGGTTTTAAACTTATAGGAAAGTATACCTATCGTATAATAGTATAGTGGGATTTAAAACCAAGTGTCGTTTCAGCGTCTCCCACTACTCAAACCTTGTTATTTAGTCGGACCAAAGATAGAGTGGTATTTTGTAAAAACAAACTTAATAAACATAAAAATAAAGATAGGGGTGACAATCAAACAAAGATATGATGATATCCTTTGATTGAAGAAGTAATATTTAATTTGTTTGATAAACAAACAGATATTTATTCAAACATAGATAAAGCAACAACGTTACATATTTATTTGAGCATCGGTAGAACAGCAGACGGATCAATAACATTTAGAGTTAGAAGCTGAAAGACAAAGGTTCACCACCTAGCACCAGACGCGACACTCCATTATTGTCTATAGCTAATCCAATATCCCCACACATAGTCTTACAGTAGCTGCAGACACTCGGGCAGAAAACGAGCTTATAATTGTCATCCGGAGCTTTCTCAAACTTAAACCAGTTATTCAGTGTTTCGGGTCCAGGGTTCCCTTCAACACCTCCCATCATGACAACATATTGTTTCATAGCTTTATCGTATTTTAACCTCCATACATTTGACTCATGACAAGTGTTGGGATCCGAGAACTTTATGTTGACGTCTGTGGAAAGACGGATCACGCCTTTTTTTGGATTGACTGGAGTGATAGTAAACGAGTGACCCGCGCCTCCTGAATTGTTTGTAACAACAACTCCAACTGGACAAGTCTTGTTGCTCAATGCAGCTGGCAAGATGTAGCGATATCTCTCATAACCAACTTTGTTTAACAATCTTAAGAGAGGGTAGCATTCAACTCCTGTGCGAAGGCTTTTTCCATCGTAATTGAGCACAGGATCAGGTGTTGAATTCGCCTTGAAGAAGCATAGGATGAATACAAATGAGAAGAAGATGAGTGTTTTCATTTTTGAATAAGATGAATGATGTGGATTTTGTGTGTGTGTGTGTGTTATGGAGGTTTTTATAGAAGGATGGGAGCTTTAGATTTAAAAACAAGTGAACATGAATGTTTGTTGGTTTGGAATTTTGGTAGTTTTAGAAGGAAAAATAAACAAGTTAATTTGGATGTAGATTTTGACTCCTAGTGGATTTGTGAGTCAAGTATATTGAATATTGTTGATTAAATAATTTAACACTCTTTATTATTAAATTTGGTTATTAAAATATAACACGTTTATAGATGGTGGGGAGCTTTAGATTTAGAATCCTGATGAGCATGAATGTATGTTTGTTGGTTTGGAGTTTGGTAGTTTTAGAAGGAAAAATAAACAGGTTAATTTTGGATGTAGGTTTTGACTCTAGTTGGATTAGTAAGTCAAGCATTGACTAAATAATTTAATACTCTTTATTTTTAAATTTTGTTATTAAACTAGTGGTTTACTACATATGCTTTGCGACGGTTCGAAACATAGATTAAAATAGAAGAATTGAATTTTAATAATCCAAACTTTACTTCGTTGGCCGGTAATAATCGGTACTTAATAAGTTCCTCACAACAGTCTCAACATTCAACGTATTGACCGACAATGAGCTTTTGTTAATTGATAACTAACTCAGTTAGTGGATGCTTATGTGGATGATGACGTGGACACTGACATGGCATGTTGACACTGAGATGGACGCTGTCGTAGACGTTGACACGGCACGCCAAGTCAGCGTCCACTAACTTGGTTAGTTTTCAGTTAACAAAAGTGTTGGTAATCAGATAACAAACAAGATTGAAGGCAAAAGTTTATCGATTTTATTCAATGCAAAGAGTACATCACAAATTGAAACAAACACTTGCTAAAATAGGGAAAAAACTGAACTAACTTAACCAAATTGAATGCACTAAAACAGGAGTTAAATTAGCTTGAATTCAAACTTCAAATTTAACCGTTAAACTTATTCAAATGCCTTCTAGAAGAGAACTTCAAACTGAGATTGGTTTGCCGCCTCATGATCCACGTGTGCATGCATGTGACTTAGTTTGAGTTACATCCAATACCCTCCCATAATTCAAACTCCTGAACACCTAACCTCATCCTGGACATCTTGAACTTGTCTTTTGGAAGAGCTTTGGTTAACACATCGGCTACTGATCATGTGTACTAACTTCACTTGATCTTTATTCACTAAGTCTCTGATTAAATAGTACCTTAGCTCAATATGCTTTGATCTGTTGTGCAATGCTGGATTCTTAGACAAACAAATTGCAGACCTGCTATCACAATGAATGACAGTTGCTTCTTCTTGAACTAAATACAAATTACTGAGTATTCTTCTTAACCATACAGCTTGGCAAGTAGCTTCTGTACTTGAAAGAGCCACAATACTTTGCTTTTTAGAACTCCATGTAATAACCCCACTTCCAACATGAAATGTGTGTGTAGTCACACTCTTCCTATCATCAGTACAAGCAGCCTAATCACTATCAGTATGACCAGTTAATAGAATTCCCATTCCTTTTGTACTTCGAGCATACCAAATACCATAATTAGTTGTACCAGCAATGTACTTAAGAACTCTTCTTGCAGCACCAAAATGCAACACAGATGGTGTTTGCATAAACCTTGCTAACACACCCACAACATACACAATATCTGGCCTGGAATTGCACAAATACATCAAGCCTCCTATTAAACTTCTGTATAACCGAGCATCAACAACTTTACTTCCATCATTCACACTGAACTTCTCGTTAGCATTATTCATTGGAGTTTATTCAATCTTGCAATCTTTCAAACCAAACTTGTCAAGAAGGCTAGTAGCATATCTTTCTTGTGAGAGAAAGACCCCATCCCTTGTCTGATGAACCTCTAAACCAAGAAACAAAGTGAGCTTCCCCAGATCAGTCATCTCAAACATCTTCATCATGCCTTGTTTGAACTCCTGCATTAGCTTTGAACTTGAACTTGTGTAGATAATATCATCTACATATAAGCAGACATAAATCAGATCAGCTCCAACTTTCTTTATATACACAGTTGGCTCATAACTGCTCCTTTCATACCCTTGACCTGCAAAATGAGCATCAATCTTAGAATACCAGGCTCTAGGAGCCTGTTTAAGGCCATACAAGGCTTTATGAACATAGATCTCCTCTTCCAAGTCTCCATTTAAAAAGGCAGACTTTACATCTAATTGATGTAAAGCCCAACCTTGATAAGCAGCAACAACAATTATCAATCTAATGGTTTCAAACCTTGCTACATAGGCAAAGGTTTCTTCGTAGTCTATGCCCTTCTTTTGAGAGAACCCTCTAGCAACCAATCCGGCCTTGTACTTGAGAACTTCTCCATTTGGTCCAACTTTAGTCTTGTACAGCCACTTTAGATCCACAACATTCTTGTCAGCTGGCACCTTCACTAGACTCCATGTCCTATTTTTATTGATTGAACTTATCTCTTCATTCATAGCTTCCTTCTGCTCCTGCTTGACAGCTGCTTCCTCATAGTTTGAAGGAGACAAAGCAAACTGACATGCTGCATAAACTTCATGTAAACTCTTGTACTTCTTCACTGGTGAGCTTGCAGCATAGACCTCTTGTAAACTTTTGTATTTCTTCATTGATGAACTTGAACTTGTGGCAGATTGATGAGAAACAGCAGAAGCTTCTCCAGATTCCATGGTGAGATCAGGAACTTGAGTCTGCACATGCTCTTCAGGAACATTAACCTACACATCTGCATAATCATCTGTTAACTGAAAATAAGTGACATTGGGAGTATGATCCCAATCCCACTTAGCATCTTCAATGAATTTTGGCTCCTTCCTTGTCAGGATTCTTTTAGATACTGGATCATACAACCTATAATTATTCATTCCTGAGTATCCCACCATGATACACTTTTCACCTCTATCATCTAGCTTCCTTCTTCCTTTAGTAGTGGTCCCAGCATAAGCCACACTTCCAAAAACTCTAAAGTGATGCACTGAAGGCTTTTGATCAGACCAGACTTCAGTTGGAGTTTTGTTTGTCAAAGCTTTAGTAGGAGATGATTCAGAATAGTGACCACAGTACCAGCTGCCTATGCCCAGAAATAGTTAGGAAGATTCTTGGCTTTCAACATACTTCTCACAAGCCCAAGAATGATTCTATTTTTTCTTTCTACCACTCCATTCTGCTCTGGAGTGTAAGGAGCAGTTAACTCTCTTTTGATTCCATGTTCCTCGCAAAACAAATCAAATTTTGGAACAATACTCACCTCCTCTATCAGTTCTTAAGGTTTTAATATAACATTCACCATCCTTTTCTATCATTTCTTTAAAAACTTTGAACTTATGAAGGGCCTCAGATTTCTTTTCAAGAAAATAAATCCAACACATTCTTGAATAATCATCTATAAATAATAAGAAATACCTGCTGCCCCCTAAGCTGTTGACTTGAAATGGTCCACATACATCTGAATGGACTAATTCAAGTCTCTTTGATGCTCTCCATGTTCTAGAAGGAAATGATGGTCTTGTCTGCTTTCCTAGAATGCAATCCTCACATTCTGCAGACTGCTTAATAAGAGGTAGACCAAACACCATCTTCTTTTCACTCAGCTGTTGCAATCCTTTATAATTCAAATGACCATACCTAGCATGCCACAACATAGCTTCTTTGTTCTGATTATCACTAGCAGGTTTGGTATTAGTGGCATCAAGCAAAAACATATTGTTTTTAGCTAATTCTACTTTCATGAGAACAACACCAGTAGACTTGTTAAGTATGGTGCATGCATTGTCCTCAAAATAGAGAGCATACCCCTTCCTCATTAATTGTCCCACACTTACCAAATTGTATTCCAATCTAGGGGCATAATAGACATCAGAAAGTAGTTTAAACTGACCATTCTTAGTAGGAATCTTGACTTCACCTTTTCCAGCCACAGCTATATCTTTCTTATCACCAAGCTTAAAATTCAACTTGAATGTTTCATCCAAATTAGTGAAACTTTCTTTACTGCCTGTCATGTGGTTAGAGCAACCAGAATCAATGAACCATAAAGAATGAAAGTGCTCACCATCAGAAGATTCAGCCATTAAAGCAAATGGTTGCTCTTGCATATTTTCAGTAGTCTCATCAAGAACACAAGCAAAGAACAAATGCTGATCTTCCTACTGATCATCCTCTCCTTGATCAGCAGCTACTACATTAACTTGAGGCTCCTCATTATACCAACAATCCTTCTTGAGATGTCCATATCTTTGGCAGCTGAAACATTGTGGTCCTCTATTCCTTCCTAACATACGACCTCTACCTCTTCCTCTAGAGAAGTTTCTTCCTCTACCACGACCACCACCAAACTGCTCATTCAGAGATCTCCTTACTTGAGGCTGCATAACTTGCAAAGCATGCTCATCACTCTTTTTAGGTGTCTTCAAACCAACACTCCTCCCATTCATCCTTGCTTCTTGAGACTGAAACGAACCCATGAGTTTGACAGGAGTTAAGGCTGCCAAATCAAAGGCCACTTCAATTGAAGGGACAACAAAATCAAATTTTGGTGATAAGCTCCTCAAGATTTTCTCAACTACCTTCTGATCAGTGATTTCCTCACCATAAGACCTCTGTTGGCTGACTATTCCCATTACACGTGAGAAATAGTCGCCAACTGTTTCATCATCAGCCATTCCTAAGTTCTCAAAGTCTCTCCTTAAGCCCTGCAGTTTAACATCTTGGACTTGAGTGTCACCTTGAAATTCCAACCTGAGTGTTTCCTAGGTTTCCTTAGCAGTATTAGCACCAACAATTCTTGAGAACAAGAGATCACTGACCCCTTGTTGTATGACTGCCATAGCCTTTGCATCTTTTCTTCTAGCCTCCTAAAGCCTTGTCTGATCACTCCCAACAACAGTAACTCCAGCATCAGCAAGTTCCCAGAGATCTTGTGATTTTAGTATAGTTTTCATTCGGATACTCCAGTGTTCATAGCGATCTCCTTTGAACACTGGTATGACTTGTTTTGTGACAGAGGGTTAGGTTTTATTAGCCATAAGGAAGGTTTCAAGAAAACACTTTTGCTTCAATGAATCGAAACACACGGCTCTGATACCAAAATGTTGGTAATCAAATAACAAACAAGAACAAATAAACAAGATTAAAGGCAAAAGTTTATCGATTTTATTCAATGCAAAGAGTACATCACAAACTGAAACAAACACTTGCTTAAATAGGGAGAAAACTGAACTAACTTAACCAAACTGAATGCACTAAAACAGGAGATAAACTAGCTTGAATTCAAACTTCAAACTTAACCGTTAAACTAATTCAAAAGCCTTCTAGAAGAGAACTTCAAACTGAGATTGGTTTGCCGCCTCATGATCCACGTGTGCATGCATGTTAGTTTGAGTTACATCCAATAAAAAGTTCACTAACTTATTATTTTTTTTAAAATTTTTTATGTACCTTTTGAAGCTTACTCCAAGCATGGCCATTTATGACACAATGCAAAGCTTGCAAAGTCCAATTGGCACTCACTGTGTGGGTTATGCCTAATGCCTATAATTTGGCTGGCTTTCTTCTTGCAGCTGGAGAAAAGGTAAATTCTGTTTTCATTTTCAAGAACAGAGATGGTTGTACTGTACAGCGGCGACCTATATATCGTTTGGGTTGTGGTTGCTTATTTATTAATTTTTCAACTATCTTTATATTTTTAAAGGGTCAACGATTTGGAATGCCTCTTTCAAGAATTGCTTTAGAGTCACCAGCTGGAGCTGCCCGTGGTCAGGTTGGAACATATCATCCTTTTAAGAAAGTTTTACAGTTAATATATAACTTATGTCCAACTCTGTAAATTCCCTACCAAATGATTTTGTACAGGCTGATGATATTCAAAATGAGGCGAACGAGCTTTTAAGAATTAGAGATTACCTTTTCAAGGAGTTGGCCCAAAAGACGGGTCAGCCTGTGGAGCAGGTATGCCTTAGAATTCTTTAAAATAACATTTGAAATCATGGTAACATTTAGAGATCATAATCAGGACAAAAAAAAATCACTATATTCAAACAATAAAACTAATTATTCATCACAATAATCAGATAATTAGTTTCATGTTTCACATCCAAAGCCCCCCCCCCCCCCCCCCCCCCCCCCCTTGTATAAGGTATTTCATATCTTTGGCTTGGCCTTATCTCATTAACCATAATGTGCAGGTTTACAAGGATTTAAGCCGGACTAAACGTTTCAATGCTCAGGAAGCTTTGGATTATGGACTCATTGACCGAATCGTTAGACCTCCCCGTATAAAAGCTGATGCACCACGGAAAGAGGCAGGTACAGGTCTTGGTTGATAATATACTTATCGATTTTTTTCAAAACCTTTTATTATATGTCAACAGGAAAAGTATTATGAAACTGTCAACAACTTTATTTGAGCATAAATAGAATATCAAGTTCCTTTGTTACATGTTTAGTAATTCAAATAACTGAATTAACGGTAAAAGATTACAGAAAAAGTAACATCACTTAGTGCCAAATGTCTAATCCTGTTATCATCTGAAAATATTCCAACATCCCTTCTTATAACCTTACAGTAGGTGCAGACGGTTGGGCAAAAGACAAGTTTATAACCGTCATCAGCTTTCTCGATTTTAAACCAGTTATCAATTGTTTCTCTTCCCGGGTTTCCTTCTACACCACCTACCATTACAAAGTATTGTTTCACAGCTTCATCATATTTCAGCTTCCATATACTTGACTCGTTACAACTAGTCCGACCCAAGAATTTGATGTTGACATCAGTGGAAAGGCGGATGACAGCTTTCTTGGGGTTTGTGAGATCTCCTGATCGTTTGAGGGAATGATTGAGAGGAAAAACTAACTGTTTTATAAACAAAAAAGTTTGACACATTACAAATGAAAACCTATGGACCTATTTATACTAAGTGAACCGGTTTGTCCTAAGAGGCACAACCATTCAAACAAACATAACTACCACTAACTGTCACTAACCGCTAATCCAATCGGTGTGACATTTTACAACATCGAGACTTAGGATAAAACTAATATTTACATGTGACACATATTTACAAACTATTATCTTTGGTCTTGTAACTTGTTTTGATGCAAGGGATTACGTCCAACATTTTCCCCCCTAATCTTTGCATCAAAACTCTTTGTGTAGCCTTTACTTTCTGGTGCGCTTCTTTAGTGGAATGTTTCGGTCTTCCAAGTCTTTCTTCTTTCAATCCTTTGCTGCACCGTTGCTTTCTCCAATATTGATTGTGAGCTATCTCCCTTTGTCATTGTTCGTGACTTCTCTTTTCAATTTTTGGCAACTAATTTTCTTTAAAACGGCCTACTTGTCTTTCGATCACCACTGGATTTGATCAATTCTCTGCTAACTGCTATTGATCAATTTCTTCATAGATCAAATTTCTGACTATTTTACTGGGAATAGACCACTGGTTGTTCGACCACCACTAGATTTAATCAAACCTCTGCTACACTGCTGTTGATTAATTTTTTCCTGGATCGAACCTTCGAACCTGCTGTTCCTTAACTTTAACTTCTTTGGTTTCGGATTGATTTGATATCAACTTCGCTAGTCTCAGATCAAATCAATATCAACCTTTCTTGAGATTAATTTGATATCAGCCTGAATGACTTCGGATCAAATTATCTTCTTCTGGTTTTTCGGTCGCGGAGCGAATCAAAACCTTACTTTCGAGAATAGTAACGGGGTCTTTCGGTCGTTTATAACGAATCAAAACCAACTATTCCTTTTATCACAACAATAACGGGGTCTTCGGTTGTAAGACGAATCAAAACCTACCAACTGGGTCTTTCGGTCGTCTAACAAATCAAACCAATTGTTGCGTGCCGAGAACAGTAACGGGGCTTTTAGTAGCAGGACAAATCAAAACCAATAACGGGGTTCTTCGGTTGTCAAGCAAATCAAACCCACTGTTCTAGAAACTGGTCCTTCGGTGAACAAAAACCCAAAAAAAAAAAAAAAAAAAAAAACTGATTATCAAATCATTCTTCACAATACACCCTCACTAATATTATAATATTATATTGTTTGACTTTATAAAGTCAACTTCATCTTCTTTATCCCACGTAAATTTTGCCCACAAGAAAACACTAACTTTGTTTTCCTTTTTCTTAAAACTTTCTGATCAATATCTTACAATATTTCAAACAGATTGTAATCCTTGATTTCTTACTACAAGAATCGGATGATTCGAATACGAAAAAAATTTTGGGTTTCGGTTCTTCTCCTTGAAACCGATAACAAACCTTTAATCCTTGATATGTTTTTTTTTTTTTTTTTTTAAATCAGACTCTGTGTTCATATCAGTGATTGTTCGAAATCAAAGTTTGGATCTTAAAACTTGTTCTGGTTTGAAGAAAAGATTTTTGGTGGGAAAAAAAATTATCGAACAAAAACAGAGTTTCGATATAAACTTTGATTTTCTGATTGGATTAAGATTCTAGTATTCGAGTTTTGATTATAAACGAGGGGCAGGGATAGATACAACCGTTTGGACGTGATTAAACAATCCTTCTGTGACTTCCGGTGTCTCGCCGGAAAGTACTGTTTTGGCCGGAACTTCCTCTCCGATTGCCTTCTTTTCTTTTAACGGTCATATAACTTGGTGTATTTATCTTTTTCAATCCTGGTTGGCCTTATATCTGTGTTCCAATAAACGAACGATCTTCTTCGCCTGTCTTTGTTCTTCGGAAGAAAACAGGGGATCGTCTTCTTCGTTATATCTTATGTAATTGATGGAACAATTGAAAGAACCTGTTGCTCTGATGCCAAATGTGAGATCTTAGGATCGTTTGAGAGGAAAAACTAACTATTTTATAAACAGAAAAGTTTGACACATTACAAATGAAAACCTATGGACCTATTTATACTAAGTGAACCGGTTTGTCCTAAGAGACACAACCGTTCAAACTGTTGGTTTTGTGGAGCCTTGATTTGGACTTGGGTTAGAAGACAATTAGTTGGCAGATTAATTAAAGACAAGGGTCCGGCCCATTTGTTTTAGTTAGCCCATAATTAGTTTTCTTGTTCCCCAAGGGTTAAACCCTAATCTTGTATTATAAATATAAGCATCTTGTACTTGTAATCCTCATCACGAGTGAGGCAGAAAGCAATAATAAAATATCCTGGTTGCAGCCCGTGGACGTAGGTCAGCCGACCGAACCACGTAAATCCTTGTGTTCTCGTGCTCGTTTATTTTTATCTCTTGCAATTTCGTTTGTGTTTGGTGTGTTGATCGAGAGATCGAATCCTAACAACTGGTATCAGAGCTTAGGCTCATTACACACGGGAGAAACACAGCGCGAGAGACAGATCGGTTAGTTTTTTTTATTTGGCAGCAGGCTATTAAATTTATCAATCGGTTTGTTCGAGTTCATCAAAAAAAAATAATAATAATAATTCGTGCGTTTGTTGCCGTAGAGTTTGCAAATTAGACTCCTATTGCCTTCGATTTATTGATTGGTCAATGACATACTAATCACAGCCGCTAAACCTTTTCACCATATTGAGTTTTTGGTGTCAAGACTTAATAGGATTTTATTTTATTTTTATCTTACTTGAGATATAACAAATCGAAAAAAAAAAGGGAATAAGTTTCTTGATTAAGGTTTTGCTTGGGTTTTGATCTCTGGTTGATTATTGTTTCGAGTGGTTGGCATATGTATCAGGCAGTTTAGTGGGGTTTATTTTGTTTGTCCAAGATTATTTTTTCTAGTTCTTTTTACCAAGATCCAAAGTCAGGAAATTACTCAGTTTGAGACAATGGCTGAGAGTGGTAAACTTCAGATTGAGAAGTTTGAGACAGTGGGAGGCCTTGGATAAAAAGGCTAAGGCAGTTATTAGATTGTCGCTAACGAAGGATGTTGCGTTCAACATTCTGAAGGAAACCACAGCGCGTGGGATTATGGATGCACTTTCTAATATGTATGAAAAGCCTTCGGCAGCTAATAAGGTTTTCCTAATACGTGAATTGGTGAACATGAAGATGAAAGAAGGAAGTTCAGTTACAGGGCACATCAACAACTTAAACTCGATTTTGTCAAGACTTGGGTCAGTTGGCATCAAATTTGAGGATGAGGTTCAGGCTTTACTACTGTTATCATCATTGCCAGATAGTTCGTCAGGGACTGTTACAGCGATTATAGTTCTACCAGCGAGTTCACTTTTGATGGGATTCGGGATCTTATTCTGGGCGAAGATGTCAGACGAAGAAATTCAGGTGGATCATCAAGTGAATTACTGAATGTTGGCAGAGGAAGGAAGAATAACATAGGTAGTGGGAGCAAGAACAGGATGAGGAGTCAGTCTAGGGCTCGAAGTGATGTGACTTGTTGGAACTGCAAAGAGGTTGGACATTTTAGGAATCAATGTCGAAACGAGAAGAAAGAAGTTAACACTGCATCAGACTGCTCAGATGATGACGCATTAATTTGTAGTGTAGAGAGTTATGTGGATTCCTGGGTCATGGATTCTGGTGCTTCATTTCACGCTACCCACAGCACTGAAGCATTGCGGAATTTGAAGAAAGGTGACTTTGGTAAGGTAAGACTGGCGAACAATGATATTCTTGATGTTACGGGCATGGGTGACATGTATATAGTAACTTCAGCCGGTTCATGGACTTTGAAGGATGTCAGGGTGATTCCAAGCTTAAAGAAACAGTTGATTTCAGTGGGGCAGTTGGATGAACAGGGACATGAGGTTAAATTCGGGAACGGGCAGTGGAAAGTTATCAAGGGAAATCTTGTCATAGCTCGAGGAAGAAAGAGGGGTTCGCTTTACATGGTCAGTTTACCGTCTGAGGGAGTGACCGTCCCAGTTCAGAAGAGAAACAAAGTCGAGTTCATAGAGTCTTGTGGGCAGAAGAAGGTTTGTTTTGCAGATGATAAACCCAGAGCCACAGGTAAGATTCAGGTTGAGCGTGCTAGGAAAGGTTCAGAACTACCAGTCAAGGGTTTTCGTGGCAGTGGAAGCATGAGTTGTGCTTCAGTCAAAGTTACTAAATGACAATGGGTTAAGAGAACCAGTATTCCAGCTGTCAAAGTCTCTCCAGGTGATTATCTGCTTTATTCGGAGAGTGTTTATTCTCAGGGTGTTTCAGGATCCGGCAGTTCGTGTCAGTGGGAGCCGGTAGAGACAGAGAATGGGTCAGCGGCAGACATAGCCATGACTAATGAGTTGGAGCCCGGGGGAGCTTCAACGGGCCTTCAGGTTAACTGATGAGTAGGCCGCTGCAACCAGGAAAACGAGGAAGATTACAAGAGGTACAAGTGTTCACAGCGGATGGCAGTTTGAAGATTATCAAGCGTCCAAGTGGGAGATTGTTGGTTTTGTGGAGCCTTGATTTGGGCTTGGGTTAGAAGACAATTAGTTGGCAGATTAATTAAAGACAAGGGTCCGGCCCATTTGTTTTAGTTAGCCCATAATTAGTTTTCTTGTTCCCCAAGGGTTAAACCCTAATCTTGTATTATAAATATAGGCATCTTGTACTTGTAATCCTCATCACGAGTGAGGCAGAAAGCAATAATAAAATATCCTGGTTGCAGCCCGTGGACGTAGGTCAGCCGACCGAACCACGTAAATCCTTGTGTTCTCGTGTTCGTTTATTTTTATCTCTTGCAGTTTCGTTTGTGTTTGGTGTGTTGATCGAGAGATCGAATCCTAACACAAACAAACATAACTACCACTAATTGTCACTAACCGCTAATCCAATCAGTGTGACATTTTAGAACATCTAGACTTAGGATAAAACTAATATTTACATGTGACACATATTTACAAACTATTATCTTTGGTCTTGTAACTTGTTTTGATGCAAAGGATTAGGTCCAACATTTGACTGGGTGAAAGTCAACGGGATGCCGTTTTTGTGGGTTGGGAGTTGGGTAACTCCAAGTGGGCAAGTTTTGTTTGGACTGGTTGGCCCCAGTGCAATTCCGCCACCACTGCCGCCTTTAGCCGCTGGCATAATGTAGTAGCTGATCCCTGGCAGGAGGTTTTTCCTGGTGACATCAAGCACGGAATCCGGAGCAGAATTGGCTGACAAAACAGAGAGGATGAGTGAAAAGGTGAGCAAGATTGATGTCCTCATTTGAAATAGTATGGGAAATATTACATGAAAAGTTGCTATTGTTTCACAACTTATTTATTATTTGGATCTATGTTTCGATAGGTAGATTGAATGCGGTTCGATTTTAATTATGTTATCTTTATATCTTGTTTGAAAGTCAATGGTCAACTGATTAAAGCCACTTTATTATCTGCCAGCAAGATTTGGAGTTTGATGAGAAACGTGTGGATCTTGTTTGCTTCCACATTTCAAAACATGGTTAACATTAAACACAGGTTAATGACAAGTTTGTTCGTTGCTTATGTAACGACATGCAGAATAGATCAAATTAGATGTAGAAGTTGACAGACAAAGGATCATCACCGATTACCAAATGCTTTACTCTATTATTGTCCATGGTTGTTCCAATATCCCTGTGCATACCCTTACAGTAGCTGCAGACACACATGCATAAAACAAATATATAGGCATCGTAGTTTTGCTAACCTTAAACCACTAATTATCCAATGCTTCCGTACCTCCCACCATCACAAAATATTGTTTCATAGATTTATCATATTTCAACTTCCATGCATTTGACTCGTGGCAAATGGTGGAACCTGAGAACTTTATGTTAACGTCCATAGAAGACCGGATCACGCCTTTTTTAGAGTTTATGGATTATGGACTCAAAAACCGAGTAGTTAAACCTCCCCGTATAAAAGCTGATGCACCACGGAAAGAAGCAGGTACGGATCTTGGTTAACATACCTGTCATTGTTACCCATTTCCAAACTTTTTGTAATTTGTCAACAAGAAAAGTATTATGAAACTGTCAACATCTTTATTTGAGCATACATCAAGTTTCTTTGTTACATATTTAGTAAAACAAATAACTGAATTAATGGTAAAAGATTACTGATAAAGGAACCTCACTGAGTGCCAAACGTCTAGTCCCGTTATCATCTGAAAATATTCCAACATCCTTACATATAACCTTACAGAATTTGCAGACACTAGGGCAAAACACGAGTTTATAATCATCATCCATTTTCTCAATTTTAAACCGGTTAGCACCCACCATCACAAAATATTGTTTCATAACTTCATCATATTTCAGCTTCATATACTTGACTTGTTACAGCTAGTCCGACCCAAGAATTTGATGTTAACATTAGTAGAAAGGCGGATTACGCCTTTCTTGGGGTTGACTGGGTAAATGTCAACGGGAGGCCGTTTTTGTGGGTTTGGAGTTGGGTAACTCCAAGTGGACAAGTTTTGTTTGGACTGGTTGGCCCCAGTGCAATTCCGCCAGCACTGCCGCCTCTAGCCGCTGGCATAATGTAGTAGTTGATCCCTGACCGAAGGTTTTTTCCGGTGATATCGAGCACGGAATCAGGAGCTGAATTGGCTGCCAAGACAGAAAGTATGAACAAAAATGAGAGTAAGATTGCAGTCCTCATTTGAAATAGATTAGGGTGTATTTGGCATCCCAAGACATATGCCTCCAATCCCTCATTCTAGTCAACACATTCAAGGCATCCCAAGACATATGCCTCCAAGCTCTCATTCTAGTCAACACATTCAATGACCTTTATGTATAGAATTTTCATTTATGTCATAGGAGGATTTCTCTCCTAATTACTTGTAACATTTCTTGTATATAAACCTTGTAATATCTCAATAGAAATCATCAAAGTTGTTACAATTTCATGGTATCAAGCTTTGATCCATTGAATCCTAAAGTTCCATTGCACTTCTTGCTTCTTTTTTCTTCTTCAATTCTTCCCACCTGCCCACTTTACTGGTCTCGTAACACCTCTCCATGTCTTCCCCAACCGAATTATCCACAATCCCTCTCCACTTCCTTAGCCATCTTATTAACATTAAACTCAATTCAACCAATTACCTTCCTTGGGAAAAGCAAATCACTCCGGTTCTATCGCACCTAAACGTACTCGACCATGTTGATGGTTCAAAAATCTGTCCATCCCAAACCATCATCTCAAATAACCAAACCGTCCCAAATCCTGCCTTCACCGAATGGAAAGAGGCCGATCAAAAAGTGCTCCTCCTCATAAACTCTACTCTAACCGAGGAGGCCATGGCCGAAACCATAGGCCATACCACCGCCTTATCGGTTTGGAAAGCCTTAGCAAATGCTTATAGCCATTGTTCAATTGAGCGTATTCACAATCTTAAGGATTCCCTTCGAAATCTCCAAAAAGGAATCAGATCGGTTGCCGAATATGGTCGAAAATTCAAACTCATATCCGACCAACTTGCCTTAATTGGTCACCAAATCTGTGATGAAGATAAGCGCCATTGGTTTCTTTGTGGATTAGGCGCTTCTTTTGAGAATTTCTCCACTTCCCAACGCACCATACATCCCATGCTTCCCTTTTGTGATCTCCTCGCGAATACGGAAAATCAAGAACTCTTTGTCTAAAAACGTCATGGGACAACACCCACTGAAGCCGCCTTTTACTCCAAACAAAATCGGTCCTCTTCGTCTTCTCGTGGACGAAGTCGTTCGAACTCCTCAAGGGGTCATGGTAATTCCTACAACAAACGTCCTCCCACTTGTCAACTTTGTCGCAAAGAAGGCCACTACGCTAGTACTTGTCCCACTCTAGCCTTTTATGCGCAAAAAGCACCCACTCTAGATGCAAATCTAGCTCAAGCTTTTAATGCGCAATGCAATCTTGATTTTGAAAATCTGGATTGGACGGCTGATTCAGGTGCAACAACACATATGCTAAATAATATCCTTGACCTAAAGGTTTCTAAACCTCACAAGGGTAACATGCGTATTACCTTTGGTAATGGGCAATCATTACCCGTCACTCACATTGGGAACACGTCTTTAAATAATTCTATACCTTTACAAAATGTTCTTGTTGTTCCCAACCTTACAAAAGATCTTCTATCCATTAGTAGACTCACAAATGATTCTCCCGATGATGTTTTATTTTCTAACAATTTTTTTCATATTCAAGACCGAAAAACAGGAGAAGTTCTTGCTAGAGGCATTTGCGAAAATGGCTTCTGTGTCCTCACCCAAAGTCACAAGTCTCTTGTTGCCGCATTTTCCAGTTCTCAACTTCGTGCTTCGTTCAATAAATGGCATAGTCGCTTAGGACATGTTTCCTTTGAAACTATATCTAATTTAAATAAACTTGGTCATGTTTTTGTTACCTCTTTATTACCCAAACCAGGTTTATGCAATTCTTGTGAGTTATCTAAAGCAAAACATCTACCATTTATTGAAAACAACAAACGTGCTCAACAAGTTTTAGACTTAATTCATTGTGACCTTTGGGGACCCGCGCCAATTGCCTCAACGGATGGATATTTATATTATGTGATATTTGTAGATGACTATTCTTGATTCACATGGTTTTATCCTCTAAAGGCAAAATCCGATTTCTACAATGTTCTCACCATTTTTCTAAACTTTGTACAAAATCAAATTTCAACAAGTGTCAAAGTTTTTCAAAGTGATGGTGGAACCGATTTTACAAATAATCGAGTTCAAACTTGTTTTCAAAAACATGGCATACATCATCGCTTATCTTGTCCTTATACACCAGAACAAAATGGTCGGGCCGAACGTAAACATCGCCACATCATAGAAACCAGTTTAGCAATGATGTTTAATGCACATGCACCACCAAAATTATGGCTTGATGCCTTCACTTCCGCGACTTACATCATAAATCGCCTTCCAACAAAGCTTCTTGAAAACAAGACACCATTTGAACTTATTTTTAAACAACCTCCATCATACTCCAACCTTCGCATTTTTGGGTGTCTCGTATATCCATATCTTCGTGACTATACCAAAAACAAATTATTACCACGAAGTGCTCCTTGTATTTTTATTTTTATTTATTTATTTTTTTTGGGCTAAAGATTATTTCATTCAAACAAAATATGAAAGTTACATCATAATAGCAGGTAGACGGGCAACAAGCTGCGCCGCCACCCCTTTTTGAATTGCAAACCCTAGTCTACTAAAGACAAAACCTTGCCCCCTGGGGATGAAACATTGCTGTGGATGACCCGTTGGACCCTGGTCAAGAAACGAATAGCTTCTGGTGCCAGGGAGCCAAAGGTGTCGAAGGCCAGAGGGATAAAGACATGTTGGTTATCTGCACAAGCTTTAGCGTGTTTATCTACTTTCTTTGATTCCGCCTTTCTTGATGTTTGCCCAGCTACGAACCCTGTTTTCCTTAACCCAACCAGCGGAGATACCCCGGTGAGGTCCACACAGGCATGTTTCCCCCTCTCCCAACCAAAGACAAGCAGATCTGCGGGTCGCGGGGTGGATCTCCCTTCCGTGGGGTCTGTGAGAAAGTTTACAGGGGCCTCCTTTTTGGCAGAGATCCCAGCTCTTCTCAAGATATCCCACAAAACGTCCCTCACCTAGTCATGCCGATATTTGAAACCAGGGAGCTCCTTGCAATGAATTGCATGCTCCCCGTATTTATCAATGCAAGTTTTACGGCAGATGGGGCATGTTTCATCTTCCGGGTACATAGGGATCATCAATCGGTACTTGAGTATAGCCCTGTACTCTACTGCAGACATGCATTGACCCAAACCCTCAATCGAGATAACGGTCAAAAAATCCTGAGCATGAGGGCCCTTTAGGCATTCAATCACCGCCTTCTGGCGAGTGGACAACTCAAAAACTTCTCCCAGGCTCTGAGCAGTTTTGCTAAAAAGAGCATTCGCCAAAGTTTTTTGTGGCTTTGGGGTGGGGGGGGGGCGGTGTCCTTGTTAGAAAAACCGCCAATATCAAAGTCCGGGAGATAGACATTTAAGCGTTCGAGCGCCTGTTGATAGTCTGGGTCTAGTCCAATGACCCCACTGTTTCGGAGGATATGGTCCTGAAGTTCCCAAGACTGAGCTCTGGATACCACAAAGGCATAGACCCCAACATCTCGAGCTGAAAGGAGGCCCAAACCACCTAAACGCATCGGCAAGGATGGCAAGCACCACTGGAGGTCCCCGAAGAAGGGGCAGCCACACACAACTATATCTTCAATAGCTTCACGGAGACCATCATCGAAAAGGGATACCGCATCCACCATGAAGTGGGGTTGGCAAGTTCGTAATCCAAAAAGTAACTTAGCGACCCCCATGCATGACCTGAGCAGCAGGAGTTCACTCTGGGGATCTCTAAGGCGGGGCAGTAGTTTCATGAGGGCAACCGCACTCGTAGCCCGCCGCCCTGCCAACTCCCCGATAAAGGTAGGATCTCGGCTAACAGCCCCACCAAGGAGCTTAACCCCTTTCTCAGGTCTACCAATCCTTGTCGGGAAAAGCCCTTCCTGACTTTTCAACCCGTCACACGTCGGCCAAAAGACCTCTGTTTTCTTAATATTGAGATGAAGCCCCAGAGATGGCCCATGCACATTGATAATGTTTAAAGCCTTAGCAACCTCCATTGCGTTGCCTATAATCGTCCCATCATCCAAATACCAGGCATGAAACGGTAGGTTACAGTGTTCCTGAATCCGCATGATAAGGAGGTGTAAGGCAAGGGCAAAGAGGAGGGGCCCCAAAGGATCTCCTTGCTGCATTGCGGTGGTAGCCCCAATACAATCATTGCCCACATACAGCCTAGCCGGCTGGGCATAAAGGAACTGGACCCACGGATAAATGGACGGGCATCGCTGGTGAACCTCTTGGAGAAAAACTGTACGGTCGACCATGTTGAAGGCATTGGAGAAGTCTACTGTAAGCATAGCCAGAGACCCATCCGCATGAAAAGAGTTGAGGAACCTGTTGGCACTGTGGAGCACCGCCTCTGCCCCATTTGGTACCCCTACTCCAAATTGAAAGTTCCCCAGGTACTGGGCAATGTCTTTCCCAACCTTCTTCATTGCCACCTTAGAAACTAGCCTTCGCCAAATGCCCCCCACAGCAATAGGCCGAATTCCATTATCGGGCTTCAATAAGGGGGTGAGGGGGGCCGATGCAATGAACTCGGCCAGCGTCTTAGGGCAGGCCCCCCTAAGCCATAGGTTGACAACTTCAGTGATGGCCGCGAGCAACCCTGAGGAAGTCACTGAGCCTTCACCCCAGTAGCATCCAACAGGTGTTGGGCCCGTATCCCGTCCCTACCACAAGATGTCCCTTTAGGGAAAGATCGGATACATTTAAGCACACAACCCTCATCTACTGATAGAGCGGGTTGGGCGATGGGGTTAGAAGGAAAGGATGGAGGCGGCACCACTGGGTGTTTATCAATGAGGGCCTTCATGGTCGATTCACATAGGGGGGTGACTCCACTAGAGCACAACACCTTTACCGCTGCCGTGAAATGACCATCCCTGACTTTTCGAAGACATTGTTTTATGTTAGGTTCGCTTGCATTGTCCTCTCCCATTTTGGCTTCTCCCCTAGATACCGAGACATCCCCTGTGCTATCCAAAAGGGAAGAAACCAAGACCGCAAACCCAGACCCATCTTTCCATTCTCCAAGCGCTTGCATGATGCTACTACACTGCAGAGATTTCCTGTTCCCTGATCTTCGCTCTTGCCTGGAGGACGGTCTGATCACCTTCAGGGTTAACCGTGGAAGCAATAACAATTGGACCCAATTGTCAACCGAGCTTGGCGACGCCACTATTTTGCGTAAAGCACCTGTTAACGCTTGAGCAAACATCAGACGACAACTAGGGGGGATGCTTTTAACAGTCTGAATAGGGAGGGAAAAGACACGCTCGAGGAGGGCAACATCCCCAACCATCCCGGTTGGGTGACGTGGGTTTGCGTCGTCTACCGTTGGACATGGTTTCCGTATCCCAACGGGTCCTTCAACGGGTCGAATCTATACGACCCAACATGCCAAATTTGACGAAGATGTGTTTCCCTTTCTCACCTCCTCCACAAAATCCGACACCACAAATCTTCCTTTCGCAAATTTTGAAGATTTTTTACCTACCCCAACATCCCATAACCATCCCAACCCTACTACATCTCCCACCGAACCACCACCAACACCCACATGCTCTCAATGTCCTTTTACCTAACCTCATCACACTGACTCCTCACCTCACAGTCCCTCACCCGAACCCTCATCCCCAACCTCACCAAACATATCAACTAACCACTCACATCCAAGCCCACCATCGGCCCAATCCTTTACAACTGAAACACCTTCACTCCCTACTGACCAAACACCTCCTTCGGCCCAACAGGCCACCTCGGACCCAACCTCAATCTCGAACCACTCCACAGACTCGACCCAACCTTCCATCCCAGCCCAATCCTCTTCTTCAACTCAAACTCAAAGCCCACAAAACTCACTGATTCCAAATACCAACAATCATCCCATGACCACTAGCTCCAAAAACGGTATTTTCAAACCAAAACACTTTGCTAACTTATCTCAGTTTTCCACTCACCCTCTTCATCATTCCCTTTTATCATGCCACGTACCCAAAGGCATAAAACCCGCTTTGAAAGATGCCAAATGGGTTCGTGCAATGAATGAGGAACTCCAAGCCTTACATTCCAACAACACATGGAACCTTGTTCCTCATCCCGCTTCCACTAATATCATCGGCTCTAAATGGATATATCGGATAAAATACAAGTCTGATGGTTCTATTGATCACTACAAAGATCGACTTGTGGTGCAAGGTTTCAATCAAATTCCGGGTCTAGATTGCTCTCATACTTTTAGCCCTGTTGTCAAGTCTTCCACAATTCGAGTTGTCCTAAGTCTTGCCACCATTCATCATTGGAACTTACGACAACTCGACGTCAACAATGCTTTTCTAAATGGCAAACTTATGGAAACGGTGTTCATGGAACAACCACCAGGTTTCCAAGATCAAAACCATCCGACTCATGTTTGTAAACTAAATCGTGCCATTTATGGCCTTAAACAACCTCCACGAGCTTGGTTTCAACGATTAAGTTCATTTTTAATTGCTCTTGGTTTCACATGTAGTCGAGCCGATCCATCATTATTCATTTTCAATAATAATGGTACTTTAATTTACATCCTTGTCTATGTAGATGACATAATCATCACGGGTAACAATGAAAACTTTATAAACAACTTTACTCGTCAACTACACAAGGAATTCAAAATTAAAAATCTTGGTTCCCTAAGTTTCTTTCTTGGTTTAGAAGTCACCCACACAAAAACCGGCCTCTTTCTCAATCAATCTAAGTATGCCTATGACATACATTCTCGAGCCGGCCTTCTTGACTCCAAACCAGTTGCCACGCCGCTCACACCCAAAGACATCTTCAACTCTACCGGTGAACCTTTTCATGATCCAACCCTTTATCGCTCTCTTGTTGGTGCCCTCCAATACTTAACTATAACCCGTCCAGATCTTTCCTTCGCTGTCAATTAAGCTAGTCAATATCTTCATTATCCTACCACTAATCATTTTCAACTTGTCAAACACATTCTTCGTTATGTCAAGGGAACTTTATCTCATGGATTAACGTTTGATAGGCCACCTAACACTGTTTTATTAGGTTTTTCTGATGCAGATTGGGCTCGTTGCATTGACACACGCAGATCAACATACGGTTATTGCATTTATTTGGGAGGGAATTTGGTATCTGGAGTGCAAAGAAGCAACCCACTGTAGCTTGTTCAAGTTGTGAATCGGAATATAGGGCCATGGCGAATACCGCTACGGACTTAATTGGATAACTCATCTACTACGTGAAGTACATGCCTTGCCACCGGGACCGCCAACTCTATTGTGTGACAACAAAAGTGCTCTTTTTCTAAGTCAAAATCCGATATCACACAAGAGAGCAAAACACATCGATCTTGACTATCACTTCATTCGAGAGTTAGTTGCTGCAGGTCGGCTCCACACAAAGTTCATATCGACGGATCAACAAGTAGCCGACATCTTCACGAAAAGTCTCCCCAAGCCATTATTCGAAAAATTCCGGACAATGCTTCGTCTTCAACCACCACCGACTCGCATTGACGGGGGTATTAGGCATCCCAAGACACCAATCTAGTCAACACATTCAAGGCATCCCAAGACATATGCCTCCAAGCTCTCATTCTAGTCCACACATTCAATGACCTTTATGTATAGAATTTTTAATTATGTCATAGGAGGATTTCTCTCTTAATTACTTGTAACAATTCTTGTATATAAACCTTGTAATATCTTAATAGAAATCATCAAAGTTGTTACACTTTCAGGATGGTGTTTTAGATGGCATATAATATAAGTGGATATGTTATATTATTATTATTATTATTATTTGGATTTGGGTTTTGATAGGCCATATATCATCATGTTTGAAAGTCAATTGTCAACTGGTCAAAGCCACTTTGTTATCTGCCAGCAAGATTTAAAGTTTGATGAGAAACGAGTGGATATTGTTTGTTAAAGAAACATAGATATTTATTCAAACATAGATAAAATTATAACATTGTTTGTTACATATTATTCAAGCATTGATAGGATGACCAGAGGAATCGATCTAATTAGGTGTAGAAGTTGACAGACAAAGGATCATCACTGAGTGTTAAACGCGCCACTCCATTATCGTCTATAGTTGTTCCAATATCTCTGCACATAACCTTACAGTTGCTGCAGACACTCGGGCAGAAAACAAACTTATAACCGTCCGTAGTTTTCTCAATCTTAAACCAGTTATCCAATGTATCGGGTCCCGGGTTTCCTTCAACACCTCCCATCATGACAACGTATTGTTTCATAGCTTTATCGTACTTCAACTTCCATACATTTGACTCGTGGCAAAGGGTGGAACCTGAAAACTTTATGTTGGCGTCTGTGGAAAGGCGAATCACCCCTTTTTAGGATTGACTGGAGTGATGGTAAACGGGTGGCCCCACCCTTCGGTTTGGTATTGTACAACGCCTGCTGGACAAGTCTTGTTGCCCACTGCTGCGGGTAAGATGCTGCCACTAAAACCATCTATGTCTGTCGGGATAGCGTAGTATTCGACCCCTGTGCGAAGGTTTTTTCCGTAGACATCGAGCACGGGACCGGGGGCTGAATTGGCCTTGAAGAGGCACAGGGTGAATGCAAGTGATAAGAAGATGAGTGTTTTCATTTTTGAATAAGTTGAACCATGTAGATTGTGTATGGAGCTTTTATAAATGTTAAATTAAAAAAAAGGGAATTTGGATTTTAACACCCTGAACTATTGACAATTGGCCGCTGACGCACTGAACTATAAAATTGAACAATATCGCACTGTATTTTCAACTTATTGGCCTGTATCACCCTCAGACTAACCATGGTTAATTTTTGCTAACGTGGCATGGTGACGTGTCCATGTTTGCTGACGTGGTATGGGGAATAAGCTGACATGGCCTGGACACATCACCTGCCACGTCAGCAAAAATGGACACGTCACCATGCCACGTCAGCAAAAATTAACCTTGGTTAGTTTGAGGGTGATACAGGCCAATAAGTTGAAAGTACAGTGCGATGTTGTTCAATTTTGTAGTTCAGTGCGTCAGCGGCCAATTGTCAATAGTTCAGGGTGTTAAAATCCAATCTCCCTTAAAAAAAAAAAAACCATGCTGAACATGAATGTTGTTAGTTTGAAGTGCTGGTAGTTTTAGAAGAAAAATAAACAGTTGAATTTGGATGTGGGTTATGACTTCTAGTATGCTATAGTGAGTCAAGCATTTTGAATGTTCTTTATTAAATAATTTATAATTCTTTATTATTAAATTTTGTTCATCCATAAAAAGTCCGTTGGATTAAAAAAAACATGTTGAACATGAATGTTGTTAGGTTGAAGTATTGGTAGTTTTAGAAACCCCGTTTATGGTTGTGTGCATATAATGTATATATGTCTGCCTTTTGGGGGTAAAAGTAAAGTTGCACTAATTTTAACGTTATTTTACTAATTTTGTGAAAATATCGAAAAATGATGGACAGTTAATCATACATCATGTGGTGGTGTTGATAGTCAAAAGACAAGGAGGTACATGGACCAATCGAGTTTGTCTCGATTGTTAAGTATTATGTGCCTTATGTCCAAGGCTTGATACAAAACTGCTATCGAGCCAGGGGTCTCACTGGAAGCAGCCTCTCTTCCCACAAGGTAGAGGTAAGGTTGTCTACATTTTACCTCCCTCAGACCTTACATTAGCTTTTGCTATTGATGTGATTAACTGAGTATGATAATGATAAAGTCTTATAAGGTGAATGTATAGATGGTTAATAGGCAAGGCTACAAACCTTCTAGTAAAAAGTTCATTTGTTTTTGTTTGTTTGTTTTTTTTTAATAAATGAATTGAATCTTGATGTCCTAAAGAATAGCAATGTTAAATGTTGGGGCATTGGATTTTAATAATCTAAAGTTTGGGTCATTGACTGATAATAATCCAAACTTTAACGTTGGCCCAGGATAATCCCAAGTGGACATGTAGGTGTCAAAAATAAAACTCCGTTAACTCTAAACTAACTGGGTTAGTGTATGCTGACGTGACAGGTGACGTGGCATGCTGACGTGTACAAAAATGATGACGTGGCATGCTGACCTGTCATGATGACTTGGAAAAGAAATTACTGTCACGTCAAAAAAAAAAGGTTTATTATTGACCAAACGTTAAAGTTCGGATTATTATTGGCCAATGGGAAAATTTTGGATTATTTAATACCCCCTATTTATTATTATAAATCCTTAAAACAAAACACCTAACTTTGTTCACCACCACTATTAAACCACCACCAGCCACCTCCTCAACGACCACCACCATCATTTTTGTCAACTTCCTCTGCCATCAATTATCTTCAAACCAACATCGCAATCCTTTCGTCAAAAATGATCGCAATCATTTCACCAAAAATGATGGTGGTGGTGGTGGTGGAAGGTGTTGGTGAACGAAGTTGGGTGTTTTGTTTTAAGGATTTATAATAATGTTTTAAGGATTTATAATAATAAATACGGGTATTAAATAATCCAAAGTTTTTCCCATTTGTCAATAATAATCCGAACTTTAACGTTTGGCCAATAATAAACCTTTTTTTCTGACGTGGCATTAAATTTTTTTTCCAAGTCATCATGACACGTCACCTGCCAGTCTGCCACGTCAGCATACACTAACCCAGTTAGTTTATAGTTAACGAAGGTTCATTTTTGACACCCACATGCCCACTTGATATTATCCTGGGCCAACGTTAAAGTTCGGATTATTATCAGCCAATGACCCAAACTTTGGATTATTAAAATCCAATACCCCTTAAATGTTTGAACTTTGATGTCCTAAAAAAATATTTTGGGCCGCATCTTTTGAGAATTTTCACTCAATGCGAACTTTCCATAGAAATCAAATGGATGTGTAAACAAAGAGCTAGCTAACCTTTTTAACTCTGAAACTGGAAGGCAACGAAAGTCTCCTAATCTCAATCAACAGAAGATACCAAACATGACAAAAAGACGTCCACACCCAACCATCTGAAAAACCTTCAACTAAGTTTGATGGTTCTCACGGTTCAATTAGCACTTGGTTCTCTTAGGATCCACATCCTATTGTTTTACATAGTTTGTATCGATTTCGGTACCGGCACTGTAAATAACATAAAGTACCGAAAGCTAGCTACTCATATTAAAACCGAAAACCATAAAAATGTATACATGTATGTGTACCAAAGCACGTGCAAAATCTTTTACGATACCTAAACTTACTTTATCTTAAATACAATTTTGTTTTCAGTAAAATTTATATTAAAATTCAGTGATAAATGAAATATAGTTAAAATTAATGAGTTAAGTACGTATAGTATTATTTAAAGAAATATTAAACATGTTACATGATGTTATTATTTATAGGAATAATGGAAATAAATAATCCCAACTATTGACTATTGGCCAATAACAGTCCCAACTACGAAAATTACCAATAGTGGTCCCAACTTTCGACATATTGGAATATAATGGACCCAAACTAACGGAGGTCTAACTCCGTTAGTGTGGTGCTGACGTGGCATGCCACGTTGGATGCCACGTAGGATCATTTTTGTCACCTAGGATGCCACGTAGAATCATTTTGCCACCTAGGATGCCACGTAGGATCATTTTGCCACCTAAGATGCCACGTCAGCATCACACTAACGGAGTTAAACCTCCGTTAGTTTGGGTCCATTATATTCCAATATGTTGAAAGTTGGGACCACTATTGGTAATTTCGTAATTGGGACTGTTATTGGCCAATAGTCAATAGTTGGGATTATTTATTTGGGATATTGGATTATAATAACCCAAACTATTGGAAATTGGCCACTGGCACCCTGAACTAAAAAATTGGCCGTATACAACCTAAACTATTAACATGTTGGAATCTAGCACCCAACTAACTGACGCCGTTAGTTGGGTTGCTGACGTGGCACATCCGGATGACGTGGCGTGCTGATTTGTCCCTCATTTAATCCAGTCAGCTTCTGATGTGTAATACTCATTGAATAAAAAAAAAAAAACAAAACAAAAAATCCACGTGGGCATTTCTAATATTTATATAAATATTTGGGCAAAATCTAACCCTAACAAGCTCATCTCCTTCTCTGAACATCGATGAACACCCACTAACCCTAATTTCCAAATTCGACCAACCCTTAGATCAAACAACACAAAAACTTAATGATATGAGCTCGTCGTCTACCTCTGCCTCAAGTGGGAACAGAAACCCTAAAAAATTCATAGTGGATTTGGATGCAAACGTGTACTGCCACCATGATTCCCTCGCCGTCCTTAGAGTAGCTGGACCTAACAGTCTTCGGCATGGGGAACGATTTTATGGTTGCCCTAATTGGCCAGTAAGTCAATCCTTTTATTCTTCCTCTGTTTTTCCTTTGACTGATTGATGAAATGTCTTTAATATGATCTTGTATAGAGAACCGACTGCAAATTCTTTATGTGGGAAGAAGATTTTGAAAATATGTTAAAATCATATGCAAAAGGGAGGCCTACATATGAAGAACTGAAAATTCAGAATTTGGAGCTACAGAAAACGATGTTAGAAGAAGAGAACAAGAGATTGAAAGGTTGCATTATGAACAAGTCCAACCAGAAGGTTCAATTTGTAATATGTTTAGTAGTAGGCATTATAGTTTGGTGGATTATGATGGGATAAAAAAGTTGGATTGTAGGTGTGTTGTTTATGTATTTTGTAAGGAATGTAATGAAAGTGTTGAATGTAATGAAAGTGTTGAATGTAATGAAAGTGTTTTGACCCATTTGTAACAATGATGTTTTGACCCATTTGAAACCTACTGGAACAATATGACCATTATGACCCATTTGTAACCATGATGTTTTGACCCATTATAACCCATTTCCAAATGCTGAAACCTGCTGATACAAGTATGAACCATTTGTAACAATGATGTTTTGACCCATTTGAAACCTGCTGATACAACTATGACCCATATATCATGCTGAAACCTGCACAAACCATTAATCACCTACAGAGACCCATCATGGACAAACCATTAAAGCACACATGAAGGATGTTTCACAGCTGGATCCTGTATAATCAGCTTCTGGATCAGTACTTAGGTATCCAGGTGGGACAGTTAGGAGTTCAAATGTTGAGTTGGGATTTGTTTTTTGTAAAATCTCCAAGTATGAACCAATCTTTCCATAATGCTCCTTCATAGATCCATGTAACTTCCTATGGGCAGAGGACTTAGCTTTATAGGCCAACCACTTTCTTATGATGACCTTGTATTTGTTTTTCATAGCTGCACATATTTCTTTGGCAGACCAGTTTGGGTTAGCTTTAAACATTGGCAGGAAATCAACAGCAATGAAATCAGCTATTAATTGTCTTTTCTTGATCATATTTCTCTGGCATGTATGTTTGTCCTTCACTGATTTAACAATGAAAGCCTCTTTCCCTTTATGAAATGAACAATATAGACTAAATGGACAACCTTTGATACACTTAACCCCTATACGGCCATTAGCATTCCTCTCACTCTTTGCAATTTTCAGATTCCTACCATTAGCCAATGCATACTTTTTCACAGCCAATTTAAAAGCTACCCTAGATGGAAACCTTATGCCAACTTCCCACTTAAACTTGTTCCAATCTGTTCTATCACTCACAACTGGAGCAGATTTTGTGTACTTTTTGCCCCTTATATCATCATCTGAACTATCACCTGGAGTGTTTACATCCCCATCTGATTCCTCATAACTACTATCACCATGTATAGTAGATACCCCCACTAGTTCCTGACTAATTGTAACACCCCAACCGATGGCGGAAACATCGGGATGTCACGTATTGATGATTGTTCAATAGCTCATGGTAAATAATAGATTTCATTATATGATTTAAATAAATTACATACAATTGTTCTACAAGAATTCGTACATCAAATTGAATAAAACTATGCACACATCTTCAAGCATTAATTCAGATCTTCAAGCAAGTAGAACCTGAAACATGTTAAGTTGAAAATATTTTGGGTCAACAAAAGTTGGTGAGAATTACATAGGTTTTGATAATCGAATAAAATTGTTGTGCAATTCATGTGTCATGGCAATCTAGTCCATATGCGAAAACATACTAGAAGTAAATCGAGTGCATAATCAACCTTGTGACTGTTGTATTGTGGTACATCCCATACGCTCATGGTTCACTCGTTTATATTGCAGTAACAAACACCCACGTAACCTTTGTAGGAGGCACGTATCCGAGTGGGATTGTCAGTCCAATAGATCTATCAATGTATATCGTTTGGCTGATGAATGTTTATGCTAGAATTGTGCTTACCCTAGTCATGTTCAAGACATAATGCAACATAGAAAATACACATAGACACATTGATGATTGAATTGCATGAATAATGTTGTAACATGTTTCACCCCAAAAATGGTGATAAATAGAAAAGGGGCTATGTAAAACTCACCTTAGCAAAATGTTATGTCTCGTGAAAAAAAAATAGAATAATGTGTTGTGAATGTATGCGAGGCGAATCCCAAAGACTCAACAACGTAGCTAGTCCAATTTGAAGAAAACGAAAAAGAAAGAATATCAAGCTTCCAATTCGCCAATTATAAGAGCTTATAATCAAAGCTTCAATTGTAGAAGTAATAGACTATAGAAGAAAGGTATGAGGGAAAGTTTAATCGGATTGAAACAATTAGAGGTGCAAAGTATAATGAGTCATAGGTGGGTTTTTATACTAGTTTTGGATTCAATTAGCCATTAAAATTGGTCAACACCATAAAGTAAGGTTTTATGATGAATTGACTATTTGACTAAGACTTTGACTGTTTGACTAAGACTTTGACTAGGACTTTGACTATTTGACTCAAGGCTTTATTTAAAAAAAAAATCTTGTATGTGAAAAAAAAAAAATTAGAATCATATTATTATTATTATTATTTATATACATTTATGTATGTATATAAGTTGTGAGTTAGGATAAATAAAGACTTAGGCACATTTGTATAATATTAATGATAAAGGTGTAATAAAAAAAATATATATATATATAAGGGCTTTTTATGTATTAAAATTTTGGGGAAAATTTTGCGATGTTACAGTCTCCCATACTTTTGGAAACTTCGTCCCGAAGTTTATTGAAAACACAGGGTTGAAGGTGATTGGGTAGAAATTAGGACAAGGGTGGTTTGGGAAGTTTCGAGTTAAGGCATGACATAAATTTATAGGTAACAGAATAAAATGTTTCGAATAATTTGGGTAAGAGTTTTGATATGTGTGAGTTTTAAGGGTTGGATTAGGTTCATCTGAAATAGCAAGGAGAATAAGAATCTTAAGTTTTAGGACTCCTAAAAGAAATGCATGAGTTGATTGACTATAGAAAGACTAAATGAACTACCAGGTAACTAGAGTTTATAATTGGTTATTTACTGAAAACCTTGATAGAATTTCACACTACCTTAACGTACCTGTAAATTCATGATTACGTTCCGGACCGCAATCACCAATTTACCTTACATTAAAGTTTTGCGTCCTTCTATATCTCCACCGATTGTTGAGCAGGTCCGATAGCCTCCACCAGTCGTGGAGTAGGTTGTAGGGCCTCTCCCGACTGTTGAAAAGGCATAATGACCTCTACCAATCGTTGAGTAGGTTCGATAGCCTCCACCAGTCGTGGAGCAGGTTGTAGGGCCTCTCCCGACTGTTGAAAAGGCATGATGACCTCTATTAAGTGCAGCATTTATTATACACATAGGTTGCAAATTGATAACATGTTTATGCAAGCAAGTATAACAAGCACAGTATATGAGTTGTAGTTGTATAGATTTATATAATTAGTTCACATTCAAACAATCATGCACCATGTAACAACTCTCAGACAAATATTTTATTACTTGAATCAAATAGCGTCAATACATAGAATAAAAGCAACTAATAGTCAAATGGTGAGACTTGCGGTTAGGTAGCTGGAGGATCTTGATCTCTGTTTAGTTTAGGGCATCGGTTACGGAAGTGATTTAGGTAATGAATGTTCAATAAGATATGGGTTGAATGAAGGACAATGAGGTAATATAAGGAATGTAATCATTTATTCATTTAATTAAAATGAATAAACGAAAACGTTGACTTATCAAAGATTCTAGATTCTAATAACATATGAAGACATGCTTTAGCCTATAAGTGAACACTCATCCCGAGAATTCCCAGGTAGGCATCCGGGTCCCTCGTCTGATTGGGATATATGCGCAATGCCAGCCTAGACAGAAGACTTAGAATACAGGCGTTCACCCTTCCAGATTGCACGTGTTCGTTATTAAAATCTAGAACTTCGACAAGATCTCAAGGTGGTTCAGGCTAAACCTGAGGATTTTGTCCTATTAGTCTAAGAGTAGATCCAATGGTGGAAAGCAACCTTCTTGTAAGGATAAAAGTAGGGATAAGAAGTAGGAGGGAGATAGAGAATAGCAAGTAAAAGAAGCAAGTACTGGTTAAATCCTATGGTTATAGACTAGATTATTTTTTTTTCTAATAACCTAATTCCCTATAACCATGGCTCTGATACCAATCTGTAACACCCCAACCGATGGCGGAAACATCGGGATGTCACGTATTGATGATTGTTCAATAGCTCATGGTAAATAATAGATTTCATTATATGATTTAAATAAATTACATACAATTGTTCTACAAGAATTCGTACATCAAATTGAATAAAACTATGCACACATCTTCAAGCATTAATTCAGATCTTCAAGCAAGTAGAACCTGAAACATGTTAAGTTGAAAATATTTTGGGTCAACAAAAGTTGGTGAGAATTACATAGGTTTTGATAATCGAATAAAATTGTTGTGCAATTCATGTGTCATGGCAATCTAGTCCATATGCGAAAACATACTAGAAGTAAATCGAGTGCATAATCAACCTTGTGACTGTTGTATTGTGGTACATCCCATACGCTCATGGTTCACTCGTTTATATTGCAGTAACAAACACCCACGTAACCTTTGTAGGAGGCACGTATCCGGGTGGGATTGTCAGTCCAATAGATCTATCAATGTATACCGTTTGGCTGATGAATGTTTATGCTAGAATTGTGCTTACCCTAGTCATGTTCAAGACATAATGCAACATAGAAAATACACATAGACACATTGATGATTGAATTGCATGAATAATGTTGTAACATGTTTCACCCCAAAAATGGTGATAAATAGAAAAGGGGCTATGTAAAACTCACCTTAGCAAAATGTTATGTCTCGTGAAAAAAAAATAGAATAATGTGTTGTGAATGTATGCGAGGCGAATCCCAAAGACTCAACAACGTAGCTAGTCCAATTTGAAGAAAACGAAAAAGAAAGAATATCAAGCTTCCAATTCGCCAATTATAAGAGCTTATAATCAAAGCTTCAATTGTAGAAGTAATAGACTATAGAAGAAAGGTATGAGGGAAAGTTTAATCGGATTGAAACAATTAGAGGTGCAAAGTATAATGGGTCATAGGTGGGTTTTTATACTAGTTTTGGATTCAATTAGCCATTAAAATTGGTCAACACCATAAAGTAAGGTTTTATGATGAATTGACTATTTGACTAAGACTTTGACTGTTTGACTAAGACTTTGACTAGGACTTTGACTATTTGACTCAAGGCTTTATTTAAAAAAAAAATCTTGTATGTGAAAAAAAAAAAATTAGAATCATATTATTATTATTATTATTTATATACATTTATGTATGTATATAAGTTGTGAGTTAGGATAAATAAAGACTTAGGCACATTTGTATAATATTAATGATAAAGGTGTAATAAAAAAAATATATATATATATAAGGGCTTTTTATGTATTAAAATTTTGGGGAAAATTTTGCGATGTTACACTAATCTTCCCCTCACCTTCACCTTCTTTTAAACACTCTTCTAACACCTTCTTCTTAGCTAAAACATCTTCCTGGCTTGCTTGTTTAACTGCTGCAATTGATTCCCTCCATTCATCATCCTCTCTATCAGACTCACAACCAATTACTTCTTCATATATTGCCTCATCTATTAAACTTTCATCTTCTTCTGAAGACTCAACTTCTGACCCATCTAAGTTGCAATTAAAGTCACTATCTTCTGAGTCACTGCCCTCACCAACATTCACATCAGCATCTTGAACTTGAAACTCAGGTAGCACACTGTCCTCATCAAGATTCACATAAGTGTCTTCAACTTGTAACTCAGTTAACTGAATATTCACAGCTGTGTCTTCAACACACTTTCCCTTGTCAGATACTAGATCTACAATCTTATCAGATAGAGAATCAGGTACAAGTCTACTAGCAGTCTTCCTGGTATAACCCTTCTTCTTAGGAGTACTTTGAGTTGATGGTAATGGGCTTTCATGAATAGTGGGTTGGGCTGTAGGTGGTGGGCTGGCCTGTAGATTGTGGGCTTTAGGTTGTTTAATTTGGGCTGGGCTAGCACTAGAAGGACCAACTGGTGTACTTAATGGACCATCTTGTATATAAATTTTCAAACCTTTTGCATTGGAAAGCAGGTCCTTTACAATGGCCAAAACATCTGCATCACTTACTAATCTTTTCAAATTCCCGTCATTAGTCATGCCAAACATTTCAAAATCTCTTGATTCATATATACGAGTTTCCATAACATAATCGACTAACTCAAAAAAAGATAACATATCAACATCTATCTTAAAGACCTTTGACTTACCTCCAACATACTTGAGATCAGGGTGGACAACCTCAAATGTTCCAGAGTAAAACAACTTCACTTCGATTTCCGTCATGGGAAAATTAGGGCTTCAATGTTCAGCTTGAATTTAGGGTTTTATAGTTGAACGAGTTGGAATTTAGGGATGAAATTGAGAATTTAGGGTTTGAGAGTTGGATCGTGTTTGTCTGATTGTTAAGAAATGATTTGGTTTGAAGTGTTTAAGTGTTTGTTTATATACGTGGATTTTTTGTTTTGTTTTTTTTGTTTTTATTCAATGAGTATTACACATCAGAAGCTGACTGGATTAAATGAGGGACAAATCAGCACGCCACGTCATCAGGATGTGCCACGTCAGCAACCCAACTAACGGCGTCAGTTAGTTGGGTGCTAGATTCCAACATGTTAATAGTTTAGGTTGTATACGGCCAATTTTTTAGTTCAGGGTGCCAGTGGCCAATTTCCAATAGTTTGGGTTATTATAATCCAATATCCCTATTTATTTCCATTATTCCTTATTTATATTGTTCATGTTCTATCATTTCACTTAACGATGGAATTTCTTGTTTGTGTTCTTTCGTTTATATACAAACAAAAACAAATGTACTTCCCACCATGAGGTTTGTAGCCCTACCTATTACCCATCTGAAAACCTTCAACAAAGTTTGATGAGAAACGGGGCACCGGACGAATAGGCGTACTTCCTCTACTTTCAGAAGACACAAGGCATGAAGTAGATGGAATCCAAATACCTCTATAAACCAAAGGATACCGCAATTGGGATCCTGTAGTTAGCCAATGTGCGAGTAGCCAATTTGATAGAGACTTATTAAGTCCTAAATTCAAATCTATGCAATGGTGTATTTTTTGTAAAATACAATAAGGGGTAACATTAGTCGCCGTTAAAAAAATTAGCCAACCTCCACACAAAGCATTTAAATTTGATTGGAACTAGTGTGTGCAAATATGAATTTTTTTGAAGGTTTTTTTTTTTTTTAATTATTTTTGCTTCACAAGTTTCGTTTAAATTTATAAAATGGTTTTAAACGTATAGGCAAGTACAACTATTGTATAGCAGTACAGCTGGGTTTAAAAGCAAATGTCGACCCCTTTAGTGTCTCACACTACTAGGGGCGGACCTAGCATTGGCTTGGGGCCACGTCCGTTACCTATCGGTTTTTCGTGCGTAGTGGGAAAAAATTAATTTTTTTTTTGTAAAACGTCACCTGTAAAATAAATTTTACGGTAATACTAAAATTAATTTCTGCTACCTCAAAATAAATTTTACGTTACTCGAAAAAATTTATCGAACTCGAATTAACTAATATTATACCCAAACACTAACCCAACTAAACTAACTAGATACCCAAGAATATTAACATAATTAACCCAAACCTTAACAATAACCCAAGCCCAAACCAGCCCACCCCACCCTAACCACTAAGACTTAACAAAAAAAAATATATATATATAGATCCTGGCTCCGCATCACTTCTGACCTTCTTTCTATCCTCACTCTTTTGCCCCAATTCCCCAAAACTCGAATTGGGAACCACTTGAGCCCTCCTCCACCCTCCTTTGTGACTCCGCCCCCCGTAGCCATCCATGTCCGCCCTTGCAGCCGTGAAGTGTCACTTGTGACTTGTAAGTATTCTTTTTTTTTTTTTTAAATAGTTATAATTGATGTTTTATATTTTGTGTTTTGTAATCTGCGTTGTATAATTTGTGTTTTGGATGTTACAACTTATTTTTGATTAATTAATTATTGATTAGGTTTGTGACTTTTTGCGATTATAAAGATGAAACCACGTTTCTAATCCTAAACCATATTCTAAGTTTGACATACCTAATATTGTAACATTTTCTATGATATATCCGAATGATTTTAGTGAAGAGGAAGGATGGTGTCTTTCGGGTAGGGTTGGCAATGGGTAACCTGTGTAAGACACGATTAGACCTGTTAACTGAAAATTACACTATGCCATTTTTTTGTTTTTTTAAAATAATTAGAATTAAGAGGCAAATATCCATCATTTCTCCTTTTTGGTACATAAAATGTATAACTGTGTTATAAACATGGATATAAAGTAGTTAAACAAGTCGTGTTCATGTTTAGAACTTGTGTTGCTCGCGTCGTCAGAGACCTGTTAAACCTGCTAAGACACGATTTGTCAGCCCTATTTTCGGGTGATCTAACGGTATTTTATCACACATTAAGGAAGATGATAAATTTGCAAAATTAAATGTAATGTGTCACCTTGCTCGTGTAATGGTAGAAACCGGAAAACATAAAACATTTCCTTTGGTCTATTAGGTGTCTGTTGCAGCCGCAACCGTAACTGTTAATTGGTATTTTTCTAAAATGAAGCTTATCAAGACGGATTTATGCAATAGAATGGGTGAGGACTATTTGAACAATGCTTTAATTTGTGCGGTCAAAAGAGAAACTTTTGGTAAAGTAAAAGAAGACAACGTAATGACTCGATTTTAAGAACCGAAGATCAGTGGCAGATCTAGGCCACAAAATCAGTAGTAACGCTTTTCATTTTAGTAGCAACATTTTTCAAATTTCGTAAAAAAAAACCAAATTTTCGACTACGCGCGCGAAGTTGAGCTGCAACGTCCGCGACCGCTGCTTCTTCCCTATGTGCGCCCCTACCGAAGATGCGAAATCTATTAGGTATTTGCGTAACTTTATCTATTATCATATATATATATTTTTTTATTTCGTTTACATTGAATGAAACTACGGCGAAAAAAAATTGAACGTTAATCGTGTTTTTCTAGATCCGCCACTCCACACTACTCACCCCTTGACCCTTCTTGTTTAGTCGGACCAAAGATAGAGTGGTGTTTTGTAAAAGCAAACTTTATAAACATAAAAATAAAGATAGGGATGACAATCAAACAAAGATATGATGATATCCTTTAATTCAAGAAGTAATATTTAATTTGTTTGATAAACAAACAGATATTTATTCAAACATAGATAAAACAACAACGTTATTAGTTACATATTTATTCAAGCATCGATAGAACAGCTGACGAATCAACCATATTTAGAGTTAGAAGCCGAAAGACAAAGGTTCACCACCAAGTACCAAACGTGACACACCATTATTGTCTATAGCTGTTCCAATATCCCCGCACATAGTCTTACAGTAGCTGCAGACACTCGGGCAGAAAACAATCTTATAATAGCCATCCGCAGCTTTCTCAAACTTAAACCAGTTATTCAGTGTTTCGGGTCCAGGGTTCCCTTCAACACCTCCCATCGTGACAACATATTGTTTCATAGCTTTATCGTATTTTAACCTCCATACATTTGACTCATGACACATGTTGGAATCTGAGAGCTTTATTTTGACGTCTGTAGAATGACGGATCACACCTTTTTTAGGATTGACGGGAATCATAGTTAAAGAGTGACCGCGCCTTCGTTTTGGGTTGTAAAAGCAACTCCAACTGGACAAGTCTTGTTGGTCAATGCAGGTGGAAAGATGAAGCCAATGTGATCATAACCAACTTTAATCTTAAGAGAGGTTAGCATTCAACTCCTGTGCGAAGGCTTTTCCTGTAGTAATCGAGCACAGGATCGGGTGTTGAATTCGCCTTGAAGAAGCATAGGATGAATACAAATGAGAAGAAGATGAGTGTTTTCATTTTTGAATAAGATGAATGATGTGGATTGTGTGTGTGTGTTATGGTGGTTTTTATAGAAGGACGGGAGCTTTAGATTTAAAAACAAGGTGAACATGAGTGTTTGTTGGTTTGGAATTTTGGTAGTTTTAGAAGGAAAAATAAACAGGTTAATTTGGATGTAGATTTTGACTCCTAATGAATTAGTGAGTCAAGCAATTTGAATATTGTTGCTTATATAATTTAACACTCTTTATTATCAAATTTCGTTATTAAAATATAGCAGGTTTATAGGTGGTGGGGAGCTTTAGATTTAGAATCCTGATGAGCATGAATGTTTGTTGGTTTGGAGTTTTGGTAGTTTTAGAAGGAAAATTAAACAGGTTAATTTTGGATGTAGGTTATGACTCCTAGTAGATTAGTAAGTCAAGCATTGATTAAATAATTTAACACTCTTTATTATTAAATTTTGTTATTAAACTAGTGGGACCATTCATGCTTTGCGATGGTTCGAAACATAGATAAAAATAAGCAAATTGTAAACGTGACGATTAAAAAAAGCACGTGATTTATATGAGAGTCAAGGAAAAATTATGACGTTGTATACAAATCGAAATTATTAAAACAAATTTTACACCAAAACGTATGCAAAGGTAAACACGATGGTCGTGCATTGTAACCGATCGGTTAAAACGCAGGTAAAAAAAAAGACATTGCAACGTTGTATTTTGAGATAAGCACCGGGCGGTTTTAAAAACCGAACGATTTAAAATACCCGGCAGGTTTAAAAACAACGTTATGAAAATTCATGTCAAAACGTAGGAAAAATAGCTCGCATGGAGTGTTAATGTAACTTAGGTTGTCTTTAAAACCCCCTACCCCCATTCAAATTTCCATGGATATGGGGAAGAGTTTATGGGATATCAAACGGACTAAAATATCAATGGACAAGTCTTATAAGGTGTATGTGTAGATGGTTAATAGGTAGGGCTACAAACCTTTCAGTAGGAAGTTAATTTGTTTTTGTTTGTTTATAAACGAACGAACAACCTTAATGAAATATCAAACAACCTTCGAGTTAAGCATAAATGTATAGTATTACTTAATGAAATATCGAACACGTTACAGGACGTTTAAGAACATAAATGAACAGACACGACCTCTGTTCATGTTAAATCATTTCACTAAATGAACATAATTTCTTGTTTGTGTTCGTTCTTTTATAAACAAACAAAAACAAATGAACTTCCCACTGGAAGGTTTGTAGCGTTTCCTATTAACCATCTGAAAACCTTTAACTAAGTTTGATGAGAAATGGGGCAACAGACGAATAGGTGTAATTCCTCTACTTCCAGAAGACAAAAGGCATGACGTACATGGGATCCAAATACCTTTATAAACCAAAGCACACCACAACTGTTATGTAGTTAGCAAATGTGGGGTTGCCAATTTGATAAAGACTTATGAAGTCCTATATTCAAATCTAGACAATGATGTATTTTGTGTAAATAAAGTGAGGGGTAACATTAGCCTTTCAAAAAAAAAAAAAAAAAAAATAGCCGACCTCCACAGAAAATACCGAAAGTTGATTGGAACTAATGTGCAATTGTTACATATTCAGTGAAATAAATAACTGAATTAACGGTAAAAGATCACAGATAAAGGTACATCATTGAGTGCCAAACGTCTAGTCCCGCTATCATCTGAAAATATTCCAACATCCCTGCATATAACCTTACAGAATTTGCAGACGCTAGGGCATGTTCATTATGTAAATAAAACTTATGTTTATATTTGTGTATATGTAAACTATGAATACTTGTATTAGTTTGGATGTATTATGTATGTATATAGAATAACAATTAGTCATAGGTATATGTATGGTTATTTAGTCAAAATGTAACAATCTGCATCTTGGGTCGAAATGGATCAAAAGGAGGCCGCAACTTATCAACAAATGGGTCAATATGGATCAGAATGAAGGGCTCCGCAGACAAGATCAACATATCCGGATTAAATACAGCAGCAAACACCAGTTGACAAAGGAAATATTGAAGGCTGCAAACTCATTGAAAAGACTATTATACACTTGACGGTTATATTAGTTATTTGGCGCCTAAAATGTATCAACCGGTGGGAAAACATAACCGACACAAACTGTTTGGAGACACATCGATTCATGTTGTATATATAGGACTTGTATATATCATTTGTTAGTTACCAAGATTGTTCCAAAAGATCAATCCACAAAATTCAGTTCTGTCCAAAACATTTGTAGATCATTGTCCTTGTTAATCATAGTTCCCTTTGTTCTTTGGTCTTTGATTAATCATTGTTTCAGTTTGTTTGTTTAAATCCGTTGTGCTTTATTGTTCTAAGTCCAACAATCCGGTATCAGAGCCAGAACTCACTAAATCAATCTGTTTTTTCAAACCATTTTCGAAACAAAAATGTCTCAATCATCAGAAGCATCCTATACCGTACCAAGAAGGCAAAACAGGAACCGAAGCAGAAGGAAACAAGAAAGAAGGGAGGCCATACGAAGAAACAGAATTGACACAAGAACTTTCTATTAGTGTCACAAACCCGGGCACTTAATAAGTGCTTGTAACATGAAGGAGAGGGATGAAAATGATATATTGATCAAGGATGCCATTGATACGGGTATTATTTATTATCCAATCGACAAATTTGGAAATGGTAATGACTATATCTTGTATGGCTCGCATAAAAAATCTTGGAGAGATGTACGGTATGTAAGTCCGAATATTCATAACCATGTTGTAGGAAATCTTGATCATTTTCTGAAAATAAGAAAGTCATTCGGTGTAGAAAGTCGATTTAAAAACCAATTAGTGTTTGTAAGGGAGTAGGAATGATAAACATTTCGATTGATGATCATTCATTGATTATACCCAACGTTTTTTATACTACAGATTTAGAGGAAAATATACTAAGTCTATCACAATTAAAACTACAAGGTTTTATTGTAAAGTTGGAAGGAAATACATGTTATGTGCAAAACATGTTTAAGAACGAAAGCATGCAATTTAGAAACATGAAAGAAAATAGAGATTCCAAAGAATCAATGTTAATCGAATTAGAAGAAGAGACTTATGAACATGAAAGGAAGAAAGAAGAATATTTGAATCAATATTTTGAAGAACTTGATATTGATTACGAAAGAAACATGAAGAAAATGGAAGATATAGTTCATAATATTAACAAAGATTCTATGGATAAGTGTATGGAGTTCTCAGATATCATAGAGAATCTTGAATATCCTTGGGCACATAGAGAGATATTAAAGGATCCTTTCTTAAGAATGATAGATTGGTTTTTATTTTTTTTTTCTAAAAGTTGAAAGTCAACCCATTCCACTAAGAGTTGAGAATGGAAAGAATGTGGAATTATATGATTTATATGTGTTAGTCAAGAAGGAGGGAGGACACCGAAGAGTTTCTAAGTATAATATTTGGGTTGTTATAGCAAAAGAATTAGGCCTAGAATATGAAGACAAGGACATGGTAAGAATAATTTATGCACAATATCTAGATGTCCTAGTGTGAATATGATAGCAAAGATGTCACACCCCGCCAAGGCGGAAACGCGAGGTGCGACTTCGAAAGATTTCCAAGCATAAAGGTCACACGAGCATTAATTAAAACAAAGTGGGAACTTTCATTAAGCACCCAAATTTGTTCAACAGAGAGTTAATTGTTTAAAACTAAAGGAGTTTATTTAAGGAGTAATGGAAATAAATAATCCCAACTATTGACTATTAGTCAATAACAGCCCCAACTACGAAAATAACCACTAGTAGTCCTAACTTTCGACATATTGGCCACCAACGGACCCAAACTAACTGAGGCTAACTCCGTTAGTGTGATGCTGACGTGGCATGCTTAGGTGGCAAAATGATCCTACGTGACATCCGACGTGACATCCTAGGTGGCAAAATGATCATACGTGGCATCCTATGTGGCATCTTACATGGCAAAATGATCCTATGTGGCATCCTACATGGCATGCCACGTCAGCATCACACTAATGGAGTTAGACTCAGTTAGTTTGGGTCCGTTGGTCGCCAATATGTCGAAAGTTGGGACCGCTAGTGGTTATTTTCGTAGTTTGGACTATTATCAGCCAAAGAGCAATAGTTGGGATTATTTATTTCCATTACTCCAAAACTAAAACCATTGTATGTAAATGTCTAGTATTAAAACGACAACACAACAGTCCAAAAGAAGGTATCCCACAAATGCTCGCACGCGACCCCCGCAAGTTCCACTATCAATGCTAATTTCCTAAAAAACATGCATTAAAAGAAATATGGGTCAACATAAAGTTGGCGAGTTCACGGGTTTTCTATATGATGGACATGTAATCCAAAACCGACTAAATCATTGCCTAGCTAGGGCGATAATCAATATGTGATCTGACATGAGCCCATAACCAAACCTTGACATGTTGTGCCTCGCCCATTGTACACTAAAGATAATGAATAATGTGAAATACAAGCACTCTTTTTATATCTGTCATCCGGTCAGAGCGACTGACCAAGAGTCGGGGTGTCAACCCAATAGATCTATCCCGGTGTTTCATGGCTAAGTCCATAGCTAATGGATATGTATGATGTATGACACGAGAGCTTAATGGATCCTGAACCGTAATGTCTCATGTTCACATAATAGTCATGAATTGTAACTGAAAGTTGTACGCATATTTTTCCCCCGGAAAAATGTAAAAACTGTTAAAAAGGGGCCGTGTAAACTCACTTGGTATCTGGATGCTAGACTAAACTGGATCTGATGCAGCGTGTCTGGTCTGGGATACCCTATGTGCATTTAGAGGCAACCTTAAGTCTATGTTTTGTTCTAATTACCATGCAACTGTTCACCCGACTGAGACACCTATGGGCTAGAGGCTTTTGTACCACTATCCACGTGTGTCACACACTGTATGTGTCAGGAAAGGTTTGTTTTGTCGTTAAAGTGGCTATGTTTAGTCTATCTTTGGTAAAACAAGTGTCTTGACTTACTAAATGTTACCGAGTGTTACTTATGCCTCAGTTATGTAAGTCTAGGATGGGATATGGACAAATCCTTTGACAATTTTGTATAAAAATGATATTTTAGGTATTTTATCCTTGAATATACACTCATACTAGTGTTCCTCATAGGTTGTTGAGAAAACTCTTGTGTTAAGCTTATTAACACATGTTTTTAGTGTCGTTAACACATGTTTTTAAGGTAAGCTTTAGTATAAGTTGCAAAACTAAACATGTTTGGCTTAGCTTGGGCCGGCCTCGACCCCATACTCTCACGCATACACTCATGTGTATGTGTGGGGGTACGTAAATGTCCATATATGGGTTCTAACATGAATGAAATCATATATATGTGGGTGAGTATGCATAAGCTTAAAAAATTGAACTTAAATCCTAAGACTTAAGTGATTAGGTTAGTTTATCTTGAAAATCTACTTGTTAAGGAAGTGTGCGAGTGTGTGTGAGCCTTGGGTGAACCTCCTTGCTCGACCATTTATACAAACAAAGAAAAATGGTTTGAATGCTATATCTCGTGTATGTGTAGCCGAAAAGATCAAAGAATAATAAGCTAACTCCTCACAATGAAGCTCCTAGGTGCTAGTTAAAGACTTGGAACTCCAAAGTGGTAGTGATGGTCGATCGAACCGAGCCTCTCGGGTGTGCTTGCCTTCGGCCGAGGGGTTATCAAGGGGAAATGAGAGGTTTTAAAGTGTTAGTGCAAATTATGGTGTGATCACAATGGCTTCTAAGGGTCCATATATATAGCTGAAGGTGGGAAGTGACCAAGAACTCATTGGTGGACAAATTTAGAAGGTCAATGGCTTGCTTTCATGGAGTGCTAAGATGAAAGGGCTTGCTAGAGTAATAAGTTGACCTTGAAGTCTTGTTTGGTTGTGTAGGGGTGGTGTTTGGCCGCTATATTCATGGGGAAGGGGCATTCTATTTGTGGCAAGGTTGACCAAGAAATCATACTCATGTGTTTTATGTTTTGCTGTTCTAGTGCAAAAAGTTGACCTTGTGAAATGTGTAGTTTGTCTAGAGAATGCCATAGCCGAAATTTATGGATGCTTTTGAGGGTCTTGGATAGTCAACATTCCCTCATCCATGTTGTAAGTTCAAGTGTTTGGCTATGTTGGTGAAACATCTTGGAAATGATAAGCATGAGGTGGTGTGTTCATGTGGTTTTTGTTGGATCATGTAGGGTGGTATGGGCCGATTTTTGGAAGGAGATAAGGATACTCATGGAAGTTCAAATGTCATGGGGAGTGTTAGTGGGAAAAGCTTGCTTCTATGTTGGCGTATATCCTAGGTTTAAGTGCTTTCTAGATATGAATTGTGACTAGGAAATGAGAGGGCATGTGTATGCCTATATATGTGATCGTGTATATGTATGCGTGAGTGGTATTTGTCATTTTCTCACCATATGATTGTGTGTGCATGTAGCCGTGTGTGTATATATATGTATATAAAGGTGTGAGTGTGTCTTGTACAAGTTATATAGTGTCCGAAACATTGCACACACTCTTGCCTTGGAAACATGTGAGTCGAAACATGCATAGGGAAAGAACAAGGAATTCTTGGAAAGTCAACTTGTGTTGTGATACCCCGCAATTTCATGTTCTCACTTTAACCGAACTCTAGTTACATTCAATGCATTCTACTTAACTAGGGTTAGCTGATTGAGATTGATTGCAATTACGTGGTGAACAATGAAGTTTAATAATTGTGAGTTAACTGATTGAGATTGATTGCAATTACGTGCTTCTGTGATACGCTGTGAAAATATGTGCAAACCGTATGTGATTACGTGAACTTAAATCGGATACTTTAATAAAAATCGTTAAAGGTGGACCATTAGGTTGATTAGGGTCTTAACACATGGGGTTGCACTTGTTACGGTCCGAAATAACGAAAACGTCGAAGGATAACGCGTCGGGTGACGAAACGAGACACGCACGCGGGCCTCGGGCCTGTGAGCGGCCGCTCACAGAGCCCGAGCGGCCGCTCGGAGGAGTCTGACAAGTCTTAACCGACTTACACACCTATTTAAGCATCCTTAACCCCCATGCAACCCCTAAACTCAACCCTAATCGCCCCCTTACTGCCCCACATGAAATATTAACCCTAAAGCTCCTGCTAAGGCTCAAGATCATCAATTGGGAAGCTCCAAAGGCGCACGGTTGATCGAATCGAAGAGCCAAGGGTATAATCTTTGATTCCTTACACTTTTATCTTGTGTTTTTGTTATAAAAATCATGTAACAAAGTTTGTCCAGGTCTGAAAGTTTTTAATAATCATTAAAACATGAAGTTTTTGAAGATTAAACGGATCAAACATAATAATAAACGATTAGTAACATCATAGGATACTTGTTGCGCAAGTTATTGATGTTTTGGTCCTTAAAGTTGTGATCTTTGCATGTTTGGTAGTAGAATCTGATCATAATAAGTATTAGGGATGTTTGGTAATGATGATTGATGTTTGTTGATTGTTTTTATGCACACGATAGTCGATTAAAGTATGATTTAGGCGAAACTAAAATCTGGACAGAATGGTTAGACGAACTTGTAGGAGCTGTAACACGACCTTGACATAATGATTTTGGTATTTTCTTTGCATGATTGAGTCAAACTTGGTCTTAGCTTTTCATAATGTGTAAAATAAAGTATTTTGGACGTCGGTTGAGTCGTTTTTGGAATTTTCATTGAAAATAGGTCAGGTCAGAATTTCGGGTATCAAACTGAGTCAACTTTGAAACATCATAACTCAAGTTTTATTAAGAGTTGGGTTGTGAAATTCTTACAGAAGGTTAATATTGGAGTAATATGAGTTTTCCAAGTGGATTCATCCCGTTTGGATGAATACACAATTTTTGGGAATTTATCTACCAAACTGACCTGTTAGGAAGGTTTTCTGAATGTAGCTGTATTAGACGAATTTTAATTATTTTTGTGTTTGGATTTAAGACAAAAAAAAAAATAGGTATTGTTAAGTGAATCCCAAATACAATTCAGTAAAAATTTGGGAGACTAACTCACTGGTTTACTATTTTAAATAAATTGGTTTTGATGGCGCACAATCTGTCCTGAAAACACAGATTGTGTATTATGTGCTTATGTGATGAATTGAGGTCTTAGGTTGTATGAGATTGATGTGTAACTGAACGTATACTTGTATGAGACACATATTGAACGTGAAGACTAATTTTAACCAACACATTCACCAACGAGTCCGTAGGGTTTACTATTGCATGTAGAATCACTAGGTGTCACCTACACACTTTTGAACGTTTAAATGCCTTGGACAAACGAGTTATATGGTGTAATGGTATTACACATATACTTACTTAGAGATGTATGTAATAGGGAGTCGGTAGCACACCCTACTTTGGGATTTGGACTTACTTGCTTGCATACTAAGGTGAGTTTCACTACTCCTTGCTCAAAAGCATGCGTCTCGGGTTTGAGACAACTTACTTAACTTTTTCTAGTCCGGTTTGGGACTACTATTTTTATAGTCCGGTTTGGGACTACTACACATCCCGGGTTTTGGGATGCTATGACTCCTTATGTGGGCCGGGTTTTGCTAGTTTCACACTCTGTGTCCTTGATGAACTAAACTGCATTCTATCACGGAAGTCCTTCACTATTTACCGAATGAGTTGCCGGGTTATGGCAAGCGGGTTACTAGTTGATAGCGCTATTAGGTTTGACAAACCTCACACCGTGCTGGGAGCCGGGCGTGAACTACGACCTTAGACTTTATCATTGTTGATAGGCAATGATGGGAGGCAAAAACCAGCTTGCGGGGCGAGTGCATCGTTCAAATAGCAATTCGGTATATCCTTGTTTAGTTATCATGAATGGGTTAGCTACCCTTGGCATACGCTGAACTGGTGGTACTTGGTTCTTGGTTTTGGTTGTTGATTACTACTTTTGGGTTTGGGAAAACCTAACTGCTGTTTCTTGGTTTGGGAACCTACACTTTTACTTACCTTACTTTGTGAACTCACCAACTTTATGTTGACACACGATAGCATGCTTTTGCAGGTCTCTAGGTTTGGAGCACGATAGGACATGCATCATTGTGTCATGGGTTGTGAACATTATTTAACTTATACTTTACTTTGCATTCAACGGTTTTATTTTGGGCGCGTTGTTTTGCGCATGAACTTAAATGGTTTTGTTTGATTTACGCTTCCGCAACTTAACTGAACTTTTTGGTAAACACTAAACGTGATTTTCAATAACGAACTAAATGGTTTGGGCATTTAGAGTCATTCTTATGACTTATGGCTATGGGATCCTGGTATGTCACGCGCCTCGCGGTATAAACCCCGCAGTGGAAATTTGAGGGTGTGACATGTGTAAGGTTGGTAGATTAAGGTGGTCAATGATACCATTTTGGCAATTGCCTTGGATTTGGTGGGATTGTGTTTTGATATACATGTGTGTAGATATGGCCATATGTATGTACAAGTGATAGTGTATTTGTTTTGATTCACATACTTACACAAGTCTATATGGATCAATTTCTTGGGAGCACATGTGGGCATATTGCTCGTGTTATTACTAATTCATCATGGATAATGTACCGGTGATTTATTGTCTGTTTTTGTTCTGGTCGGGGTAATAAGTTGGAATTCTTGTTCAATTGCATGGATTGCCTAGAATCTAGCATCAATTGTTCAACTAAGTAGGACTAATGTGTCTACTGTTAGACTATATGCCTTGAAATTGACTTGTTGGAACCCTGTTGTAGGGTCAAAGAGGATTGACAAGCCAGTTATTAACCTTAGTCTTATATCCTCTTCAACATTTTGATAAACTGCTGAAGTAATAAATATGCAAAAGTTCTGAAGAAGTAAAAACATCAGATGTTCTGAAGATAAACCAAACAAATATCTGAAGAACAAAACCACTGAAGGCAAACTTCTGAAGATCTTTTATTGCATCAGCACTTGTATTAAACCGACCTTAATCTCAGCAGTTTAGTATTATATTAGTTTTGTTAAAGTCGTTGTTCAAGTTTCGATAAATTACAGCCTGTTGTAGAAATATCTTTTGATTACTTTAAGCTTTTGATTTACTTAGTCTGTAGGTTATCTCGTCTATAAATAGAGGGATTACTTCTCCTATTTATAAATGTAGTTCAATCACTCTTAAATCTAATAGACTTGAACATTTTCCTTCATATTACTTTATTGTTAACCATTTCATATATAATTGAGAATCATTATGCATTTACTGTTATATTCATTTACTAGTTGATTCTCATCTTTAAGCTTCCTAGTTCATTGATTGAGGGGAAGTCATAACTCCTGTTATTAAGTGATGCTTTAACTTGAACACTTTAATATTCCGCTGTGCAATTTACTTTGATATATTTATAAACACACAAATGTTCATAAGCAAGAACTGTTTAAAGTTGAGCCACTGATCCAACAATTGATATCAGAGCACTGGTTTATCTTATCAAATATCAATCTAACAAATTGAGAATCAGACACACACTACTAGAAAATGAGGCTAATGCAACTTTTTAGATGCAACCCTTTTCAATTGCGTTGCATTTGACTCTAATGCAACTTTGTTCAACATAAAGGTTGCATTAAATATCTAACGCAACCTTTTTAATAAAGAGTTGCAAAATCTTTTGGCCATTGCAACCTTTTTATATAAAAGTTGGGAATTGTACTTAGTTTTGCAACTTTTGTTAGAAATGTTACGATGTTAAAACGTATATGCAAGTCTGATTTTAAAAGTTAGGTAATTCCGTGAAAAGGGCAAAAAAAATTATAGAAAGTTTGATTTTTAGACGGTAAAAAACTTCTATTGTATGTTTTGGTTAAATTTTATTTTTTAATATTACCTTTTATAATAAAGTGAATGGTAGGATTAAAGTAGAAATACTTGAAATTAGAAAATGAAGGCTGGACAATTGATATTAAAAAATAGTATCACTTTCGATCAACAAGAGTTAACCCAAACTTTTTAAGAGAGGTGTGTGTTAAAATGATTTTACCTAAATATTTTTATAACTATATGATAATAAAATTTATATAAGAATTTTTCTTTTTTATTTCCCACCAATACCAAAATACTCAAATAATTCTCCCTCCCGCTCGATTTCCCCCCATATTTTCCACCAAAATTTGGACCTCTAATCTTCTCACAAGTTCCCTCTAATCTCAATACCAACCGTCCAACCCTAATCATATCCCTCCATCTCCTTTGGCATCTCAAAAGTATCAAGGTTCAGGGATGCTACCATCGCAGGCCATTCCAAATCCTCTCGGCTTAAAAGCAACACTGTGTAATCATGGCAATTCAGCTAGGGTTGGGTTTTGGCCACAAGTTAAGGCAATCCATTGAGATGGGTAGATTTAAGAGGGGGAGGGGCGAGGCACACTGTCTTGATTGTAGCCAGTGCTTACAAACCTTGTTTCGACATCCCGTCTTCTAATAGTTACAATTCAGGTCTTATTCTAACTAAATATTAGAGTGTAATTAGAGAGTTGGGGCAGTTTGATATTTTTGCTGCACAATAACTTTATTTTCATCGAATTGGGTTCTTAATTTTACCATTGTTGCATTTTGATATCTGTCAAATGACGTATTGACTTTACTAATCATGCTGTGTCTATCTTTTTTAAAACATTGACTCACTGATTTACCTTGATGGCTTAAACATTGACTTCACTTCCTATATTGAAATGTTTGTTAGTATGACCAAATTGCTATTATATGTTGAAAAATTTGTTTTTTACTATTTTAATTTGATTCTTTAAACACTCCATCCACTAATTTACTTCCATCCAAGGTTCTCACTTCATCTTTTTTTTGTAAGATTTGATTTCTTTGTGTAGAAGAAAAAGCAAAGTCATTGAAGCAACCCAAGGTTGAGAAGAAAAATATGATGAGGGAATCATTACCTTTTTATTTATGTGTTTGTACCTTTATTTTCATATTTTGTTATTCATTATATATGATTGATAATTTGATATTATAGTTCTAAGGACCAACTGTTAAGTTGTTTTTTAGATTGTGATTCAATTTGTATTTTGTTCTTAATTAAGTTATGCACGATTCTTAGTAATGTAATTTCATTGGTATATATGGGACTCACATTTCTAATAGCAAATCTAGAAATGAAAATTTAAGCACATTGAATAACTCTGTTCCTGTAACATCTATATTTTAATGTCCTTTTTAACGATTCATGGATGAAGCAACAATTGTTGTGTGAATAAATCTTTTTCAAACTCACCTCGTAAAATAAATAGTATAAACTATTCATTCAACTACGAGAATATATTATGTTGACGTGCTCATTATTTTGCCATCTCAGTATCTCAATCATATATTATGTCGTTCTCAATTCAAATACATGTGTTTTTTTTTGTATATTTAATTTTGTGAAATAGTGTACGTGCTGATTTGTTTTAGAAGTGTAGGTGATGGCCAATTGAATGAAACTTTATTAAGTTCATTTGAACCAGTTCAGGGTGAAATTCACATGATTTTAATTTTTAAGTTGTTAAATATAATTTATGATGTATTAATTGTTGCAAGTCATTTCCCTTCTAGTTCTTGATGATTAATATGTAACGAAGAAAGGTGAATTGTCTCTTGCTGATGTGAATACTCAACCGAAGAGGAACACCACAACTTATATCAAAGTGAAAACATGGTAATTTACTCTTTCAATTGTTGAAGCCCACATTCTGTGTTTGGGGTTGAAGCCTACAAGAACACTAGTTTATGCATTGTAAGACCATTCATGTTAGACATTCTTTTTTTGCCGTGTTCTATTTTATATTTTTCGCCAGAAGGTCAATCCCCATTTTATATTTCGAAATACCGGATTAGCCCAGCCCAATTTACCCAAAAATCGAAAGAAAACTTAGTACTTAAATTGTTATAAATTTTAATTAGAGATCAGTTTCAATAGGGAAAAAAAGACAGATAGTTAGTAGTCAAAGTTGTTTCATATTTTGGTAGGTATATTATTTCTTGTATTGGTGTTTATTCCTTCATACTAAATATAGAATGCATTGCTTTGCTATTCCTTCATAACGGCGAATTCATTATTCAGGGTTGTTTAACAACTTTTAATATAAGTTTTTCTTTAAGACTTGACATTTTTTTTACTATTGTTTGGATGCTTCTATAAACTGTGTTGTAGAAAAAGAATGTTATTTTAATGTGAGATTTGAGTCATTTGGTCTTTTTTTGCAGGCATACGTCTAAAGATTATTGGTTTACTGTTTGTTCAGTTCTGTATTAAGGTGTGTATCAATATTACTACTTCCCCGCTAAAAATTGGTTCAAGCTATGAAGTAACAAACGACACGAGACATGCAAATACATGTTTTAAGTTGAATTTTATTTTATTATGGGATTTTGCGAATGAGTATTGTTTGTTTGTTACATATGCCTAACGATATTTTGGAAATAAATTGCAGGCCTTTGTATCTGTACACTGTCCATGCTTTTCCTTGTATCGAACTACAGATGTTTGCTTATGAGTTATGACACATATATAAGGTAAGAAAAATATTGTTCTGGTGTGCTATATGATGCCTAAATAAATATACATATTGTATCCAGGCATTTTAACTTAGCATATACGTGTAGGAACTTTTTAGGGGAATAGATGTCGATCTTATACCTGTTAGAAGATTATAGCTTTAAGCGCTTGTGCTGGCATTATTTCAACTTTTGTAAGATTCCATCAAATGATCTTAATTGGGTAATCGATTCCCAAATTTCCCAATCCGATGACCAAATCAATCAACATCGAATAAATCAAAGCAAATTATATTCAACTTAAATTGCCCAGATATTAAATATGTTGGTTGGTTAATCTTATATCGGTTAAAGTCGACATGCCTAGCTTATTCAAAATTATGCATCATAGGTGAACTAAAAAAAATTGATTTTATAGTTTTTATTACTTGTGATCAATCAAAACTGCGATTTTTTTAAATGTTTATAGGGATTTGTGCTATTAGACTTATGTGTGTTCTTGCACATGCTCAACATTTTATATTACTCACTTGAACTTGAACCAGGGGGTTTCACTTTCTTTGCAGACACAACTCTTGACATGGTAAGTAATTTAATTTGCAAGTGTAATCTGGTGGCACCAAGTGAATGGGACCTGTTTCTTTAATGAATAAAAAGCTCAACTTATTTTAATTTCTTGTTTGGTTTACATATCTTAATTGGATGTTAATGTCATATTTCATAGTTAGTTCATGATATATAAGTCTGCTCCTAATGATGTGTAACTGTACTAGTCATTTATCACAGGGTGGGCTTAAGGAATCATTCAAATTAAGTTTTGAAGTTGAAAAAGACATTTGCTTGAAATGCGAAAATAAATTGAAGACGACCATCAAAGTAAAAGTTGAGATCTATGCATGAATATGTTGACAACCAACGAGCAAACTTTAAAGATAGATGTGAAGTATTATGGACAAGGCTACCGATAGGAGTACTTCAAGATCTTAGAGATGAATCATAGGCTTTTGTTACTTTTTATCAGTGTAATTGACAAGTTTATTTTGATTACATTGTTATTTTGAGCTTTGACATACATTAAATTCTGATATAAGATATCTAATATATTAATTTTAGTATTGTGTTGATGTAATTGAGATACCATTCATATTAATAGAATTTTTAAGACTTTAACAATAATGCTATAGAGTTGCATTTAGGTAAAAAAAAGGTTGCTTTTGTTGTATCTAAATCTTATAAAAGTGTTGCATTTGATGTATAAAAAGGTTGCAATTAAGTGTTAGAAAAGTAGTAAAAAAAAGGTTGCATTTGCATATAAAAAAGGTTGCATTATAAAAAGGTTGCATTTGAATAGTAAATGCAACTCTTATAAAAAAGGTTGCATTATCTAACAAAAAGGTTGCATTAGATCTAATGCAACTTCACCTAATGAAGCCTTTGATAAAAGGTTACATTAAGCCTAATGCAACTTTTTCAAGGCCTAATGCAACATTTTACCGGGGTTGCATTAGCTTCATTTTCTTGTAGTGACAGGCTCTTATTGATATTCAATAAAGGATTAAAGTTCACTTTTGTTCATCCATCAATTTGAGAAGAACTTGACAAATCAAAATTCTCAAAAATGGATCCTCATAATACTGGATCTGCCACTAAACCTGCTATGCTGGTTAGAAGTGAGTATAATATTTGGCAGAAAAGATTGGCACATACTCTGTCACAGACCAACACTGGTTGTTGGAAATCTGTCATGTATGGACCTCATAAACCAGTAAATATAAATCTTGAAACTAAGGAAGCAATTCCAAAAGACCCAAAAGAATATACTGATGATGATTTCCTAAAACTTGAGCTTGCTGCTAAGGCATTCTCTATGTTGGCAATGGCTCTCCCAAATGATATCTACTCTGGACTTTTACATTGTGAAAGTGCCAAAGAGCTTTGGGACTGCCTAAAAGAACAGTTTGGAGGAACTGAAGAGATGATTGCCAACACCAGAGAAATTCTTGCTCAACAATATGAAACATTTACTCATATTAATGGAGAAACTTTGACACAACAATTTGAAAGATTTTCCTCATTAATCTCTGAGTTAAAGTTAAATGGTCAGACCTATACAACAGTATCTATGCTTCATAGATTTTTAAGTTCTTTACCAGAAAAATGGGAAACTTACTCAATAGTTCTTAGATCTGGACCAGATTATAACTCCCTCACTCTTACAAAATTACATGGAGATTGTTAACTTTTGAAAGAGAAATAAATCAAAAGAAAAAGTTACAAAATTCTGGGAAAACTACTGATGACTATGTTCCAGGTAGTACAACACTTTTAGGACAAGACTCACCTTCTTGTCCAAATGATTTTGGATCTTTTGACCACATTGACATAACCACTGGGATCTTATTAGAAAGGTCATATCCAGGTTATGACAATGAAGAAGAAAGTCAAACTACTGATAACATGTGGTTTATAATGGATGATTTAAAAAATTTCAGTATTGATGACTTAGAAGAAATGGACATACTACATCAACTGGCTATGTTAAGCATAAAAACATATAAATTTTATAAAATGTCAGGAAGGAAATTTCCAGGACTGAATAGTTCTACAAAAGTTGGTTTTGACAAATCTAAACTTAGATGTCATAAGTGTCAGAAGTTGGGACACTTTGCTAGAGAGTGTAGAAGCTATAGCTTTAATCAACCACAGTCTGGAAATCAGTTTAACTCCAGTTATAATAGGAATAACGGAACTTAAGGGAGTGCTCATTTTGTATAGGCACAAGCTCCACAAATTCAATATGTGCCTCAAATACAATATGTTCAAATGCATGCTCAACAACAGGGCCAACAACAAACACCTCCTATTCTGGCTGTTCAACATCCTCCACAAATTCAACAACCCTCTCAACAAAGTCTTTTTACATCAGGGTATGTTGATTGGAGCAGTCTTCCTTTTGATACATCTAAATGTAGTCCAGATGCAGACAACAAATTCTATGACATCAACTGGGGAGAACCTGATGATGGCAGAAAGAATTTTGCCTTAATGGCATTTGAGGGATGCACCTCCAAATCTGCCTTGTCTCAGGCATCAAAAGAATCTTTATTAAAACTTTGTTCAACTTCTTGCAAAGAATCTTTTGCTCTCATAAGAGAGACCAATGTGCATCTACATGACAAAGAAAATGACTCTGAAAGAAAATATACTCAGACAAAATATGATTTAGAAAGAAAACTTACTGCAAAATCTAAGGAAATTTCTATATTAACAAATAATGCTATTGAAACTCAAGCACAAATTAAAATCATGATAGAAAACCTAGGAAATGTCAGAAAAGAGCTTGCTGACACCAAGGTTGTTTGTGAAAAATGGGTTGAGTCATGTAGAGGTTACCAAATGCTGCTTAACAAACAAACTGCATCAAATGTTAAGTTTGGCATAAGGTACCACCATACTGGAACACCAACTGATTTTACTCCCAAAACTGCTAATGATGGGAGTAGAATAATTGTCAATCAAACTTCAAATATGAAAGAATGCACATCCTTTCATCAGAACTTTCTCAAAATTGAAAAAGAAAGTCCTGCGGAAGTTTTCTATACTAACTTTAATTCACCAGTAGTTTCATCTACATCAGGAGTTGAGAACCTGAAAACTACTGATGACCTAACTCATATCTCTAAAAATGTCAGTAATTTGCCTTCCACATTTTATGATAAATTTAAAAAGGAAAAGGCAAAAGAATGTGAAATTTGTGGCTTGTTTAACCACAAAACAGAATTTGGTAGATACAGAAAAGGAAATCAGTATAATAAGAAAAACTTAGAACTGGTTGTTGGAAAACAAATCAAACAAGATTTTGAAGAAACTTTTTGTCCCAACAAACAACAACCATGTAACACCTTTTCTCAGAAAAAGGCTAAATCTCAACAAAGGTCTTTTTCTCAAAATTCTTCTTCAATAGTTAACCCTAAATCTTCAACAATCATACAAACTGCTAAGATTGAAAACCTTACAAACTTGGTAAAACTATTGATGACCAAAGTTGATGGTGTTCCTCAAAAGGACTAAACTATTGGATTAAATGACAAATACATTGCCAAAAAGACATGGATTTCTAAAAATGGTCCAAAACAATTCTTCTTGCATAGCTTGAACCCAATTGTTATCTTTGAGGGCTTCTTGATATTTCTTTGGTTCCAACTAAGAAATAAATGCTGAGAAAAAACAGAAATTGGAAAGTTGGTTTCTTGTAAGCATCCCTGAAGCAATATCACCCATGATTTGATCTAATGGATGATCTCTGTGCTCAATTAGTTGTTGTAGCCCTGTACTTGGTGATGGATCTTGAAATTCATCAAACAAACCACTAAGGTTGATGATATCTGGTTTAGCTGTATGTGGTTCAGGAGTCTGTGGAGCTGAATCAGTAGTTTGGATTTGTTCATCAGCAGTTGTTGAAGTAGAAGTTTGTAAAACTTCTGATGGTTTGAAAGTTGATTTAATGACTGTGTCTGGAGTCCATGGTGGAGGACTATCATCATAGAACCCTTGATCACCATAATAAGTGGGTGTAGATGATGGAACAGTCTTTTCAGGTTTGAAATGAAAACTGTCAGGTCAAAGAGTTCAGCAGGTTGTGCCGGAATGAGAGTTTGTTTTGACTCATTAAACTTGACATTCAGTGTTTCTTATACTATCTTGGTTCTTGAATTAAAGACCTTGTAGGCTTTTCTAGTGGAAGAATAACCAAGAAAATAACCTGAATCAACTTTTGCAGCAAACTTTGAAATAGAGTCTTTGATGTTTAGAATGAAACATTGACATCCAAAAGCCCTAAAAAAAGAAGATAAGAGGCTTTATGCCATGAAGAACTTCATAAGCAGTTTTGGAATGTCTTTTATTGACAAGGACTCTGTTTTGAACATAACAAGCTGTGTTGACTGCTTCAGCCCAAAAATATAATGGTAGGCCTGAATCAGCTAACATAGTTCTAGCTGCTTCAATTAATGTTCCGTTCTTTCTTTCTACAACACCATTTTGTTCAGGAGTTCTTGGAATGCTGAAATGTCTAACAATCCCTTTAGACAAACAGAATTCATCTAGAGTTTTGTTCATGAACTCTGTCCCATTGTCACTCCTGATGACTTTGACAGAAAGAGAGAATTGTTTCTCTACTTGTAGAATAAAGAACTTGTTAATATCAGCTGCCTCATCCTTGGAGTATAAGAAAAAGAGCCATGTAAATCTTGAGTAGTCATCAATGATGACTAAGAAGTACTTCTTCTTACCAAGGCTCATAATCTTAACCGGTCCGAATAAGTCCATATTGAGTAGTTGAAGACATGCATCTGTTTTTTATTCTTCAATAGACTTATAGGAAGACTTATGATGTTTACCTTTAAGATAGGAAACACAGTGTTCTTTACACTGGTATTCCTTCAAAGGTAGACCTCTGACCAAGCCCATTTTTGTGACTTTATTTATGGTTTTAAAGTTCACATGGCCAAGTCTCCTATGCCAAAGATTAGTTTTAGTAGTTGATGCTCTTGAGAAGAAACAAGCAGTGTTGTTCAGTACTTTGTCTTCTTCAATGTCCACTGCATAGACATTGCCACATCTCTTGGCTATCAGCAAAGTATGATCTTCAATAATCTTCTCTATCAACTTTTGGCCTTCTGGTGATATGATCTTGCATGTTGTTTTGGTGAAAAAGGAAGAATATCCCTTGTCACACATTTGAGATACACTTAGCAAGTTGTATTCCAAGTTTTCAACCAGATTGACCTTGTCAAACTGTAATTTACGAGAGGATACATTGCCATGTCATAGAACATATCCCTTGGCATTGTTCCCAAAGGACACAAATCCTTCTCTTTGACTGATAAAATTACTTATCAGGTATCTGCATCCTGTCATGTGCATTGAGCCTCCATTATCAACATACCAAATGCTATTCAAACCTCTGGACACTCTCTGCACCATATAGCAAATTAGTTAGATTTTGCAACCCAAACCGATTTGGCTTTGGGTTTGCTCTTAAGAACAGGAACAGTTTGTTTTGGACCAAGATGAAGCTGGTATGATTATCAAGAACAAGGCAAGATTGGTAGTACAAGGTTATTCACAAGTAGAAGGAATTGACTATGATGAAACATTTGCTCCAGTTGCAAGACTTGAAGCCATCAGGTTATTTTTGGTTTATGCAATTTCCAACAAAATTAAAGTTTTTCAAATGGATGTCAAGAGTGCATTTTTATATGGAAAAATAAAAGAGGAAGTGTATGTTTGTCAGCCACCTGGGTTTGAGGATCCTTCTCATCCCAATTGGGTGTACAAACTTGACAAAGCTCTTTATGGGCTAAAACAAGCTCCCGGAGCTTGGTATGAAACACTTTCTAACTTTTTACTCAAAAATCACTTCACAAGAGGCTCCATAGATAAAACACTGTTTATAAAGCATGTTGGAAATCATGTCTTACTTGTTCAAATTTATGTTGATGACATCATCTTTGGTTCAACAAACACAAAACTGTGTGATGAATGTAAGAAACTCATGCAATCAAAATTTGAGATGAGTACAATGGGAGAACTGCAGTACTTTTTGGGACGGCAAATCAAGCAACAAAAAAATGGAACTTTTATACATCAATCTAAATATGTTAAAGAATTGCTAAATAAGTTTTCTTTACAAGACAGTAAATCATGTTCCACTCCCATGACACCTGTCACACAAGTTGAACCAGATGATCAAGGAAAACAGGTTGATCAAACCAGATGTATGATAGATTCCCTTCTATATTTAACTGCTTCTAGACCAGATATTATGTTCTCAACTTGTGTCTGTGCTAGATATCAATCTGCACCAAGGGAATCATACCTAACTGTTGTCAAAAGTATTTTCAGATATTTGAAAGGAACTCCTACTTTAGGAATTTGGTATCCTCTTCAAGCAATACCAAGTTAACAGCTTTTTCAGATAGTGACTATGCAGGGTGTAAAATGTCAAGAAAATCTACATCTGGTGGTTGTCAATTCTTAGGAAACTGTCTAGTGTCCTGTTAATCAAAGAAACAAACATGTGTGGCAACTTCAACAGCTGAAGCTGATAACATTGCTGCTGCAAGTTGTACATCACAGATTCAATGGCTCCAATATCAACTTCTTGATTATGGAATCAAAGAGACCAAGACTCCACTCTTAGTAAACAGCAAATCTGCCATTAGCATCATTCAAAACCCTCTTCAGTTTTCAAAGACAAAACATATAAAAATAAGGTATCATTTCATCAGGGATTGCTATGAAAAAGGCAAGATTGAGGTGAAACATGTCACAACAGCCAATCAGTTAGCTGATATATTCGCCAAACTCCTTAACACATAAACATTCCAGAGGTTAGTTTTCATGCTTGGAATGCTAAACTTTGAGTAAACTATGTAAGTTTTTTTTTCTGTACAAATTTTACTTTCACTTGCTTGTTTACTCACTCTGTCTCTAACCTCTGTTTATAAAGAAAAAGAGAGAAATACTACTGATGTACAAAAACATCTGTAAGGGAAATATTTCTGAAAAGGAAAAATCTGCTGATGATAATAAAATCATCAAAAATTGATTTAAGGGGTAATTTTTCTCACTAGTTTAAAACTACTGAAGTACAAAATAGGAAACTCCTGATGAATAAATATTCATTAGAAGTTCTAGACAAAAAGGGCAAAACAGTCTTTTCCTATCATTTTCAGAAGTTTGACCTAAATGGACAATTAAACTTCTCAAACCCCTCTTTTCATTATTATCGCTTCAAAAACAAAAAACTTCTCTCTCTCAAAACAAAACCTGTCTGAATCTTTCAACTGTTCTATCAAAGACAATGGCTCTAGTTCTTAAACAGGGACACAATCAAAGAGGCTACTTCGAGAAAGCTGAAGCCTGGCCCCAATACAATGAAATCATTGATTTGATTGTAAAATCTCAATATTTCACGGCGTTCACCATTGACCCACCAATCCATATTGACACTCTGAATGAGTTTTGGGCAAACGCTGAGACTGTTGCCAATGATGGTGAAGTCCTTTCCTTGAAGACGAAGATCAAAGGGAAAGAAATGGCAATCACACCTGCTAGTCTGGGAGAAATACTAGGTCTTGATGATGCTGAAGCTCCTGTTCAAATTCCCAGTGCAACAATTCAGTCAACCATAATTGAGTGTGGTTACCAAGGTACATTATCACATGCTAATATATACAAGAAATATTTTGATACAAAATGTAAACTTTTGTTTCACTACATTATCATGTGTTTAAGTCCAAAGACTGGATCTTCTGGTCAAATGTCCTCTACCATGCAACCAATTTTTCATTCAATTATAAATGAAACTAAATTTAGGGCATCTTCAGTTTTTTCAATGAGTTGGTGTTGCATCAACAAAATGATAAAAAGAAAATTTTGTTGTATCCAAGATTCATCATGCAATGTATTATTACCCTTTAACCTCACAAGCATACTCAAGGCATAACAAACCGGCAGTCCTGCCAGAGGATGACCAAGGGGAACATGTCACAGTCCCTAAGGAACCAACATCCTCAAAACCAAAATCCAAAAAGCCAAAACTACCCAAACAACAAAAATCCAAAACCGCCAACCCAAAAAGGAAAGCAATTCAGGAAGATAAGATGCCTGAAGCTGCTAATGTGCAATCTGCACTTTCAAAAGATGTGACTGAAACATCCTCTCAGTCTCATTCATCTCAAATACCTGAGAGAGCAACAATATCCATTTTGTTTAAAAGAAAGAAACTCAAAAAGACCATACCTACTAACCCTTCTTTACTGACCCTTCTTTCAAAACATCTGAATCAACTGAACAAAATCAACTGCTGATCCCTTAACTACTGACTCGCAAATAACACTAGCAGTTGAGATAGCTAACATTCTCTCTGGGCTGAAACAACACAATCCATCTGAAAATGTCAATCCCCAAACAACAAATAACTCAGGGGATGAAAACACAAAAATGAACATTGATGAGAATGTGTCCAGCCCTAACCGAAGAGATGAGGATGAACCAGGGTCTCTAAGCCTGAACTTAGATTCCTTAAGTATATTTAAGGCTGCTACTAGTCTTATACCATCCAATGATTGACTTGAAGACAGTAGTACCATAGCTAAGACCTCAAATGTGGCAACTACTGATGAAGGCCCTGTGCCTGAAGTAGGAAAACCTCAGTACCAAGAAAAAGAGGTTCATGAGACAACTAGGTCAGGCTTTGTTCATGAAACAACTGAAAATGTTCTCATTGAGGACTGTGCCAGTGTTTCAGATGATTCCATTGATTTGGATGATGGATCAAAACTTCCACAAAATGAATTGACGGCTGACTGTGAAGGTCCCGATTCTAATGTATCTGTACTCAAGGAGACAGTCACAAAAGAACAGGTTAAAGACCACTTACACCCCAATTCCCCAAAAGTGGCATCCCTAGTTCACACTGAGGATCAACCAAAAACACACCCTCCACAATCACAAAAGCCTAATCAATTCTCTGGGTCATCAAGCATAGACCTAAACCAACTATGCAGCCCAGATGGTCCCCTATACCAGATGGTACATCAACTTATTTCTAGTCATCTCAAAGACTTTGTAACTGCTATGGAGTTAAAGAACAACACTCAAATTGTGATGATTAGCAATGCTATTGACCATAAGCTTGGTGAATTGTCAAGAAAGATGGAAGAAAATGAAAGATAATTAGCCCATCTATCTGGTGTAACACCTCCACCTCCATGGTTTCCAGAAGTGGATGAAGCCAAAAAGGGGGAGATGTCAAAGGAACCTGAAACTGTGTCTCTTGAAGCCTCAAAAAGAGCTAGAGAAGCACAGAATATCAAAGAGTCTAAAAAATTGACAAGCATGACCAGACAAGAAAAAGCTATGAAAGAAAGAGAAGACTAGTATCAAAAGAATGAAAGAGACCTTAGAGAAAAGGCTAAAAAGCCCCCCAAGACCAAAGTGAAGCTGCTGCTGAAGTCAATACCAAAAGTACTGAAGACAATCCTTCAGTAGTTGATGTTGTTCAGATCAACTTTTCAGTTGTTCAATCACTCTTAAATCTAATAGACTTAAACATTTTCCTTCATATTACTTTATTGTTAACTATTTCATATATAGTTGAGAATCATTATGCATTTACTGTTATATTTATTTACTAGTTGATTCTCATCTTTAAGCTTCCTAGTTCATTGATTGAGGGGGAGTCATAACTCCTGTTATTAAGTGATGCTTTAACTTGAACACTTTAATATTCCGCTGTGCAATTTACTTTGATATATTTATAAACACACAAGTGTTCATAAGCAAGAACTGCTTAAAGTTGAGCCACTGATCCAACACCTGTATAGTCCAACCATGATGACATGTAATGATATGCACACTGTATACATGTAGCTAAGTGTATGGATATGACCTGTGATTTCGACGGGTGTCACAAAAGAAATCGGCTGAAAAGGAAGTGTCAAAACCAAGTGAAAGTTGCAGCAGTGGACAAACAAGAAATGTGTCGAAGATGTTACCAATGCTGAATCAGAATTCCAACTCCATTAAAGAGGATTATGCACTTTACATGGGTGGTGATTGGATTACAGCAAAGAAACTAATGAAGAAAAGAAAATACGACTTCTCAAGAGTTGAAAAGGCACTTCAAGAAGCAATTGAAACTCTACCCAAGAACTCGAAGAACACAAGTTTAATTTAGGGGCGAGTGTTTGATTATGTAAATAAAACTTATGTTTATATTTGTATACATGTAAACTATGAATACTTGTATTAGTTTGAATGTAATATGTATGTATGTAGAATAACAATTAGTAATAGGTATATGTATGGTTATTTAGTCAAAATGTAACTATCTGCATCATGGGTCGAAATGGATCAAAAGGAGGCTGCAACTTATCAACAAATGGATCAATATGGATGAAGGGCTGCATACAAGATCAACATATCCGGATTAAATACAGCAGCAAACAACAGTTGCCAAAGGAAATATTGAATGCTGCAAACTCATTGAAAAGACTATTATACCTTTGACGGTTATATTAGTTATTTGGCGCCTAAAATGTATCAACCGGTGGGAAAACATAACCGACACAAATTGTTTGGAGACACATCGATTCATGTTGTATATATAGGACTAGTATGTATCATTTGCTAGTTACCAAGATTATTCCAAAAGATTGATCCACAAAATTTAGTTCTGTCCAAAAACAATTGCCGATCATTGTCCTTGTTAATCATAGTTTCCTTTGTTCTTTGGTCTTTGATTAATCATTGTTTCAGTTTGTTCGTTTAAATCCGATGTGCTTTATTGTTCCAAGTCCAACAGGCAAAACACGACTTTATAATCGTCACTGGTTTTATCAATTTTAAACCGATTAGAAGTTGTTTCATAACTTCGTCGTATTTCAGCTTCCATATATTTGACTCGTTACAGATAGTTCGACCCAAAAATTTGATGTTAACATCAGTAGAAAGGTGGATTATGCCTTTCTTGGGGTTGACTGGGGTGAAAGTCAGCTGGAGGCCGTTTTTGTGGGTTGGGAGTTGGGTAACTCCAAGTGGGCAAGTTTTGTTCGGACTGGTTGGCCCAGTGCAATTCCGCCACCACTGCCGCCTCTAGCTGCCGGCATAATGTAGTAGTTGATCCCTGACCAGAGGTTTTTTCGGTGACATCGAGCACGAAATCAGGAGCTGAATTGGCTGCCAAGACAGAAAATATGAACAAAAATGAGAGCTAGATTGTTGTCCTCATTTGAAATAGATTAGGGCGGTGTTTTAGATGGCAAATAAGTAGATATGTTATATTATTATTATTTGGATTTGGGTTTTGATAGGTCATATATCATCATGTTTGAAAGTCAATTGTCAACCGGTCAAAGCCACTTTGTTATCTGCCAGCAAGATTTGAAGTTTGATGAGAAACAAGTTGATATTGTTTGTTAAAGAAACATAGATATTTATTCCAACATAGATAAAACTACAACATTGTTTGTTAAATATTATTCAAGCATTGATAGGATGACAAGACGAATCGATCTAATTCGGTGTAGAAGTTGATAGAAAGAGGATTGTCACTGAGTATTGAACGCATCACTCCCTTATCATCTATAGTTGTTCCAATATCCCTCTGCACATAACCTTATAGTAGTTGCATATGCTCAGGACCTGTCAAGCTTAGATATTGTAGAGCCCCTACAATCTGGCGATACCGAACAAGGTTATCAAAGCTTGGACTCTCACCAAGAGCCAGATGAACCGAGGAAGAACAAAGAGAGCTAACAGGCTTAGATTGTGAAAGTCCTGCTTTGGTTAAAATCTCCAAAATATATTTCTTCTTAGAGAGGATCAAATCAGGACCCTTAGACTGAACTTCAATTCCTAGAAAATAAGAGGGGTACCCATATCTTGAATAGCAAAGGTGGAACTCGGACTCTTAACAACATTGTCAATCACTGTTGGATTGTTGCCTGTCAAAATGATGTCATTGACATATACCAACATATAGAGAAGAGTACCTGCAGAGGAATAGATAAAAAGTGAAGGATCCGTTTTGGAACCTTGAAATCCCAAACACTGAAGAGCTCGAGATAACCGCTGAAACCATGCTCTAGGGTCTGCCTTAGGCCATATAATGACTTGTGTAGAAGACATAGGTGATTCGGTCTAGCGGGATCAATAAACCCAGGCGGTTGTCTCAGATAAACAGTCTCATTTAAATCACCATGTAAGAATGCATTATGAACATCCAATTGTCTAAGAGACCAGCCGCATGTAACTACAAGTGAAAGAACAACACGAATGGTGGTTCCTTTGACGACATGACTGAAAGTTTCATGGTAATCAAGGCGAAGTTGTTGATTAAAGCCCTTGGCAACCAATCGAGCTTTATATCTTTTTATAACACCGTGTTGATCTCGTTTAAGTTTATACACCCATTTGCAATCAACTACATTAACATTCGAGACCGGAGGAACACGAGTCCACGTGCCATTTTTCATGAGAGCCTTGTATTCCTCAGACATGGCATAACGCAATTCAGGACTTTTGTAAGCAACAAAGAAAGTAGTTGGTTCAAGATTATTGGACTCAGTGGTAGTATGATAGGCAGAGGGGTTGTAGCGGTTAGGTTTGGGTGGATTTTGGCGAAGACTAGCAGGGCAAGTACAAGGTGGTGGAGGAGGGTGTGGTGTATCATGTGAGGTGGTTTTATGTGTGGGCTGATTTTGAGAATGTTGTTGGTCTGATTGCGGTTGTGAAGGTGGTTGTTCCGGTTGTGGTGGTGTGTTGGTTACATTTGTGGATTGGGGTTGGGCCGGTTGTGGTGGTGGGTTGGATGTGTTTGTCGCGGGTTCGGTGGGTGAGTCGGGAAGGTTAGGTTGGTGTGAGGGAAAAGAGGAGACATAAGGAGAGTGATTGTTGGGTGGTGGGGTAGGGACAGGGATGGACTTTTGAGCAAAGGGAAAAACTGTTCATTAAAACGAACATGACGGTCAACATATAGTCGATTTACGGTCAGGTCAAGGCAACGATATCCGTAATGAGATGTACTATATCCCAGAAAAACATACGGTACAAAATGAAAATCCATTTTGTGAGGATTACAAGGACGTAAGTGAGGATAGCATTGACATCCAAACACACATAAGGAGAAATTAGGTGGGTGTTTAAACAAATGTTCAAAGGGAGAAATTTTTTGAAGCAACCCTAGATGGCATCCGATTGATAAGATAAACCGTTGTGTCAAAGGCAAAATGCCAAAAAAAATTTAGCCACACCTGATTGAGCAAGAAAAGTAAGCCTTATTTCCACCACATGGCAGTGGCGTATCTCAACAAATCTGTTTTGTTCACTGGTGTGGGGACAGGAGAGACAGTGAATGATACCTAGGGAGGTGAAGAAGGGAGAGAGATGTCAAAACTCCCCACCCCAATCAGTTTGAACCGATTTTAGCTTGGTCTGAAATTGTCATTCAACCATAGCATGAAAATTTTTGAAAGTAGCCCATATATCAGATTTATGTTTTAAAGGAAGAATCCACATATATAGAGTAAAATGATCAACAAATAGTAAAAAATAAGAATCACCGTTTAATGATTTTATTGGTGCAGGACCCCACACATCACAAAAAATTAAATCCAAAACATTGTTACTCCTAAAAGTTAATGGAAACAAATGAAGTTTTGAGGATTTCCCCATGTGACACGAGTTACAGGAGGACGACAAACTTTTATTACTAACAGGAAGTGAAAAAATAGATAACATAGACTTCAATAGATCTGGATGAGGATGTCAAAGTCTTCGATGCCATGTATCTGTAGAAGCACGAACAACAGAAAAAGCAAATTTGTGGAGAGGACGAATGGATGACACATAGATGGAGTAGAGCCCGTTGTTACTTGGACCCGTGAGGAGGGTTTCCATGTATACGTGTCCTTCACAGCAAAAAAAGGTCGAGTGAAATTCAAAGAAAACATTATTATCGTGACATTTTTTGAACAAAAAAAGTTTCTTTTAAGTTGTGGGACATGAAGAATATTAGAAAGAGTAAAGGTTTTATATGGAGAATGGATTTTGGTTGAGCCAATATGCACAATAGGTAAACATTTACCATTGTCAACATGAATGGAATCCTTACCATAGCATGACCATTGCATCCAGTGTAGGGTAGACATGTTGTTGAAGCTTGTGAGCAATAATCAGCATAGTTTGCTGATGGTGGTGGTCTCCTTAGGGTACTAGGATACTGGTTAGGACACTGAGACGGAATCTGCCCGATTCCACACATGTTACAAGTACCAAAAGAGTGTTTTGATTAGAAGCCCTATTAAATTGACTTATGTTATTTCAGTTGTTGTAGGAGTTGTTGTGATTGTTGTTGTATCGAGAGTTGGCACGTCCCCCACGACCACGATATGAGGAGTTCCGACTACGACCCCGAGACCCAAAGAAAGCATGTGGCTGAGATTGAGGTTGTTGTTGTGAGGAAGTTTGAAGCTGAACCTGTAAACCTAGCTTAGACATAATCTGTTGAAGGGCCTGAACAGTATCGGTTGGTAAAGACGGGGCTGCAAAGGACGGAGAGGGACGGTTGCTCGTGACCGTGAATGCTTAAGCAGGAGATGGATCTGGTTTCTTTATCATGTACTCATGATCAGCAAGTAATGCAAAGAGGTCAGAAAAGGGAGTGGATGATGAACGACCCGCAATTTGTGATTTGAAGCCATCATATTCCTCACGAAGGTCGGTCACAACAAGCATGGCCAGATCCCTTTCTTTGAACGGTTCACCTATATTGGCTAATGCATCAGCATACTCTATAGCCCTGGTTAGATAAGCAGTGGATGATTCATCTTATTGCATCTGAATTATGAGTAGTTGTGATTTCAAAGTATATTCACGAGAGATTGAATGCGGGGCAAAGGCGCGTTCCAAGGCTAGCCATAACTCTTGAGAAGTGGTGCCCTGAACGTGCTGGAATGCACTTTCAGAGATGGTGGACAAAAGCAACATTTGAACATGAGCGTCATTAGAAACCCATGTTGTATGGTTAGGGTTTGACCGAGTTGTAGGAGGTAATGTACTGTCTGTGTTAGGGACCATGATGATAGGATCTGGACATGGGATAGTTCCATCAATGTAATCAAAAAGTTTGTTTGTGACAAGGAAAGGATGGATCATGGTTTTCTAGTGACCATAGGTAGAGGGTGAAAGGGTATAGGCAAATTTGTGAGAATTATGGCTGGTTTTCTCTGTTGTGGTGTATGAAGCAAGACGAGCCATTTGTTTTGGCTGTGAAGAAAGATCGCAGAAGGCTGCATATTTGAAAAAAAAATGGAAGAAGGGTGGCGGCAGAATTAGGGTTAGGAGATTGGCTCGATACCAAGTGAATAAGAGTAATTGTGTTTTGTATATTGTGATGATAATGAAACATGTCATCATCATCATCATACTCAGTTAATCTCACCAATAGCAAAAGCTAAGGTATGGTCTGAGGAGGGTAAGATGTAGACAGTCTTACCTCTATCCTGTGGGAATAGAGAGGCTGCTTCCCGTGAGACCCCCGGCTCAATAGTGGTTTTGTATCAAGCCTTTGACATAAGGCACATAACACTTAGCAATCGGGACAAACCCGATTGGCGCATGTACCCCATTGTCTTTAGGCTATCAACGTCACCACCTGATGCATGATTAACCGTCCGTCATTTTTAACGTTATTTTCACGAAATTATTAAAATAACGTTAAAATTAGTGAAACTTTACTTTTGCTCCCGAGGGCCACACATATATGCGCACAACCGTCAGCGCGGCTTATGATAATGAAACATGTACATAGTTTAAATAGAATACAACATTGAAACATAATCAATTAAATCAATCTAATATCTAGAATATGGAAACAATATATTCTAACAACATCCATTAAAAGGCAAATCACTCCTTTTTAAGGATTGACTAGAGTGATGGTAAACGGGTGGCCCCACCCTTCGGTTTTGTATTGTAAAAAGGCCAGCTAGACAAGACTTGTTGCCCACTTGTGCTGGTAAGATGCAGCCACTGAACCATCTATGTTTGTTGGGATAGCATAGTGTTCAACCTCTGTGTGAAGGTTTTTTCTGTAGATGTGGAGCACGGGACCGGGGGCTGAAGAGGCATAGGGTGAATGCAAGTAATAAGAAGATGAGTGTTTTCATTTTTGAATAAGTTGAACGGTGTAGATTTTGTATAGAGCTTTTTATAGATGTTAGATTAAATTTAAAAAAAAAAAACATGCTAAACATGAATGTTGTTAATTTGAAGTATTGGTAGTTTTAGAAACAAAATAAATGGTGAATTTGGATTTGGGTTATGACGACTTTTTTTTTTTTTTTTTTTGAATATTTACTTTCATTCAACAACAGGCGATCCTCAAAACCGAGGACCTCCAAGAAAGACACCCATTTACAATGAATACAAGGGGGATTTTACCCTGTTCTTCCACAACACGTTTTTGAATTTAAATCGATTTCTAAACAATAAAAATGACAACCACTTAATAGATGCAACCACTTCATTGACATTCGACACTTTGTTTCTGAAAATCTTGTCGTTCCTTCCCCCCCCCCCCCCCCCCCCCAAATGACCCAGATCGTGACAATGAAGATGCCACAGACTAAGTACATGATTTGTCCTTCGCTGCAGCTTTATAACAGGAAAGAAGCTCTCGAATGTCAAAAACCGGCTGAATATCAAGGCCGCACCACCTTCCTATAGTCGAAATAACCCCGTACGTGAATCCACATTCGACAAATAAACGTCCAGCCGATTCTGCACAGACATTACACATGCTACAAGTTACGGTGTCGAGCTGAACTCCATGCTTGGACAGAGCTGATGCAGTAGGTGTTGGAATAAATATACGTAACGTTTGTATATTTATCGATAGCCATTATAATCATTTATATTATGATGATCAATTATTAATATTATCCTAAGCCCAATAACAGATATCTCTTTGATGGGCGGACTATCATTAGATGGGCCTTATTAGGGTGTCCCCTGGGTATGTATAAATATAGAGAGATATTATGAGATTAGGGTTGAGACAATCATAACAACATAACACCATTAGCCATCCCCTATCTCTATCTCTCTCTCTCTCTCTCTCAATGTGTTCATAACTCAAGAACACATAAACCATCAGAACTGCATACCCTAAAGGGAACCCGATCAAGATGATGGTGTCTTCCATTACTGAGGTTCCTGAATGGTTAAGCAAATCAGGTACACTTGATTAAATAATATGTTTATGCCTTTATGTTCTCATTAATATAATCAACATGTGGTATCAGAGCAATGTTGATTATATCAATTCTAATTCGATTTGCAAAATTAACTCAAATAATCATCGATGTTAGTCCAGTTTGTATATTGATTTAATTAATCAATACTTTTGACTTTATTATGTTACTGTGAATCACGAAGAAATACAAAGTTTTGTATTTTGATTTATTTAATCAAAACTTATGATTTAAGAAAAGGATCACAGGAATTTTTTTTTTGAAATCACGAAAATTTTTGTGTGGTTTAATAAATAATGGCTCTTACATAATTTTGAAACTCACGAAATTGTTTCGGCCTCTGTGCAAAATCACGAAGTAATGTTTTGATTGGTTAATTAATGACGGCAAATCGAATGAATTGCATATAACAAAAAGTTTCGAAAACTTTGATTTATCAATCAAAACTTTAATAATAAATTTGATAATTAGTATGAATGGTTCTTGTATGTTTATAGAACTGTTCATAAAATTCATCCAAATTTTAATGAAAATCACCATATTTTGGTGAGAATTTAATTTTGATTATGTTTCCCTTAATATCGGAATTACTTTATCTCCAAGTTTTGACTAAATCAAATTTCAAAATAAATTTTGGATATACTTAAAATCCCGAAAATTTGGAAACATAATCAAATCCCTAACTCTATCACTTTTAGTTTTCAATAAAAAAAAAAAAGAAAGAAAGAAAGAAAACTGGTTTTCGGGTTTAAGAATTAATAAATTAAGTTCTCGGAGAATCTCTCAGTTACCGAATTTAGGTTCTCGGTTTTAAGTTCTCGGTTATAAAGCTTTCGATCAGGTTCACAAACAAGAGTTCTCGGTCAAGGTCTTCTACTTTGAAAACCGAAAATGTTTTTTTTTTTTTGAGATTCCATAATGTGTCTGAGAACCCATCTTATTTATCGAGAACTATCATGTATTCGAGAACCAATATTTTCGAGAACTATTATAGAATCCGAGAACCGTTAAAGTTATCCGAAAACATAAGTTATTCGAGTACTCATAATATTCGAGAACTCATCAGTAAATCGAGAACTAATTCTGATATTTTGAGAACTCATTATGATATCTGAGAACTCATTAAGTCTTCGAGTACTCATGATTTATTCGAGATCTCATAAGTCTTCCGGGAACTCATCATTTTCAAGAACTCATTAAGTCTTCAAGAACTCATAATTTCGAGAACCCCTTATGTTATTCGAGATCTCATAGGTTTTTCGGGAACTCATTATTTTTCCGAGAACCCCTTATGCTATTCGAGAACTCATATAATTTTTTTTTTTGAGAACCCATTATTTCGAGAACTCATAAGCTAATTCGAGAACTCTTTATTTTTGGGATCTCTAAGAAAATTACAGTTTTGATAAAACCTAATGTATCAAGTTTATTCAAAACATTATAAAACCTTGCTTAACTTGCAATAACATTTTGAGGTGTCGCTTCTGCCCAAAGGTGATGTGTCACATTAGTTCGTTATAAAGATCTCGTTAAGCATTGTAGCTCGTTCACATAAGTGCCATAAGGTTTCACTTCTGCCCAAAGGTGATGTGTGACAGATTATGTTGGTGAACTGAGCGTATTGCATTAGAACTTTGAGTGTCTCACTTCTGCCCAAAGGTGATGTGTTACATTCACTGTTAGCAACTTAATACTTAAATAAATAGCGTATAGCCAAAGCTAGAGCATGTTATTTAAGTAGTTTATGCTGGTGTTATGATATTATCACGTCTTCATTACAAAATTGATCCTCGCAATTAATGATCCTTCATTAATATAACGATCATAATCTAAGTCTGCCTTACATCAATACCCGTAACTCGAAACTAATCTCACATTCTTCTATAAATTACTATCTCAACTAAATAATCCACTCTTATTATCAAAACTAAGAAGAGTTTTCTCAACTGTTAGTTCTTATTAAGTTACCTCTTAAGACATGACATTCCTACGTTCTATCTGATAAAGTATTACAGAATAACATTGAGCATAAGAAAGTGGGATACATAAAATGTCTCTTATGGTAATTAAGAACTTCTTTTACTGATTCCTATCAGGTGAGCTATTAAAGATTTTGAAATTCCTAAGACTAATGTATTATCTATGGAATGAAAGAATATAACGAATTCCTAAGAAGCATGAAATAAATAAATCTAACTTTATGGTTAAATGGCATCTGTGAATACATCTTAATATTGAATAACATGACCCATAAAGCCGAGGGTTACACATGGAAATCAATAAATTTCTAGTGCGTAATAATTTTTCCATAAGTACGATTAGACGCATAATGAATCAACTATAACACTCAGAAATATCAAAATAAAATGAGTGTGTTGATAGCAAATTACGTACAGGAAAAGGAACGCATTAAACTAGAAAAGTTGATGTTATTCACCTTACTACCATTAAACCTAAAAGAGGAAATTACCATAGAGAGGATAATTATAAGGTCTGGAAACAAAATACAAGTACTACTTTTAGCTATAACTTTCTCCAAGGGAAAGTCTCACTAAGCAAAACTGTGCCATTAAGAATAGGCATAAGAAATGAGATTACCCAAAAGTAAAGAGAACAGTTGGCTAAGATATGTAGTGCCTAATTAAGGATATTTAATTCCACAAATGCTAATGAATTCCAATTAACACATGATGGTTGAGTCTAGTTTTATACGTTTCCTTACCATAATTCAACAAATAGTTAAAATGAGAGTTGGTGGCAAAATTAAGGGTCTATTAACCATTAATAACTGATCTTAGTGTTGAAGCTTTATGATACCTTACGATATTTTTGAGATTACTCAGAATTTGGTATTAATACTAAAAGCTACAATTTTTTTGACAGTTACAAGGTTTTAATGACCAAACCAAAGGCACTATTAAGTTAAACTCTCATATTGTTTGTTGTCATTATCTGAATAGAAACCTTATGAAATAAAACTAGATGATCCAATAATGTTTTCACAACTTTGTTATCATAAAAATGAGAATTTAACAAAGGAAAATGAGACCCGTGCAATTCATCCACTAAGACCAAAATTTCATGAGAAATCATGATCAGGTCACTAAAGGATGCTTGGCTATCAAATCTCATTCTCAGTGACTTTAAAGCATGTGTTAAACGCCCTAAACATTAAATGGCGAAAGGAATAAATGGGTTTCCATCATAAGTCATAACTAATTGACATCAATGGAGCTTACATAAATATCTAATTGTATCTATTTCGTTTCCTACAGACTAAAAGTATTAAAGAAATCAATTCATATATACTTAATAAGATTCCCTCTAAGTATGTCCTTAAAATTTCTTATGAAATTTGGACGATAAGGGAAATCAAATATAAAATATATGAAATACTCTCGTTCACATGCATCGCTAAAACTTATTATGTGGAGATACTAAGAGACCTAAAAGATTAGTGGGAGCATTAGATGTCCTACTTATGACTTGCAAAAGTTACAGAGGTGGGGGAACGAAAATTTGATTTATCCTCAAATTACACCTCTTGCACTGGACAACGCTCTATCACAACTTATCTCCTTAGCATTTAACGTACTCCTAAAAAAAGTTTTGTGGATGCCTAAATATGGGCGAATTTAGATTTCTTACTAAAGTAATCCTCATTAAAGAGAAACAACAATAAATATCATTAGGTTGTTTTCTCTATTAAAATCTATGGATCTTCCAAATGTTAGATCTTAAGCATGCTGAATTCATTAAGATCTCTAAGGTAAGTGGGAGCAGTAAAAGTCCTTATTATGACTTTTCGGAAGTACAAGATACGGGGGAGAGACTCATTAAAATTCGAGACATTAAGTTTAACTCTGAATTTAACTTCGATTATTCCTCTTGTACACCTTACTGCACCAACTCTTACACACTTAGAAACTAATGTTGCTCCTTATGTACCTAAAAATAAAAACACTTAACTAAAGTTAAGTTTGTATCATAATAAACCCAATGTTCAACTCAGGAGGTCATTTGGGTCTAAAAGCCCACTAACTTTGATGATTATGTAACCTACCTGACTAATACAAAATGGATGTTTGAAAAGTTTACCGATCCTACCTCTTCTAATTAAATCATTAGTATCAATCAATCTTCTAAATGGAATAAAGCTATTATTAGCATAACTCATTCCATAATTTAGAATAACGTTTGGGATTTGGTTGAATAACCTAAAGGTATTCATAATTAAACCATATCCGAATGGGAACGTTGTAAGATAAGATTGATTGTAAAAGATTATACTCAAGGAGGGATTAGATTATCAAATAATATTCTTATCTGTATTACAAAAGATTTCTTTAAGGATCATTACCGTCCTAGTAGCTCATAATAACTAAGAGCCACATTAGATGGACATTAAGACAACTTTCCATAACGATGACCTACATGTTCATAAAGCAACCTGAAAGTTCTAAACTGAAGGGTAAGAATACTTAGTCTGTAAGTCAATAAGATCCATGTATGGGTTGATGCAAGCATAAATGTGTTGGAATCATAATGAAATTACTCTTCATCAAGAACTAAGTGGATTAAAGAACCTACCTCAAGATGAGTGGGAGCAACTAATGAAAACATGTCCTTACATAGATGACGTTTCTCTTGACAAGTATATGTTACCTAAGTCAAAGCATTTTTCATGCATGATTTTGACATGATGAATATCGGGGATTCTTCTTACGTAATAGGAATCAAAATATACCGAGATAGACCCAACGGGATATTAGTTTCATCCCATAAGTTTTACTCTAAGCGGGTCCTTAAGTATGTAACATACAACATTACTCTCTTTTAGAGGATAATAGGATAAATGAGATTATTACCTTATGCTTCATTAATTAGAAGACTTATGTAAATTTAAGTCTATGATTTTTTTTATGATATTGTTCGTATTGCTTAACACTAGACTTGTCTAAATTATTGAAAAACATCTAATGGAACAGTACAATATCTTTAAGAAACAAGAGACTATAATCTAAAGAAGAAGTGAGAACCTAAAGTGATGTCACTTTCAGGGTATATCATAACGTTAGCAGACATAACTATCTTATGGAGGAGTCATAAGGAACTGTTAACAACAACCTAAGTTATCATGACATAATGTGTTGCTGATCACAACAGAATGGTCATTAATGTTGTTGCTAAATTTATCAGTTGACTCATAACTTATTAACTCCATATAAATACTAAGTTGAAGACTTACTGTGATAAAGTCAGCTGCCCTAATTTCTCGAACAGTAATAGTTTGAGAGGAGTTGCATTAGAGTTCGATACGAAATTATTGTTCGCTTATGATTAAGAACAAATAGAGGAAATCAGAATTTTGTATCGAATGCATTCATGATATGTTTATGGATCCAATAACTAAAGGTCTATCACCCATAAGTCTCACTAACGGGCCAACTAAGAGAAAAGGGTATTACTAATGACCATGTACAACTGCATATCGTACTATGAATGACTTATGACTAATGAATAATGATTAATTTTCCTCATTATGAGTTGTTTGTCTATTAGTATGCTAAGCTAGCATAATGGCATAAAGACAATAATATAACAAATCAACTAAGGGCATAACGTTAATTGATCCTAATGTTAAGTTTTAAATTTGGGTGTAGTATGATTAATGGGGGTCCTAAGTCAAATAAAGACTTAACGGTTGTATTTCTCTGCTACATTTTGGGTTTAGAACTAAAATGAGTATTAATCACTGCAGACTTACGTAATACTCATAATAAATGATTACTCGGCTAAGTGGGAGAATGTTGGAATAAATATACGTAACGTTTGTATATTTATCGATAAGCATTATAATCATTTATATTATGATGATCAATTATTAATATTATCCTAGCCCAATAACAGATATGTCTTTGATGGGCGGACTATCATTAGATGGGCCTTATTAGGGTGTCCCCTGGGTATGTATAAATATGGAGAGATATTATGAGATTAGGGTTGAGACAATCATAACAACATAACACCATTAGCCATCCTCTCTCTCTCTCTCTCTCTCTCTCTCTCTCTCTCTCTCTCTCTCTCAATGTGTTCATAACTCAAGAACACATAAACCATCAGAACTGCATACCCTAAAGGGAACCCGATCAAGATAATGGTGTCTTTCATTACTGAGGTTCCTGAACGGTTAAGCAAATCAGGTACACTTGATTAAATAATATGTTTATGCCTTTATGTTCTCATTAATATAATCAACAGTAGGCAGCCGACCCATTTCGGCTCGGCATGCTAGAATGTTACACTTTAAAGGAATCTACGCCACCCATTTATACTTGACCCAATCACTAAAGACCTTATTATTCATCAACATCTTTTTGACGGTTTTGACAGAGAACGGCTCATATTTCCTAACCCAAGCACAAACATCTTTAACATCATTCAGCTTAACGATAGCTAGAACCTTGGATAAAAACCAACACTCGACAACCGCTTGCTCAGAAACTAGAGTATGCGGCAGAATTATCATCCAGAAAGCAGGGCCGACATCTTCATTCCAATACTCCCCGACCACACAATGCTTATTAGGGACGATAGAGAATAATGTAGGGTAAAGATTTTTTAGTGGACCGTCTAAAATCCAATGGTCGAGCAAAAAACGAACAGACTTCCCGTCACCAACAACCCCTCTAAAGCACCCCAAAAAATTAACAACCCCAAACTTCAATCTCTCACTACGTTTAACTATGGTCTTCCAACACCCACTAAAACCGGCATTAGAAGGCAAAAACGACCATCGACCTCTACCCTAATGACAAGCTTCAATAACCTTCCTCCAAAGACTCGGCTCCTCTTTTTTAAAACGCCACACCTATTTAGACAAAAGAGCCTCATTTGTATCCCTAAGCTTCGTCAAGCCCAACCCACCAACATTTCTAGGAGCCGTGACCGTCTCCCAAGCAACCCAATGAATTTTATGCCCATTTTCCGACCCTGCCCATAGAAATCGTCTCATAAGGGTTTCTAACTTATCAACAGTTTTATTCGGGGCTCTATAGAGAGATAATAATAGATGGGGAGGCTTTTCAAAACCGCCTTAATAAGAGTGACCCGCCCACCTATGGACAAAACTCTAGCTTTCCATGAGGTTAAGCGAGCTTCAAACACCTCAACCACCCTCCTCCAATTAGAACATAGATTCATATTGGCCCCAACCTTAATACCCAAATAGTCAAAAAGGAGAGGTCCCCGCTTTGCAACCCAACACATTAGCTATGTCATTTGTAGCTTCGGCACCTATATCAATACCATATAAAAAAGACTTATGAATATTGATTTTAAGCCCCGGACAAACATAAAAAAAAACCCGGAGGACTCTAGCAATCTTATCAATGTTATCTTTAGACCACTCCCTCATAATAAGTGCGTCGTCGGCGTATAAAAGATGAGAAAAAAAGGCCCATGTTTTGCGACCTTAATTCCTTCAATTTCTTCTTTTCGAATGGCAACTTTAATAACATACGATAAAGCCTCCATTACGATCAAGAACAAAAAAGGAGAAAGCGGGCCGCCTTGCCTTAAACCGTTTCTACATTGAAATTCAAAAGTGGGGGCCCCATTCACTAAGACAGCGGACCTGGCCGATCTCAAAATACCTTCAACCCACAAGCACCATCTACCCAGAAACCCCATTAGATATAAAATGGATAGCAGAAACTTCTGGTTAACGTTGTCATACGTTTTCTCAAAGTCTACCTTCATTAAGAAAGCTTTTCTGCCTTTTTTAACGAGACAATTCAAGACTTCATTACTCATTAGTCCATCCAAAATGTACCTGTCACTAAGAAAACCCGATTGCTCTTTCGAAATCACCATACCAATAACTTTTTTGAGCCGATTAGTCACCACCCTTAAAATCACGTTACTGATAATGCCTACCAAGGTTATCGGCCTGTGGTCTTTTAAACCCAAAGGATTTTTATTTTTTGGAATGAGGGTAATAAAATAAGAACCACAACCTCTATTGATAATACCCGTTTCATGGAAGGTAGACTTGATCCGTAAGAAATCTTCTTCAATGAGGTGCCAGAATTTCCGGACAAACATAAAGTTGAACCCGTCCGGTCGTGGAGCCTTATCCGCTCCGCAACTGAAAGTCGCTTCTTTTAATTCTTCCTTAGAAAAAGGTGCAATTAATTATTCTATCGAGTCAGCCGTTACCTGCTTCAAGTTTTCACAAAAAAAGAGGCGGTCTAGAAACAACTTTTTCATAAAAGTGTGAACGGAAAATTTTCAAAACCTCTCTCTTAACCCAATTAGGCTTAGAGACCCAAACCCCATTGACCATGAGACCCGGGATACAATTTGAGGCCTTCCTCCCATTAATGACCCCATGAAAGAAAGTTGTATCGTCATCACCGTGCATAGCCTATTTAATTCTAGATTTCTAGTTCAAGTCTTTTAAAACATGTGCTTCAAGCTCCCCAATACCCCTCTTGCACTCGGCCCATACCCATTGATCTTCTTCCTCGAGAGTTTTCTCTTCCATATCCGATTTTAACTTTTCAAGTTCCGCCTTTAAATTCAACAAGTCTTCTTTTTCAGCAACAACTAACTTAGCCTTCCAACTCCTCAACTCGGATTTTAACAACTTCAGCTTCTTAGTGAAAGCTAAATCTGGAGGGTCCTCCAAATGAAAACCAGTAAACACTTTAGTAACAATATCTGTGCAACCCTCCCTATCCGCTCATGAGTTAAACTACCTGAACGGACAAGGTCCATAATTCTTATTATCCAATGTCACCACAAGGGGGCAATGGTCTGATAAATGTCTTGGCAAAGCTTGCAAATAGGGCTGGAAAATCATGTCTTGACAGGTTTAATAGGTCATTGACGATGTGAACAACACAAGTTATAAACTTGAAAATAATTTTTTAACTACTTTATATCGCATTTTTATAACATAGTTATGTGTTTTATGTAACAACAAAGGGATATGATGAATCATATCATCCTAATTCTATTTATTTTTAAAAAAGTAAAATTTCACATAGTGTACCTTTTTAGTTAACATGTCTAATCATTTCTTATACAAGTTACCTATTGCCAGCCCTACTCGCAAAGTCGCTTCCAGACACTTATTAAAGAAACCCGAGCAAACAAGGAACCTGTCAATCTTACTCATCTTGAAACCGTTACCCTTACGGCCAAAAAAGTGTACCTAAACCCTTTTCATTTGATATTCTCGCAACCCCACTTCATCTATGAACTCATTAAAATCATTGGCAACATTAACAATGAAAATGGAATTCTTAAGCTCATCGGAGTAGCGCACAACGTTAAAATCCCCCATAAGACACTAAAAACCTTGCTGGCCCTCAGTGGCGAAGCTTGAGAATTTGGATCGGGTCAGAAGTCAGCGTTCACAAGACACTAAAAACCTTGCTGGCCCTCTGTAGCTATGGTTCGGGTGATATGTTCAGGTCGGTGATTCGATTCGGGTCGAGTCGAGTCAAACATTAAATACAATAAATATCAAAGTTCTAATCATTGTTTAACAAACAATTGAAAAAAGACACTAAAACATTAAAAGATAAACAAAGGGTTGGTACCTGGATGAAGAATTATAATTCAGCCCGTCGACCTTTAAGATTTTTGAATTCTTCAATTATGGATAGGGTTGCAAACGAGCCGAGCTAAGTCTGAGCTCGACTAGGCTCGAACTCGAAAAACTTATGAGAGCTCGAGCTTGGCTCGTTTAATATCTATTAGTTAATATTTTAAATGAAAGTAATATAAATAATAGATTCGGAGCTCGATAAATGAAGTTCGGCTTGGGCTCGTTTAGTAAACAAGCTTAAATGGGGAGGGGGGGTAAATATTATTAATAAACATAATATTACACTAAGGCTCGACGAGCCTGACGAGCTTCACATGCTAAGTTGTGCTTGGGCTCGATTAGTAAATGAGCTTTGTTTTAAGCTCAAGCTCGGGCTCGATAAGGCTTTGATCATTTCGAGCTTTTTACCAAGCCGAGCTCGAGTAGCTAAGAGATAACAACTCCATCGCTTGCTCACTGAATCTACTATCCGGCTCATGTAGTTGTTGGGCTTAGGACTTTAGGATTTGGGCTTTACATTTACTTTGTTTTGGGTTAAAGTTTTGGTTCATATAACTACTTTTTTTAAAAGCGGGGGGCGAAACCGTATATATAAAAAAATCCATACGAAGACTATATACTATATACTCGAAACGTCTGAACCGTTCGCCAGGAAGTTCGTTTGTGTTCGTTCGTTTAATAAAGGAACGAACACGAACAAAATTTGTTCGTTCAGTTAAATGAATGAACATGAACAGAGGTGGCGTTCGTTCGTTTATGCTCGTGAACGTTCGGTAACGTGTTCGCTTATGTTCATTTGTGTTTGATAGTTTAATAGGATTTTTAATTTTTATATTTTTTTTCTTTTATATTACTTATTTTACCCATATAAATAAATAAATAATATATGTGAAGTAAATATATGACTATATGAGATCAATAAACCAACTTTTAGTATCCACGCTCATTATATGTTTCCACCTTCCGGTGTCGACGCCTTCCGCCATGCATCTCCGACGCCCTTCTTTATTCACCTCCGATGCAAACTTAGTTTTTTTAGACGCTACTTTATTATGTTTACCTATATTATATTAATACTAAGTATGTTTGGATAATTAAGTTATATTTTGGGTGGATCAAACTAATGCCTTAATGTACATGAATTCGTTCTTATTCGAAAGTTAATATATGTCCGTTTGTGTTTGCATCCGTTCATGAACACTTCTCTATTTTAATGAACACTTGTTTGTGTTCATTAATATTCATTTGTGTTCGTGTGCGTTCATGAACAAAATTAACAAAGGACACAAAATGGGCAATCAGGGCAAAGGGAAGGGCAAAGGCAAATCTGTTGCCAATAAGAAACCTTGAAAAGATACCAAGTGTTTTCATTGTGATGAAACTGGGCACTGGAAGAGGAACCGTGCTATGTATTTAGCTGAGCTGAAGCAAGCTAAGGCTTCAGGAGGAGAGTCCTCAAGTATATATGTTATTGAAATATTTGCTTTTCCTAGCAAAACATGGGTGTTTGACACAGGATGTGGTTTCCACATTTGTAATGTTTTGCAAGGACTAAGAAAGATTAGAAAGCTGAAACAAGGCGACTTGGAGGTCCATGTTGGCAATGGACAAAGAGTTGCAGTGAAGGCGATAGGAGAATATGTTCTTCTACTTCCTTCTGGTTTAGAACTTGTTTTGAACAATGTTTATTACATTCCTAGTGTGACTAGAAATATTGTTTCATTTCATGCTTTGCGTAGACAAGGTTTTGATTATCGTTTTAATGGTGAATTTATTTCTGCTTATTTTAACGATGTATTTTACTTTGATGCAAAACCCAACAATGGAATCTATGAGATAGAAATCCAAAACGATAACATATTATGCAATATCTCCCATAAACGTAATAAGTTGGACTTCAATGATACGTATATGTGGCATTGTAGACTTGGTCACATAAGTGAGAATCGTGTTAAACAACTCAAAACCGCAGGAATCCTAGTTTCCAAGGTTCAAAGTCGTTTGGAAAATGCGAATCATGCTTAAGTGGAAAGTTAACAAAAGCACCTTTTTCAAATGTTGGAGGAAGAGCTACTGATCTGTTAGGACTTGTACATACCGATGTATGTGGTCCATTCAGAACAATGTCAAGACATGGAGAAAGATACTTTGTCACATTTATTGATGATTTCAGTAGATATGGTTATGTTTATCTTATGAAGCATAAACATGAAACTCTTGAAAAGTTCAAGGAGTACCAAAATGAAGTAGAAAATCAGCTACATAGACTATTAAAATGCTTCGATCAGATCGAGGGTTAGTCAGGAATTCATCGACCATCTAAAGGATTGTGGAATAGTTTCACAACTCACTCCACCTGGAACACCGCAACATAATGGTGTGTCTGAGCGGAGAAATCGAACTCTATTAGATATGATTCGATCAATGATGTGTCGAACAAACCTTCCAAAATCCTTTTCGAGTTATGCTTTGGAAACTGCCGCAAGACTTGTGAATATAGCTCCAACGAAAAAGGTTGATAAAACGCCTTATGAGATATGGCATGGAAAGAAACCTCATGTATCCTACCTTAAAGTCTGGGGATGTAATGCTTATGTCACTCTAGAATCTTCGGATAAACTAGATCCCAGAGGTGAAAAGTGGTTTTCGTTGGATACGGTAAGAAGATCGGTTACCTATTCTACCACCCCACTGAAAATAGGATTTTCACTAAACGCAGAGGCACTTTCTTAGATGAAGAGCTTCTGGCGCAAGGGATTGGAGATAACCATGTGGATTTTGAAGAAATTCAAGAATCACAAGTGACTGAACCAGTTGTTCAGACAGAAACAGATGTAACTGATCCAGTTGTTGAAGTTGAGCCTGAGAGGACTCAAGAAACAACAGAAACACCAAGTGTTCGGAAAAGTATTAGGGATCATCGTGCACCTGTAAGGTATAATGATATCTTCATGATTGATGAAGCTGAGCCTGCTACTTACAAAGCTGCAATCTTGGATTCGGAATCTAAGAAATGGCAAGAAGCTATGAATGCAGAGATGCAATCCATGTATGATAACCAAGTCTGGGATTTGGTTGATCTTCCTGCCGAATGTCGGACTGCAGGAAACAAATGGATCTTCAAGAAGAAGACTGACATGGATGGGAATGTGCAAACCTACAAAGCAAGGCTTGTAGCGAAAGGTTTTACTCAGACTCAAGGAATTAATTATGAGGAAACTTTCTCGCCAGTAGCCATGCTTAAATCTCTTAGAATTCTACTTGCCATTGCTGCATATTATGACTATGAGATATGGCAAATGGATGTCAAAACCGCATTCCTTAATGGACACTTACCGGAAGATGTCTATATGGTTCAACCTGAAGGTTTTGTCGATCCAAAGAATCCTAATAAGGTGTGCATGCTGAATAAATCCATATATGGATTAAAGCAAGCATCTCGCAGTTGTAATCTCTGTTTTGATCAGAAAATCAAAGAGTTTGGTTTTCAGGAACGAAGATGAACCGTGTGTTTACAAGAAATCTAGTGGGAGCTATATCACTTTTCTTATACTGTATGTAGATGACATACTAATCATTGGAAACAATATCCCTATGCTTAAAGATGTTAAGACCTGGTTGGGTAAATGTTTCGCAATGAAAGATCTTGGTGAAGCCGCTTATATTCTGGGAATAAAGATTTATAGAGATAGATCAAAGCGGTTATTGGGTTTGAGTCAAAGTACATATATTGATAAGGTCTTACGACGCTTTTCAATGCAAGACTCAAAAAGGGAGCTCTTGCCCATGGCACATGGAACCATTCTTAATAACAAGCAGTGTGCAAACTATTGACAATTGGCCGCTGACGCATTGAACTACAAAATTGAACAACACCGCACTGTACTTTCAACTTATTGGCCTGTATCACCCTCAGACTAACCATGGTTAATTTTTTGCTAACGTGGCATGGTGACGTGTCCATTTTTGCTGATGTGGCTTGGGGAATTGGATTTTAACACCCTGAACTATTGATTATTGGCCGCTGACGCACTAAGCTACAAAATTGATAGATTTGAGCTTGGTTCAAGAGTTTCAAGTCTGATTGTGTTTGATTTGGTTTGTGGTGAATCATTTCGTTAACATACACATATAAATGGTTAACAAGTTTGATTTGTTAACCATTTATATCTTTGTGGTGAATCATTTTGTTAACATACACATATAAATGGTTAACAAATCAAACACAAACCAAATCAAACACAAGCGAAATATCTTCAAGTGTAATTATTGTCCAAAATGATTCACCACAAAGATGGATCTTGGTCCAATGATACAAAGAACCTAATGACCAAACAATACAAATTATCGAACTACAGAAGACAGAGATGATGACTTGAAACTCTTGAACCAAGCTCAAATCCATCAATTTTGTAGTTTAGTGCGTCAGCGGCCAATAATTAATAGTTCAGGGTGTTAAAATCCAATTCCCCATGCCACGTCAACAAAAATGAACACGTCACCATGCCACAACAGCAAAAATTAACCATGGTTAGTATGAGGGTGATACAGCCCAATAAGTTGAAAGTACAGTGAGGTGTTGTTCAATTTTGTAGTTCAGTGCGTCAGCGGCCAATTGTCAATAGCTCAGGGTGTTAAAATCCAATTTCCCTTTTATAAAAGGAGGGTTAAGGAGTAAACCCTAGATCACACTTATATAACAAAACACGTATCCCTTGCCTCCTCCTCTTTGTTTCTTGCGGCCGCCACAAAAGGGAAAAGGGCCGCCGCCTCTTTTTGCCTTGTTTCGGCCGATAACCACCACAAGCCGCCACCTTCCTCTTGCAAAGTGTTGCTTCCCGATTGGTTCGTGCTCGGTGTGAACTTCCTACTAGAGAGGATTTGTTGTAACCCGCGTGTTACAATTCCGGTATAGTCGTCAAAAGTTGATTACTAAACCCCCTATGGTTGTTTGTGTTTTATTTGTTTATACGCGTTTAACCGAGATCCTGATTGGGAATATTTTGTTAATTGGATTAATAAAATCAATTATTATTATTTATATATAATTCGCAAATATATATATATATATATATATATATATATTTATATAGGGGAAATGGATTAAAGAAACCCTCTAAAACGAAGAAACTCCCGAAAACCCAACTAGTGGACCACATTGCTCCACATCACCCTCTATTATTTTAATTAATAAGGGTAATATAGTATTTTTACCCTTCCCCCTCTTTTTCTAATTTGAATTTTCTCTCTCCCCTCATATATAAACAACTCCCTCTCTCTCTCTCTCTCTCTTCATCTCTCTTCCACCATCTTAAAGATTAATCCCATCACCACCACCCCCACCGCCACCTCCACTGCCACCACCGCCACCGCCACCACCACCTCACGATGAGTCTTCTGCATCGTCTTCTTCGTCGTCCTCGTCGGCTTTTTTCCCAGCCAAGGCCCTCACGAGCCACCCCTACAGCCGCCATCATCAGAATCCACACCATCTCGGTCTATCCCCATCTTCTGTACCCACCACGAGACAACCACGATCTAAAATCGACACTGTCACCTCCTTTTCACTATTGTTTCTGCTCGTTTTGTAGTAGAAAACCACCGCACAGCCATCACCATGGTGGTGGTGGCTTATCGATCGCTACCAGGATAAGAGGAAGGGAGGTCGTGGGTGAAACGTCGTCGTTTAAGTGTTTCTTTGTTTCTGATTTGAAGAAGAAGGTTAGAGCTAGCCTTGGAAAACAATGTGATAAAGAAGGTCAATGGAGGTAATAATTTTATTTATTTTTTATTATTTTTTTAACTTATAAGGAAACTTTATTAAGAAGGTCAATGGAAAATTACGAATATTATAGAGATTTGACATTTATGTCCATGATTTGTCCATGATCTGTTTTGTGGTATATTTCCATAAAATTACGAATATTATAGAAAATTACATTGAAGGTCCAATGTGATTTGGTTTTTAATTTATTTTACATTTTTTGAGGTTTTGTGGTATTTTTCACTTTTAGAAATATACTAAAATTTGTCTTGAGGTTTTTGTGGTATTTTTCACTTTTTGAAGGTCCAATGTGATTTGGTTTTTTAATTTATTTTATTTTTTTAGGAATTTTATAGGCTACTTACATTAGAGTTTGATTTTTTTTTTTTTTTTTTTGGAAAAAACCATATGTTTTTGTTATAATATGTTTATATAATTTGAAAACTCAAACTGGTGTTGTTTCATATGTAACATTGGTATCTCTTTTTGTTAAATACGTTGTGGCGGTTTCATGAGTTACACATGGGATTAAATCCATGTTGCGTCTGTGCCGTATGTAACAACAGAACTAAGCTGGTATAAATTAGTTTCTGATTTTTTTTACCAGTTTCAAAGGTTTGCTATTATTTTTCCTTTATTTCATTTAGTTTTGATTAGTTTCAAGAGTTTTAAGTGTAATACGTTTAGTTTTTTAATTTTTTGTATGGTATTATATAGGGTTAGAAAACATTTAATGGTTAGAGTTTGAATTTTGAGCTAATTAGTTTTTGGTAATAAGAAGGTGTTTGTGATGGTTTTGAAAATGTATGTTTTTGCATCTGTTTCGTATGTAACACCATAACTAATCATGTGTACACGTAGGTTTACATATTAAGAAACCTTTTTTATATGTTATTATTATTAATATGTTTTTTTAATCAAAATTGGTGAATTTTACTGTATCTTAACATATACAACAATATGTCTGATTTGTTTTTTACCGGTATGTGCATGTTTGTATGAGTATTATAATGTGTGGAATGTATGTTTGCATCTGTTTCCTATATTTTTGCGCATGTTTCGTATGTAACAACAAAACTATGGTATAAATTAGTTTCTGATTTTTTTACCAGATACAAAGGTTTGATTTTTTGACTTTCATCAGTTACACGTGGGATCAAATCTATGTTTGCGTCTATTTCGTATGTAACAGCAGAACTAAGTTGCTATCAGTTTCGTATGTTTGATAATCTTGATAACTAAATGTATAAAACAATGTTTTTTTGTAATCCAGTTGGTTAATTTACGTTAAGGGTGGGGGGTCTTTTACATGTAAATTGATGATTTTTTTTTTATTTTTGCAGGTGTGCATATTTTTTGCATTAAAGATGAAGATGATTATCAAGAATGAAGTGTGGACAATTTTTTTTGTTTATTTTTTTAGCATTTGTTGATTTTGTAATGACCGTTTTGTTTGTTTTTAGCACTTTGTAAGTAACAAAATGCCTATAACCATATCAATTCTCGTTACGTATGCAACAATTCTGGTGCTGGTACAATAAAACGAAAAAAATATGGTCTAATAAAAAAAATATGAGACCAGAGTCTGTGCAATTTTAACGTACGCAACACTGCATATGTAACATGACGTGCTGACAGATTTAGGACCATGGTCACAAAAGTATGAGATAGATGATGTGACATGTGTGGGGTCCACTTGTCATATGTGCTTTTTCAGAAAATGGCATTTGACCATTGTGCCCTTTTTTTGTCCTTTACCTTAATAAATCAATTAAAATAATGTAGAATGAATCTAGACCATTGATCACTTTAGATCAATGGTCTAGATTGGGTTTACCGGGTTTCTTCGTTTTAGGTGGGTTTTTATTTTAACCACCCCCTATATATATATATATATATATATATGTGTGTGTGTGTGTGTGTGTGTGTGTCATCAAACACCATGAACAAGCAAGTAGCATAAAGCAAAGTAATGAACAAAAGGAGTTAGCGGGTACAAAGTACCACATAACTCAAAAGTTTGTTTACAAAAGTACACCACCAAAGTGATTTCAAAAGTTTATGACTAAGGCACTAAGCCAAGACTAATAGCTCCCATCACTATCCTCATCATCATCATCATCATCGATACCGAGCACCTCATCTTCTGCCACACCATGGTCGCTCTCACCGATATTCCCTTCTTCAATATCTTCATCATCTTCATCAATCAAGTGATGCAATTGCGGCCCACGAGATCTTGGTGGTACTCCAGGATTTGGGGCCGTGGAAGTGCTACCAACATCTTTTCCTTTCGATTGATGTGTTGCGTTTGATCTAGTATAATACAAGGGTTCGGATGTCCCATTAGCCTTTTCAACATCACCATACGTTAAATCATCATCCTCATGCACCAAATTAGTAACATCTCTCGCTTCATTCTCCTAGTCATCCATGCAACCCATCACCCACTCATTACTTTCATCAATATCATTTAAAAGTATGGGATCCGTGGTGTCACTTTGTTGATACCGCTGCTTCAGTGAATGATTGTACTTAACAAACACCAAATCATTTAATCGGCTTTGTGCCAATCAGTTTCTCCTCTTTGTATGAAGCTGTTAAAATGATAATCTAATTAAATAATAAAGTAAAAAATAACACTATTAGAATGAATGTTTAGTTTGACAACTTACTTGTTGAAAGATACCCCAATTTCTCTCACAACAGGTAGCGCTACATGTCAAACTAAGTACCCGAACAACAAACTTTTGCAACTCCGGAGTATCACCACCAAATGCACTCCACGAATCCGCTATTAACAAGTCAAGGTGTCCAGTACAAATGAGGCTTTGAACCTTCCAAGTATTTACCTATTAATTTAAGAAAACAAGAAAATTTAAGTAATATAAGTATCAATGTACAAGCAATCAAGCATAACATAATAAATTAGTAATGCACTTGCTAATAAGTAATAACATGTTTAATATTAAATTACATACCCGCTTTGACATAATTTGATGCATTATCCGTCACGACTTGTACAACGTTCTCCTCTCCTACCTCGTCCACCATTTTTTCAAGCATTCCACACAATGTGTGGGCGTCCTTTGTAACCTCTGACACATCAATCGACTTCATAAACACAGACCCTTTAGGGGAATTAACTAGAAAGTTCACTATATCCCTTTGCACGGTGGAATCACACCATCCATCAGATAAAATGAACAACCCTTGCTCGCCCATTCTTTCATGTGATTGCCAATCTCCGTTTTGGTGTCCTCTACTTCCTTTTTAAGTAAAGGTACCCTCAACTCATGCATTGTAGGTGCTTGAAATCCAGGCCCAAATTGTGCAACTACTTCCAACATAACTTTAAAGCTATCATAAGTAGCCGCGTGGAAAGCAATACCCGCATCATAAAACCACCTAGCAATCTCCTTACAAGCATTACCCCTCAATTCTCTTTTACATATTTCGTTCATAGTTTGTTGCCTTCCTCTTCCTCCATTTCGACCTTTGAGAATGTCTTCGGGTTTAGGCTTGAAGTAGTTGTTTATACACGGTTTTTTAGACACATTTCCTTGAACTGAACTACTTCGTCTCTTCACCTTTGTAACCACACATTCTTCCTCCTCTTCATCACTTAAATTAAAATCACCAGCTAAGGGGTCGATTGCATTTTTACCCTTGATTTTGTTCAACATAAAATGTTTAATCTCTTCACGAACATGCGCGGGACACTTTTGACATGCTGTGACATTTCTAAACCCTCCAACTAAATGTTGTTTCATCCTATACACCCCTCCTGTAGATGTTTTAGAACAAAAATTGCAAGTGAACCAATTTTTGTTTTTGGGGTCAGCCTTGCCATATTTTCTACCAGGGTCACCCATGTGGGTTCCCGTTGATGCACCAACAGCACCACCATCATCAGTCTCCATTGCAACTTAATAACTAACAGGTTTGAAAAGTAAAATTAGACCAGTAATAACCAAAAATAAGACCAGTAATATCAGATTTAAAAACTCAATAACAACTATCATATATATAAAAGAAACATAAAACAAAAATCACATGATAATGATCAATAACAAAATTATACACCCAAAATTCAAACATAAAAGTAATACAGGACAATAACAAAATTATACACCCAAATTCAAACATAAAATTATCAGATTTAAAATCTGAAAACAGGAACATAGAACCTTAAAAAAGCTTAGTTTTTATAACTACAGAGTACAGAGACAAACAGTCAAACACAAAGGAAAATTGTTGTGTTTGCTGAGTTTTTATAGTGCTATGTGAATTTTTAAGATGAAGAAGAACACAAAATGGAAAGATCGAACAAAAAAGAAGTTGGGTTGAGAAGATTACCAGACAACTTGATGACGGCAGTGAAGGATAAATGGCGGGAAGAAAGGAAGCAGTGAAAGTGGCTGGAAAGGTAAAGTGGGTGAAACAAAATATGAAATTAGGGTAAAAAAGTTGGATCTTATAAGATAAAGGTAAAGTGGGCTGACAAATGAAACTTGGGCTGTAGAAAAAGGTAAAGTGGGCCCAAAGTTATTTATGATCCATACAATGTATTAAAAAACACAAACCTGCGCCTAGGGTACAATAAGCCCTTAATCCTGCGCCTTGTCGCTTTACATAAAAGCCCAAAAAGCGCGCGCTTTCGGAAAACATTTGCCTTGTGTCACAAAAGCGATGAAGCCTGAGCCTTATTGCGCTTTGAGCCTAGGCGCGCCTAGAGCGCGCTTTTTAAAACCCAGATTCTGCTGCTGTCCACTTTGATGATTCGGCCGTGGGCTACGGCTCGAAGCCATGGCCTGCGGCCAGCAACTTCTGGAAGGAAACCCACTTGAAATTTTCTTTATAAAAATTTTAACACTTAAGAGCCTTGCAACAATGAATATAAAAATGCAGCCATAAATACATTTATTTGGCTGCAAAATAACTAAGTTTTTTTAGGCTCGATTCACGGCGTAACAACGTATGAATCACAACCATTCACCAAGCCTAATCAAGACAAACAAAATCCTCAAACAGGTCATCCTATCCATCCTTCACCAACGCTTGTCTAAGGCGATAACCTCTTTTCTTTATATAGGCGTAACACCTCTATTTCAATAACCAAAACATCAAATGTCCAACCCCATAAGACTTTCTTGGTAACGCCTAAGGCACATCAATCCACACCTTTGGCGTCTCCATCTAAGTTCACTTTAGACTTATGCTAAGCTCGCTTATGATCATCATGTATCCCATTCTTTGTACTACACAATATATTAATGAGAAACTCGTGTTTACTCGGTTTTAATTTGGCTATTCGGTACAAGATTAATCATCATGAAGATTTAGAAGTCGCGGAGCGACTTACCTAGCATGCTTCCAACCTTCGTCTAAGGTTGTTTCTATCAAGATGCATCATAATACAAGCTCCACATTGTGAAGCTCTTGTGACAATGTTCAAACCTATATATCCAAGAGCATAGGATTGATATTTAACAAGATTTAGGTCGTCGAGTGACTTACCTTTAAGCGTGCTCCTTTCCACGTGTTAACGTAGAACCTTGACCTTCCGTCATAGTTATCGATAGTGAATAGCGGTAAATAGCGACGGACTACTGATATGCTACGTAGCGATTGCGATGAAATAGCGCCCGCTATTTCGTAAATAGCGATAAGGCATTAAAAAAATTTAAAAATATTTTTATATACAAATTTAGAAGTATAAGGACCAAATGTGAATATACACAAAATAATTTTATAGTTTCTGTCTAAAATTTAGAAGTTTTAGGTACTATATGTAAACATATGAAAGATAGAGGGTTAAATGTGAAAATAGTTAAATTTTTAACCCTACAAAGCTGAAAACAGATTGCACAGCCGTCATTCCTTGTTCTCCTTGTTTCCTCTTCATCTTCTTCCTTGTACAGAGACCTCGCCGGAATTCGTTAATCTTAACCCTAAAAAGGCAGAATACAAAGGAACACAAATGCACAGCCGCTATTCATCTTTCTCCTTGTTTCCTCTTCATCTTCTTCCTTGTTTCCCGCAAAAAACTAGAGCGACGTTGCCGGAATTCGTTGCCGGACGTCGTCGGACGTCGCTATTTACTCGCTATCAAGTCGATATACACCATATAGCGAGGAATAGTCGATACGCGATGCTATTCGCGATCGTGGTCGCTATTGCCGCTATTGATAACTATGCCTTCCGTAGTCTCGCTTTTGCTACCTAAGATTGGATTTGACCATATAGATTATTAGGCCCAAATTCCTTACAAGGATTCATGTGATCATTTATCCTCTTGTCAAGTCTCGCCTAGCTAAACACATTTACCATGTTTTAATCCAAAATCGCTCATTTAGACATTTTAGCAAACACTTGGTGGGCAATATCTTTACAAGCTTTGATTACAGGCCTTTTAGACCATAAGGATCATACCCAATTCAGATTTGAGGTTTATATCAAACAATTACGCCAAGTTCATCACTTTTCACAATTAACATTTAAAGATTCAAGCACACGCACACATTATTACTAAGAATCCCAAGACCTTACTTACAACCCACAAGACCCACTATGTTCATACCATGAATCTCAAGGATCTCTCATCTAAGGTTTAAGTTATCATGATTCACACAAGATTATTTCGTTATAAGGCTCTCTTGTACTAGAGACACCTTCCTTAGTCACCATTTTATCAACATCAAAGACCCTAAAGTTTCATCATCACCACAAAGACCAATAATACATCAATTTGAATGAAAAAAAAGTTACCTAGATGATTGTTGAGCCTTAGATGATTAGAATTTCCTTCATGCAAAGGTTAACACCTTGATTATTGACTAAATTTAGCTAGGATAAGAGATTGTGTATTGTGTGTGTGTTATGTGTGTTTTTCGTGAGTTTTTTTAGGTTCCAGGGGATGAGTTCCCTGGTTCTTTATGTTACAACAAGTCAAGTTTGGCTACTTGGCAGATCTAGTCCCTCATAGTTGAGTCTTTGATTAAATATGTTAACTATATCACTATTTCATGTTTATCTGGGCCATTTTGTCTAACGAAGGTAACCTGGTTATTCACGCCGAGGTGGGATTTCTAATACTTCCCTATGAGGTGTTCGGTTAATAAACCGACTATTGTTCAATTAACAAAGATATCCAAATTATGGAATTTGGGATGTTACAGACATTGTCAATAACTGAGATTGAAACTAGTTTATTTTATTAGTATTGTTCTTTTATGGGTTTTTTTCTCTAGTCCGAGCTTCCAATATCCTTCCGCTCTGACTAGGGGGAGTATTGGAACATAGATTACGGTTTATTAGTATTGAGCCCACGGGCCCATCTAGGGTTTGCTTCCGATATCTATATATTGTAAGGCACCCATTCAATAAGAATCAATCCAGTATTTCTATTATCTTACAGTAAGGATATAAATAAACATATGAATATATATATATGAATACAAACAAGCCGAGACCAAGCTCTATAAAGCTCGAGCTCGATTAACTTATGAGAGCTCGAGCTCGGCTCATTGGTAGTTTCTCAAGTTTGAGCCGGGCTTGGCATTTTTTTAATATTTATTAGTTAATATACTAAATGAAAATAAAATATATAAGATGCTCATTAAAGCTCGGAGCTCAATAAGTGAAGTTCAAACCCAGAGTCGCTTACTAAACAAGTTCATTTTGTATCCGGACTTAGCTTGCAAACAAGTTTAAATTAACTCGGCTCATTTACTAAACATGTTTAAACAAAGGATCAATATTTTCAAATATTAATAAAACTAATGTTGCACTAAGGTTCAATAAGGCTCGAAGAGCTTGAAGAGTTTTCACATGTCAGACTCAAGCTTTGGCTTGATAAATAAACTAGCTTTGTTTTAGGCTCAACCTTGGCTCAGGCATGATATGGTGCGTCTCATTTCGAGCTTTTTATCGAGTCAATATCGAGTAGCTCGCGAGCGGCTCGACTCTTTTGCAACCTAGTTATCATCAACATTCACCTTATTACATTTTATGTTGGCAAACTTCATATTTCTTTACACGACTCTAGGTTTTTGATCTTCTTAATGAAATGAACGAGCGTTTTACCAAGTTGCTTTATGTGTATAGTGTGTCTTGGTCCTAGATATCAATTCAAACTTGTAACCATGAGAAGTTGTTACAACTTGTCAAATAATTATATTACAACGAGCGTTTAAAACAAAATTTGAAAAAAAGTATACCTAAAAAATATAATTCAATAATAAATGATAAATAGTTAAAATATTTTTATGTTAAAAAAAGAGTTAATCACCAAAACCGTCTCTGTGGTTTGGGCTAATATGCTAGTCCAGCCCAAAATTCAAAAATTGCTTGAACAGTCTCTTGAATTTGACGAAATAGGTAAAAACAATCCATTTTATTAATGGGGTAACTCAATGTCAAGTCATGGGCAAAATCGTCAAGTCACTTATAGAATTTTAATCAGACCTACCACCCACCTCATCTTCTTCAATCTATACCACCCACCACCATCTTCACCTTTTACCTCCACCATCACCACCACCCACCATCTCCTCCACCATTTGTTGGATATATAGGATGTCCGATGTAATTAAAAGTCGAGATCAACGTAACCCGAACCGGTACGATCCGAAGAGTTACACGTTGGTACACGAATCAGATAAGTTCACGCGTTGGTGGATTATTATTTATGAAATAATAATTGTTTTAGTCTTGAGGGATTTAATATTAATAAGATTAATATTAAGGAGTATCTTGAGGGACTTAATGTTAATAAGATTAATATTAAGGAGTATTAAGATATTTAGCAAGGGGGTTTATTGCAAGTTGTTGCCTTATAAAAGGAGGGATAAGGAGTAAACCCTAATGCACACTTTTGATAAAACAACAAATCCTTGCCTCCTCTTCTTGGCTTTTTGCGGCCGCCACCAAAGAAAAGAAGGCCACCGCCTTCTTCTTTTTTTGTTCGGCCATCAACCACCACAAGCCACCACCTTCCTCTTGCAAGTGTTGTTTCCCGGTTGGTTCATGCTCGGTTGTGAACTTCCTACTAGCGAGGATTCGTTGTAACCCGCGTGTTACAATTCCGGTGTAGTCGTCAAAGGTTGATTACTAAACCCCCTATGGTTGTTTATTATTTATTTGTTTATACGCGTTTAACTGAGATCCTGATTGGGAATATTTTATTAATCGGATTAATAAAATTAATTAACAATTTATATATAAAATCGGCTATTATATATATTGTATATATAATCCGTTTTTGTTAAATATATAAACCGCTTCCGCTGTGTATACGAAACCATGATTCCCAACAGTGGTATCAGAGCCACGGTTACGCGCGTATAGATGGTAAAGTTATAATTTTGATCTATGTTTTATTTGTCAAAAATTGTTTATTTTGACAAAAGATCAAAAGCTTTTAGTTGTTCATGGATTGTGATGTGAATCGAGCCCTAGGTATTTGACCCATGTCATGGTTGTGTTTGTGATGGTTTTATTTCTTTATTGATTTATATTTTTTTTATTACGGATATTGGATCCGGTGTAATAGATAGGATTAGAATAGATTTGATTTTATTGTATTTTCAAATTTATTGTTGTAATCCTACAAGTACAAGATCAAGACGAAGATATAAAGGACGAACAGGTTCCAGGAAGATAGAGATCTCGGGTCAAGTGGGAACTATATCAAAATAGTTTTCAAACTCTTTTGACTAGTTCGTTTCGTTTCTGGCTAAAACGAAACCGGCGAACTATTAGAGGCTCGATTCGTTTAATTTTATTATTATGTTTTGTGGTTGTGGTTTATTTATTGTAAATAATTTAGATAACCCAAAATAAATAAAATTTTCACAATCATGGCAACGGTTTTATTAAAACAAGTTTTATAAAAACCGAAAAGCATATTTAATAAAAAGAGTTTTATTAATATTAAAACAAGTCCATTCGCGATAATACGACCAACGTAGTTTAAATAGGGTATTTAAAACTATACGGTGTCGAGTGTTGAAAGGAGTTTCAATTATCACGAATAATATAAAATTGGATTTTATAAACTGTTGTGTGACTCACATCATGCTAACGAGTCATTCAATATATTTATGGTAAATATTAAAATTAAATCCCGATTTTAAATTGATGTTTCATGCCACCCTTAACGAGTTAACACTCCATTCTATATCGAACCCAAATGTTAGTGCTGACCATGCATCTGGGCGTTGATCATGAGTGAAGGTAATCATCGCGGTTCCTGTGTAACATAGGCCGGTGTTACAGTTAACAGTAAAGGACCAAACATCGCTTGTTTGACAAGTGGGCATAGTTGGGGTTAAACATACATCGCTTTTAGCGATAACCCCAAAAGGAGAGTTGTGTAGTGGACACAATTAACAATCGTTGTTTACCTACCTAATCGTGCTAGTGGACAGTGCTAAGCCAGTTCATTGTGTATTGATGAATCGGGATCTCATCCTAATTAATTTTGCTTTTGGGTCATAAGATAAATTAGGATATTTAAAACATAAAATACTAATAAATTAGATTTTGAACTTTGTAGATGTCAACTGAAAACAATTCCGCCTCCCAATTCTCTCTTATGTCCATCTTAGAGAAGGACAAACTTAACTACTCCAACTTCATGGACTGGCACCGCAACTTGAATATTGTTCTCAAGGCGGAGAACAAGTTGTATGTTCTAGAAACGCCAGTTAGCACTCGTGTGCTAAAAATGAAGGCATATCTTGATCACTTGGCTTGTCTGGAATACCCCTTGAGCGATGAGTTAGCTGGGGATATTATCCTAAACTCATTGCCCAAGTCATATGACCAGTTCCTTATGAACTACAATATGAACGGGATGGAAAAGACACTTGCAGAACTGCATCAGATGCTTAAAACTGCTGAGGTGAACATACCTAGCAAGACTGCACCAGTGCTAGTGATCAAGGAGGGACAAGTTAAGAAACCTAACACCAAGAAAATGGGCAATCAGGGCAAAGGGAAGGGCAAAGGCAAATATGTTGCCAATAAGAAACCTCGAAAAGATGCCAAGTGTTTTCATTGTGATGAAACTGGGCACTGGAAGAGGAACTGTTCTAAGTATTTAGCTGAGCTGAAGCAAGCTAAGGCTTCAAGAGGAGAGTCCTCAAGTATATATGTTATTGAAATCTTTGCTTTTCCTAGCAAAACATGGGTGTTTGACACAGGATGTGGTTTCCATATTTGTAATGTTTTGCAAGGACTAAGAAAGATTAGAAAGCTGAAACAAGGCGACTTGGAGGTCCAAGCTGTTCCAAGCAACCAGGAACAGCTTTAAGCAAAGTGTGGTTGCTTAATCCACCTGTGAATCAGAATACAATGCTGCATCGGATGCTGTAAAGGAGGCTGCCTGGATGAAGAAGTTCATTGGTGATCTCGATGTTATGCCTAGCATAAAGAAACCAATCGAGATACTGTGTGACAACACTGGTGCCATTGCTCTTGCAAAGGAACCAAGGTCACTTCAGACCACAAGGCATATACTCAAGAAATTCCACTATATTAGAGAGATAATAGGACGTGGAGACATCGTAATAAACAAAGTTCATACAGATCTGAATCTGGCTGACCCCTTTACTAAGCCTTTACCTCAAGTTAAACATGAGAAGCATGCTGGAAAGATAGGGCTTAGAGTTGCTAGACAGTGGGCATGATCTGTAGTTAGTATTGGTGTTTTATTTTGAACTATGACAGTTATATTGAATGTTTATTTGATTTAATGGGTTAAATGCAAATTTAAATATTTATTAACTGTGTTCATTATTTGTATGTTTAAATCCTTGAATAAGAGTATTCTAAATGTCCGTAGTCGATCAAATTGCATGGGAATGAATTTGAATGTATGACTATTGTGAATTGAGATGGTTGTATTCATGAGATGAATAGCTCAAGGGTTTGAGGATCATAATTCACAGATATCATTAGGGAATGATATTGGATGTAACTCGCTTCAAAACGATCTCCATGGATCGGTGTCATGAGATGTTTTGATATTGATATGTTCAATCTGTCCATTTTCCTAAGGCACATATTAAACTACATTGATCAAGGATTATCTTTGATGTTATCTTACACTATCCTGAAACATGGGTAAGAATAAGGGTAGCATTGGGAGAAATCCGAGATTAAGTGGGAGTTGTATGACGCTGATGGAATTCTGTACTTCTATATGATTAAAAGTCTAGACATTCTGGCGCCCTCGTAAAACTCAAACTGGTATAAACGCGTGGCCACGCTCAGACTAAGGTAGTTCGTTAGACCATTTTGAATTAGAGACGAGAATAGAGAATAGTTGATCACTTTATAAGAATGAATGATCCATGTCTTATGATCAACGGATGTCTATACAGAAGGGACTTATTGATATAATTATCAGGGCTATAGTATTTGGTTAAGTAAAGCGTTACTTGAACTCAAAGAACTAGTTGACGGCTGTAAAGTGTCATACTTGTTTGGTGCAATGCGATGCAGCTAGGCATCCAACTCTGCGCACGTTGACTCATTTAATTAAAATCGTCCAAGTGGGAGATTGTTGGATATATAGGATGTCCGATGTAATTAAAAGTCGAGATCAACGTAACCCGAACCGGTACGATCCGAAGAGTTACACGTTGGTACACGAATCAGATAAGTTCACGCGTTGGTGGATTATTATTTATGAAATAATAATTGTTTTAGTCTTGAGCGATTTAATATTAATAAGATTAATATTAAGGAGTATCTTGAGGGACTTAATGTTAATAAGATTAATATTAAGGAGTATTAAGATATTTAGCAAGGGGGTTTATTGCAAGTTGTTGTCTTATAAAAGGAGGGTTAAGGAGTAAACCCTAACGCACACTTTTGATAAAACAACAAACCCTTGCCTCCTCTTCTTGGCTTTTTGCAGCCGCCACCAAAGAAAAGAAGGCCACCGCCTTCTTCTTTTTTTGTTCGGCCATCAACCACCACAAGCCACCACCTTCCTCTTGCAAGTGTTGTTTCCCGGTTGGTTCGTGCTCGGTTGTGAACTTCCTACTAGCGAGGATTCGTTGTAACCCGCGTGTTACAATTCCGGTGTAGTCGTCAAAGGTTGATTACTAAACCCCCTATGGTTGTTTATTATTTATTTGTTTATACGCGTTTAACTAAGATCCTGATTGGGAATATTTTAATAATCGGATTAATAAAATTAATTAACAATTTATATATAAAATCGGCTATTATATATATTGTATATATAATCCGTTTTTGTGAAATATATAAACCGCTTCCGTTGTGTATACGATACCATGATTCCCAACACCATTCATGTAACACCCCAACCGATGGCGGAAACATCGAGGTGCCACGTATGAATGATTGTTCAGTAGCTCATGGTGAATAATAAATTACATTAAATGATTTAAATGAATTACATATAATTGTCTAGAATTTGTACATCAAATTGAATAAAACTATACACATATCTTCAAGCATCAATTCAAATCTTCAAGCAAATAGAACCTGAAACATGTTAAATTGAAAAGGTTTTTGGGTCAACAAAAGTTGGTGAGAATTACATAGGTTTTTGATAGTTGAATAAAAATGTTGTGCAATTCATGTGTCATGTCAATCTAGTCCATATGTGAGAACATACTAGAAATAAATCGAGTGCATAACCAACCCTGATGACTGTTATAATATGATACATACCATACGCTCATGGTTCACTTGAATATGTTATACGATAACAAACACCCACGCTACCTTTGTAGGAGGCACGTATCCGGGTGGGATTGTCAGTCCAATAGATCTATCAATGTATACCGCCGGCTTGTACGGAGTTAATGATTATGCTAGAATGGTGCTTACTCTAATCATGCTCAAGACATAATGCAACATAGAAAACACATAGACACATTGATGATTGAATTGCATAAAATGATGTTGTAACATGTTTCACCCCAAAAATGGTGATAAATAGAAAAGGGGCTATGTAAAACTCACCTTGGTAAAATGTTATATCTGTTGAAAAATTGGATAATGGTGTTGCCCAAATGTATCAAGTATCACCCTATAATAAAGTAATAAATATGTCTAAGTCTATCGAGTCTACAAATGTATAAGTTTCTAGGGCTTCGAATTGGGGATAAATGCTTGTTTGATTAATATGAAAATTGTTTGATAAATGAGAGAATATTAGTAAATAAATAACCAAAAATCTTTTATAAGAGTTTTAATTTAAGATGGTCACAATAATGTGTTTAAAGTATAAAAATAATTTTTATAAAATTATTTTCTTTAAAATAGAATATTAATTCTATTTATAACAATTTATCAAAAATTTAACTTTAATATTTAAAAATACAAAAGTTAAAGAATTATTGGTTTAAAATTCATATTTCTGTTCTAAATATTTAGAAATAATTTGTATAAAATTTTGGTGCTAAAATACCAAAAATTGGATTTATTATGATTTAATTATGATTAAATCTAACAAAAATTGATTAAAAATATAAAATAAATGATTTTTCAGAATTAAAAATCATTTCAGTAAAGTTTAACTTTATACAAACTCAGGATAATTTTTGTAGAATTTAATAAAATTGTTTTGATATTTTAATGGATTTTTATAAATATAATAGTATAAAATTGATTTAATTATTATAAATATTAAATAAATGAATTTTAGAAAAATAAAAATTGTAAATAAAACTTTTAACCCAGATTTAATAAATATAATTTTTTTAGAATTTATAAAATAGTTTTAATATTTAAAAAGGAATTTACAAGATTTAAGTGTAATATATATATATATATATATATATATAATGGTTTGTTAAAAAGAAATGAAATTAAGTGAAAAATGGTGTCCAAGACGGGACTCGAACTCGGGTTGTCTTAGTTGTAGGCATCAGTCACAACCACTTGGCCTAGGCCTGTGGTTGTGATTTATCTCAGTTATAAAAAAATAAATACAACAAGCAGAATCAGTTTCTTCCCCAAATCAATAATTACAAGCCCTAGCTTTTCCAATCAAGCAATTCACACATCAATAACCTGATTAATCTTAGGGTTTATGATGTGTGAATGCCGATAATCAAAACCCACTGGAAAAATCAAACTTACAATGTTGTTTCAATACTCGATTGGCCGGTCAACCAAAAAGTCAAACGTATGATCGTGAAAATATAAGCAGAGGATTTTAAGTAGAATTGGTGGTTGGGAAATGATGTTCGGCGGTTTGTGATTGTCCTACAAGGTTCAATTTATAGTATACAGTCCTAGGTGATCGAATTGGTATGTGTTGACTAGTAATTGAATGTGGGACGCGTAAATGGCAAATTTGGTGTCAATTGATTGATACTAATCGTGTTGCTGAGTCAATATAGGCTGGTAATCACGTATTGTGAGCGTTGGATTTTAGCTAAAACAGGATTACACAATCATACAAGTCACAAATCTAGGTGCGGAAACCCTAGATCTGAACAAATTGATAAGATACAAATCACGACACAATCAAGATCATTTTCAATATCATTTTCATAGATTAACTTCAATCAATAAGCATTTACAAACTGTTTATGTTAATCTAGAATCACACAGATAATCTCTCAAAAACACTCCTAAACCTGATCTGAACCTGGACACAAATGACAACACTCTTACATAATCAAAAACTCAAAATCTATATATAGGCACTGCACATTCGCCCCTTACAGATGGTCGAATGTGAACTTTTTCCACATTCGCCCACTGCAAGTGGTCGAATGTGTTCTTCTGTTCTTGTCCATTCTACCTTCGTCCAGTTCATTTCTACCTTCGCCCCTTTCTGATTACCTTCGCCCATATAATTCTACATTCGCCCCATACCAGTCACCTTCGGCTATCCACTAACATATGTTAATTATAGTATATCCAATCCTTAGTCGCAAAATGCATCAACAAACTCCCCCTCGACTATTGATTGGATAGTTTTCTCTGATAGTCCATTGTCTTGTTCATCAGCTTTATTCTGAGCTGCTTCTTCTGCTCAGAAGTCATTGGCGGCTCAAATGTTTTCTTCACAGGCTTTGACACATTAGCAATCTTCACAGTCTTGCCAAGTTTACCCTCCAAGTTGCTTCCAGCATTAATATCGTATGCAAAACAAACTCCCACAACTTGAGTATACTTTCTCGCTTGAGCAAAATCATTGGGTTCATAGTATATCGGATTGTAGAACAACATGATGATGTCTTCGAATGTGCAATTGATCAGCCACATAGGATCAAATACATGAACATGCTTGTATTTATCCTTTCCATCCCTCAACACAATCACTGCTTCTGCCTTCCTCCAATCGTAATACCAGAATATGAAATCAGCACTGAAATGCTGTGGCATTGGCATCAATGGTATCTTTCTCATCACATTAGGTGCTTTGTAGATTAAAGTCACACGCTTCATATTGGTTTGAGGATCAATATCCCTATGAACTTTTCTACGGGGATATTGTGGCTTGAACCTGTTCCATCTTGTGCGACTTTCCCAAACCAATTTGTCTGCGCACCAACCGACATGCGATCCATTTACCTCGGCACCTGTCATTGGGAATCTACATAAGTCTCTCACCGCCCAGTACGGTAGAGTAAGCAAGTCACAGAATCTGTTGAAATACAGAATTCCGGTTTCCCATTTCGCAGCAATACACTTCAGTCTGCCTAGATAAGTCCACCCGAGAGCTCTGCCTTTGAACTTGGCATTATGAAATCGATAAAAGTTACCTTGAGCTTCAGGTTTAGGTCGGTTCTCATCCATCTCCTTCAACTTCTTCAGATAATTCTTCAACTCATCAGACTGGTTAGAAGAATCTTTCTTTTCATTACCAAACACCTTCTCAACAAACTCTTCGCTTCTTTTCTTTGCTTTCTGTTTCGCTGACTTATTTGGTATCTTTGTGAAGTCAGGAAATACTTCATTCTCATCTTCTTTTCTGAAATACTGGGGAAACTCTTCATGAGTAATATCTTCTATTTCAACTTCATTGTTTTCTGGAGTCTGCACATCATCTGAATGATTTCCCATATCCTTTTCAGGAATATCAGGAATCGATTCATCCATCATAAACTCCTCAAACGTCTTTCCTACCCTCTGTGCGAGACCATCTAATATTTCTTTCGCCACAGATGCAGGTAGTTCCCCTTCTTCAAGATCTGGATCTTCATATTCCAGCTCATATCTTAGATCATCAGTCTGGAATATTTCAGCGAAGCATCCAGTGAACTCAATGGTCCACTCTCTCTTCTCCAACATATTCTTGTATATCTGTTTAGCATCATCAGACAGAGATTTCACCTTTTCGTTCCAGAAGATACTTTCATCCGAATCAACATTCCCACCTTTCTTCTTGGAACTCGATTCTCCAGTATCTTTCTTCTTCTGCGGTGTTCTCTTCTCATAACTATACTTAGAAGTATCATCTCCTCCATCATGATCACTTCCACTGCTAAACTCATCACCCTGCTTCTTCCCTGTACCTTCAGCATCATCATCATCATCATCATTGTCATCATCATCATCATTGTTGTCATCATCACTTTTATCCGATCCATCATCATCCTCATCATTATCATCTTCTTTCTCAGAATCAGAATACTCATAATCAACTTTTTGTTCATCTTCTTCTTCATCTTCTTCACCCTCTTTCAACTGGGGTGCTCTGCTATACAGCTCTTCAATCAAACCACAAAGGCGTTTGTTTTCCTTTTTCAATTCTTTGTTGTCAGCCTTGATCAGTTTGATTTTGCTCTTGTTTCTTTCACATTTCCTCTCAAGCTTTTCATTCTTTGCTTCAATCAGTTTAATCTTATCATTAATATCATCCTGATTAGATTTTGAAGCAACCACAATATGGAGCATCTTCTCCTCATTCTGCTTGAACTTAGTAATCTCAGCTTGTTGAGCAACCAACATCTTCATCATGTCCTCCATCTTCTTATTGACTTGTTTCATAACATCATCATCTACAGTCACTTTCTTTGTCTTAGATCTGGAGGGCTCAACTTCAACAACTTTCTCCTTTTGAGGCTTTCTAAACATATCGAGCACTTTATCCATATCGATATTGAACTGATCGATTGGTAAAGTCTCTGCCTCTTTTGCTTTCTTCTGCTTCTTGGCAACTGGTGAAGATAGCTTAGAAGGTGTTCCAGCATCAGGTAATCTTTTTCCCTGCAACAACTGAGCCAACTCCTTCTCTCTCAGTTCTTTCACACTAGACTTCTTTGCCATAGTCTTTTGTTTCTTTGTCTTCTTTGGCAAATTCACAACTACTGTATCTCCAACACTCAGCTCAGCTAGGTCAACACCTAAACCTTCATCTTCCACTGATTTCTTTCTTCTTTCAGCTTCTTCAATCGACTGATTCAAGGATTCAGACTCACCAACCATAGTGGCCTTACGTTTGGTGGTCCTCACGTTCTCGTCATCAGAATCCCACTGTTCATCAACCTCAGTCTCTTCCGAATCTACAGACTCTTCATCCACCAAACCCGATCCTTTCTTCGCCGTCGATTTCTTTCTAGCAACCTGTTGCTTGGTGCTTCCCTGATCTATAGCCTTTCCTTTGCCCTTCCCTTTGGCTCCAGGATTGACTACTTGACGTTTCCGCTTAGTGCTTGAATCAACATACACTAAGGGATCATCGTTATCTGAGTCACTCTCATCATGTCTTGCTTTGTTCTTGCCTGGATCAATGTAATCCGGACGAGCCAAAGCGCCAAACAATCTCCTGTTAGGTGGCTTCTCACTGTCAGGCACACCCTTATAACCTTTCATCCTCATCAAGGTTCTAATATTCATGTGATCTTGCCCTAGGATCATTGTTGGATCCTTCTTCAGCATTGGATACTTATAGTCAAAGATCATCATTAGAAACCTCGGATACAACATAAACTTCTTAAACTTTATACCCTTCAGCATCTCCAGCATGTGGTCAAGAATCATCCCAGACACATTAAATGGTTTGTTGAGTGTCAACGCAACCATTAATGAGCTCAAACTCCTTCTCATCACGTCATAACCACCACTCACACAACCAAAGACATGAATCAGAACATGTGCAAAGTACTTGTACTGCACTCCCAGCTTCCCCTTATACATCGATCCGTCAGTGATTGGACCTTTGTATTTCATCCTTAAGAAGCACGCCTTCTGTTCTGTCCAAGATAACTCCCTGGGATCCTCACTATCTTCAAACTTAATCTGTAATGCCTCCCGAATGTCAGCTTCAGTCAAGAACATCTCCATCTCCTGAATCTTGCTCTTGATGATCGTCTGATTCTCCCAGTAGTCATACTTAGCGTTCTGGTAAAAATCTTCAATTATGTCCTTGTAAATGATGGTTGGTGTGGCTAGAGCATGTACAATCCTGCTCCTCTTCAGAAATTCAATAATCCCTGTAAACTCCGTGTTCTTCTCAACGTCTCCTAGATACGCGCAACAGTTGTGCGATCGTTCAAAAGGCCAACTGCTTGGAGTAGATGTTTCAGCTACGGGGACTGAATCTTGAACTGTGATCTCTGCTGGAGTCTCAACATTCACTGCTGGTGATTCAATATTCTCGGTTTGTTCAGCCATCTGCACATGAAAATCAATAAAACGCGTCAAAACACAAAAACGACAAAAATATAAAATTCTGGTCAAAAACTATTCTGCACGTTCGCCCGTTTAGAAATGGCCGAATGTGGGAATTACTGGTCGAATGTGAAATTGTATGGACGAAAGTGAATATGATCTTGATAAAAAGTCACATTCGTCCGTTTTGTTATACATTCGTCCAAACCATTCCACTTTCGCCCGTTTTAAAACAACCGAAAGTGAAAAATTTACCCCCAAAATTTGAAATTTTGCCATTGTTTGTTTTAACTTGCAATTTTGATCCTAAAACGTACTAACATGTCCGACTAACATTTGTCTATTACCAATTTTATCAATTAATCATTTTACATAGGTTTTCAAGTGGAATTAGGGTTCAACAGTATTCAAACGATCAAAACTGACATCTAAACATGTTATAATCCTAATTCCTTCAATAATCTCCCCCTAAAACCTATGTTAAATGATCGACTAACAATAACAATCATCAATAATCATTAAAAGCCCCTAGAACAGAAACCCTAGGTCTCGTTCGTTAAACAAGCCATTCTGATCTGTTTTCATGTCCAATACCTGTAAAATTAGGGTTAAAATGATGAGCAATGATCAGGGAACAAATCAAGGGAACTTAAAATGCACGAGCAACAAGGTCTGGTATGACAGAGATTTTGAAAAAAATTTTTGAATGAGAGGTTCGAAGGTGAAAGGTTTATTTATAGATGTCCACGTTCGACCGGTTGAAGTGGACGAATGTGGGTTAAATCCACATTCGCCCCAATTTAATGACACGAATGTAGAAGCAGGCCACCTTCGCCCCTTTTGAAGACCCGAAGGTGAAACCTTATACCCGGAAGTGGAATTTTCACCCGGAAGTGTAATTATCCACCTTCGCCCAAAAATAATACGGTCGAACTTGAAGATTTTTCCACATTCGACCCATTTAAGGGGCGAATGTGAAATGGAAAAATCTGAAAATTTCGCCAAATCACGAATTCGAATCCCGTTCAACATTTTTCAATCCGTTAAACTTCCAAAACTCAAATTTTCACATTTTGAATGTCACAAAGACCAGATGGTGTTATCAAATCTCAGAAATTGACCATCAAGCATCCCCGGATATCAAAAATAAAGCAGAAATGCAAATCTTTTGGATTTTCTGAAATTTTTATCAAAACACACCTAAAATCTTTTTGGATTTTGTAACTTTTTGACAATAAAAGTAAAATGAAACAAAGTAAAATGCAGCAAAGTAAATGAAAGCAGTAAACATTTTGTGATCTCCGGTAAGAGGATCATATCAGTTTTCTGAGAAATCTGAACACAGCGTTGATCTGGTTCAATATTATCATTAGAAACAATATGTGACACTGCAATTGCTGATATTGTTGTCCACATAAGCTCACATGCAGACAATTACGCAATGCTTTAAAATGATACGAATTAGATGTATTAGACTAACACATTGTGGTTCCCACACACACGACATACTCCCGTATCAAGAAGTAATTTGCCCAAAGACTCATTGTAAAGCGTGATTATGCTTTCGTCGTCTGTAAATGTACAAGATATAATGCATAGAGGTATACAGGTCAGCAAATTAATGCAGCAAAGTAACATATGCACCATACCAGGTTGAGGACTGATATTAATCATGATTTGCATCAATGATCAATACGATATTATAGATAATCTTTGATCATCATATAACATGAAAGTTCCTCAATTCGGTAACTTTAGGTTTTGGCATAAAGCTCTTTTATAAAGACATCCTGTCTGATCTAGGTCCGTAATGACTTACAGCAGAAGATCAGATTGGCTATCCCTAGACAACTAATAACATAAAGACCCTAAACCTCCGAGTTTTGTACAAACACCCTATCAAACGAAATTACGGTACTAAGACCATATGCCCATGAGGTGTTCATCCACAAACGCGTAGTTTGTTATGTTTGTATCACTAAGGCACGCAATATAAAGTCTACGAAGCCTATCAGCATATCACACGTAATCAACATACGTCTCATTAAAACTATACAATTCTTTAGCCTGTGTCAGATCCCCACTGATGTACTATCATTTCCTCTTTTTATCCAGGAAATCATTTTGGGTTTTTCTAATTTTTAGGTATTTTGAAAATTTTTCAATGTTTTTGGTTTTTCTGATAAAATGACTCCCCCTAAAATAAAGAACATATTTTTGAGTTTTTAATTTTTCTGGAAAACAAAACAAAACAAAATTTGAAAGAAACAATCCACTTGAAAGCATCAACTTCTTTGAGGATTAAACAACCCCCTCGAAAGCATCAACTTCTTTGAGGATTATGATAGTAAAGAGAAATTCCCAATTAGCAAAGAGGAATTCCCAATTAGCAAAAATTTAATACTAAAACTAAAAACTAAAAATGATATACCGAGGAGCCGATTAGTCTTGTTCTTCCTTTATATTGTTTACTTTCAAAAGATATTCAAAGCGGGATCTGTCAAAAGCTTTTGTAAACAAATCTGCACGTTGGTAGTCAGTATGGATTTTGACCATGTCAATCAATTCCTTAGCATAACAATCACGGATAAAATGATATTTAATCCGGATATGTTTAGCTTTAGAATGATTTTCAGTATTTTTAGTTAATGCAATTGCGGCTTCGTTGTCACAGTGTATAGGGGTTTTAAGAAACTGCAAACCGTAATCGACCATCTGTTGTTGGATCCAGAGCACTTGCGAACAGCAACTCGAGGCTGAAATGTACTCGGCTTCACATGTAGACAGTGCGACGGAAGTCTGTTTCTTGCATTGCCAGGTAATTAACCTGCTCCCTAAAAACTGGCAACCGGCTGTTGTTGATTTGCTGTCTTTGTCACAGCCGCCCCAATCTGCATCACTAAAAGCAATAAAATCAAAATCATCATCATTAGGGTACCAAAGTCCTTTTGATGGACAACCCTTCAGATATCGAAGGATACGCTTGACCGCCGTCAGATGACTTTGTTTCGGCTTCGATTGATAACGCGCACAGAGACACGTTGCATACATAATATCTGGTCGAGACGCTGTCAAATACATCAGAGATCCGATGATTGCTCTGTATGTAAATGGGTCTGTCAGCTCCCCCTTAGCGTCCACTCCAATCCCGTGATTGGGTTGAATCGGGGTATCCATCGGCTTAGAGTCCTCCATCTGGAATCGGCTCAAGATGTCGGCAACATATTTCGTCTGGTGAATGAAGATCCCGTCAGGTCTTTGATCCACCTGTAAGCCGAGGAAAAACTGCATTTCTCCCATAGCGCTCATTTCAAACTTCTCCTGCATAACAGTTTCAAATTCCCTGCACAAGAGTTCGTTAGTTGAACCAAATATAATATCATCAACGTAAATCTGTACTAGAAGCAAGTCATCTCCCGTCTTCTTCGTAAAGAGGGTGCAATCGACGAGGCCGCGCTTGAATCCTTTGGAGATGAGGTATGTACTTAGCTCCTCGTACCACTGTCTTGGAGCCTGGTGCAAACCATATAAAGCTTTGTTCAGCACGTAGACCTTGTCCCGGTGGATTGGGTCCTCAAAGCCCGGTGGCTGCCCGACATAAACCTCTTCCTTGACTTTACCGTACAAAAATGCGCTCTTGACGTCCATTTGATAGACTTTGAATTTCTTATACGAAGCAAACGCAAGGAACATCCGAATAGCTTCGATTCGTGCTACTGGTGCATAGATTTCGTTGTAATCAATTCCTTCGATTTGATGGAAACCCTGCACAACCAATCTGGCTTTGTTCCTTACAATAACTCCACGATCATCCTTTTTGCACTTAAACACCCACTTAGTGCCTATTTTCTTTCTTCCCGGCGGCAAATCTGTGAGCGTCCAGACTCCCAATTTCTGGAATTGCAATAACTCTTCCTGCATTGCCTCAACCCAGGCATCTTCTTGCAAAGCGTCTTTGTATGTCCTTGGCTCTACCTGCGACACATAACATGCGAACGACCAATCATTTTGGCTACCAGATTTCTGAATTTTGGCATACAATGCTAAGGCACCAAAACTCTCTGGCGAATTAACGCTTTTAAGCTGCCCTCTGGTCATCACTCCACTACCAGGATCACCGATTACTTGCTCCAGCGGGTGAATACGATGAATCCGAGATTCCGGATTAACAGGTACAATCACTCCCGTCTGAGCAGTCAAGTTTTCTACAGCATCCTGATCATGACCCGTGTTAGATGATGAAGCAACATCTGGATTTTGAGTTGGGTTCACAGTTTGCTCTTCTAAGTCTTCTGCATTTTCAAGAACAGCTTCTTCAAATTGTTCATCTTCAGATTCTGAAGTGTCTAATGAAGTTGAAGCTTCTTGAAACAACTCTTCTTCTTGAGTAGGAGCACTGGTATCATTAGAAGCTGGTGGGGGATTTACAGTGATTGGACGCATCAATGGTGAAGTTGCCGCGTTTTCACACTCGTAAAGTAATCTGATCACAGCTTCTTCAACCAAGCTATCTAGGTTGAATGATTCAAAGAAATCATTGTAATCAAACATCCAATCAGGGCCCGTGCCTTGCAAATTTTGAGTGTAACGTTGAACTTCCACATTAGCCCAATCCTCCACTTGACGAGTTCTCTTGTTGAATACCCGTTTGAGCGGGGTTGCATATCCAACAAAATATCCCTCTTCAGCTTTAGGACTAAACTTCTCGCTTGGATTCAACATCGTGCATGGCGCCCCAAATGGTTCTAGATACTCTAAATTGGGCTTTCGTCGGTGTAACTGCTCATAAGATGTTTTTCCAAACTTCTTCACTGTCAAAACCCGATTTAACGTATAGTTTGCTGCATAAATCGCCTCATTCCAGAACATTACTGGAAGATTTGAGTCAGCGAGCATTGTTCTTGCAGCCTCAATCAGAGTCCTATTCTTTCTTTCAGCAACACCGTTCTGTTGCGGGGTATACGGAGCTGAATATTCATGATGTATTCCTTTGCTTTCACAAAGTTCATCCATCTTTGCATTTTTTAAACTCCGTCCCGTTGTCACTCCTGATTCTTTTTATCTTCAAATTGTAGATATTTTCCAGCCGAGTGAACAGAACTTGTAGATTGGTAAAGGTGTCGCTTTTGTTCTTCAAACACATCACCCATGAGAATCGTGAATAGTCATCAGTGACGACTAAACAATAAAGCTCTCCAAGATGACTTTTGCGTTTGACCGGTCCAAAAAGGTCCATGTGCAATCGCTCAAGCGGCATCTCAACAGAGTTAACCTTCTTCACTTTATGGGATTGTTTGTGTTGTTTGCCTTTCATGCAGCTCACACACTTGTCGTTCAGATGGAAATGTTTCACGTTTACTCCATCGACAAGTCCATTTCTCACTAACTGATTCATTTTCCTCAGATGAATGTGCCCCATTCTGCGGTGCCACATTATTGATTCTTTTTCAGTTGCCTTGGATAGAAAGCATGTTATCTGCCCCTGTGGAGTCATCGCCTTGGACATATCAAGAATATAAAGATTGTTGACTCGAGGTGCCATCAACATAACCCACTCCTTTGGAATCTTGAAGCCCGGTTTGAGTATGTAGCAGGATTTGTCATCAAAATGCACAGAAAATTGTTTATCGCATATTTGACTGACGCTCAACAGATTATAGTCTATCTGCTTTACATAAGAAATCCGCTCGAAAGTCACAATCCCGTTACTCACGCTTCCTTCCATCGTTATATATCCTCCTTTATTACCCGCGAACGCGACATATCCTCCATTAATATTCTTCACATCGAACAACAACGCCAAATCCCCCGTCATGTGGCCTGAAGCTCCACTATCAACAATCCAGAGACTGCTAATAGGGCCAACTGAAGCTCCCTGCACACAAAACGTAAACATTTAGTTCTTTCGGGGGACCCAAGCCTGAGTCTTGGGCCTTTGAACTTTGGCTTTCAAAGAATCATTCTCATTGACTTTCTCAACAACTTTCTGTTTTGAATCACTCGTTTTCTGATTTTTCAAAACAGTTTCATTTTTATCACTCACCTTCGAAGTAGAAGCTCCTGGAGTACCATTAGGTGTCCAAGATTGTTCAGACCTTTTGAGAATACGAATTTGAGATTTTGGTTTCTCAATTGGTTTCTGAACATTGTTACTAAAAGTAACTTTCTTAGCAACCTTATCTGAATGAACAGACTTAGGTCCAACATTTGACTTGACAATTGGTTTTTGTGGAACCTTTTGTCTATCAGCTGTTGTGTTCACCACTGGTTTTCTCCAAGATTGTTCCATTGCAATCCGATTCCTTCGATCATAATGAAATGGACGGTTGTTCCTCATTTGAAAATTGTTTTGATTATGAAAATGTTGTTGTTGAGGAACAGTCCGTCTATGCGGTGGAACATAATGATCAATCGGCTTTTTCATGGAATTCTTAACCTCAACTTCATGTCTCTTGTGCCTTACATATGGACACTGAGCAAGTAAATGCCCACGTTCTCCACATTTAAAGCATTTTCTATATTCCTCAAACACATAATGAGCCTTTGGTGAAGCAAATGATCTTACAGGAAATTGATCATTATATTGTTGATTTCTTAAACTCTCAGGAAGTGGTCCTTTCGAGTAAGAAGGTTCATGAAAACCATTTGCTTTATCATCTGGTCGAATAAACTCAGTGACATGAATTTTTGGCTCTTGAGGAACTTCTGAAAACAGTTTCTTTAAGATTTCTGGTGGAATTTCATTGGTTCTCTCATGTTTTGGAAACCATATTGTGCTTTCTTGCCAGATTTTATCAAGTTTAGAATAGTTAACATTTTTAATCGGAAATTCCTCATCAGCAATGATTTTATCAGATCCTTCCATCCGATAAAATACCTTTACAGGTTTGTCACTTGGGTCATTCAGCTCATTCTTTTCAACCACATTCTTAACATCATTCTTTTTCTTAACATCAATCTTTTCAGACTTCTTATCACGATTAGCATTTGCCATCGGATGAACATGATCAGATGGTGATACTGGTTCAGTAGTAATGATGTGATTTTCTTTTGGAATCTCACATTCATTAACAGATTTATCACTACCAGTATCATCATTTTCTGAGTCTGAACTATCACTCTCAGCATAAACACCCTCATTGTTCAAGCCCAAAATCGGTCTCACATCGGAATATGGATCACCAATACTCGAGGTATTAGATTCCATTTCTGATGATGAGTCTGATTTCACCGAACTCTCCGGTATAACTTGATGATAGTTATGGTTTTCAAAAAGAACCGGAGATGGTACAGACTTGTAATTGGTGGTGTTATCATCAATGATATGATCCACGACATAAGCAACATTCTTATAACTTTCCAGTTTCTTGTTAACTTTTTCAGCAAAGCATTTAATGGCAGCCATTTCCAACTTGGTGTTTTCAATTTCATTGATATAGTTGTTTATGGCCAATTGTTTCAATGACAAAGTATTTTTCAAGTCGGAAATGTCCTTTTTATAGCCATCTAATACTTTGTTAAAAGCATTTAACTCTTTGCGAGTAGATTGACAGTTTTGAATAGCACTATCACGTGAAATTCGGAGTTGTTTATTCTCCTCTGTCAACCTATCACATGTCCCACAGTATTTATCACTCATAACATCAGTGCTAGATTCAGAACTTACAGGTTTTGGCGGTTCAGTCATGGCCATCAAAGCAAAATGAGCTTCCTTTCCAGTGAAAAACTTTGAATAGTCGATCTTGGTGAAAGCATCATCAGCTATGCACGACTTCCTCGTCATCAAAAAGTCAGCTTCTGCCAGCAACTGGTCAATATCATCATCCAAAGAATCAACACTTCCCTCTGTGTCTGATTCGCTCTCAGAATCTGAATAGACTGATTTACACTCCTCGGGAACATCAGAAACTGAATCAATCACCATCCCAGAACTCTTCTCCTCAGCCTTAACCTCAACAGGTTCACTCTCCACTTCCATCTCAGTCTCAGAATCATCACTCTCACTCTCCTCAGTTTCTTTCTTCTTATCAACTGCCACCGACTCTTCCATATCAACCTGATAGGCAACACATGCCACATTCCCACCAGTGGTTACTTCCTCAACTCCTATTTGCATACCCGACCAGTCAAACCTCTCATCCTGTTGAGTCACCAAAGCTTGGTTCTGACTCGCATTCTGTTGAGTCTCAGTAGGTGTAGTGATAGGTACAACTGTTCGGTTTGGGTGATTAGGAGATTGGTTTTGAATCTGGTGTTGAGTGTTTGGTTGTCTGTTTTGGTTGTTAAAGTTTCGGTTCTGGTAGTTGTTGTTGTTTTGGTAAGAAACTTGGTTCTGTTGACGGTTCTGGTAATTTGCATTGAAAGGGTTTCGATTACCTTGTTTAGGTGGCTGGGTGCATTCCCTTTTGAAGTGTCCTTTCTCTCCACAATTAAAACATGTAACCTTCTCCTTGTTGAAACCATAGGTTGTGTTGGGAGAAGTTGCCAAATCAGTTCTTCCAGTTTTCTCTATGAACTCTGTTGCTCTTCTCATTATACTCGCAAAAGCCCATTGAATGTCAATGAGTTCCATCTCTTCCTTGTCTATTTGTGCGTAGTCTTCGTTGGTCAAGTTGTTGTTCCCAATCTGACTAGCAACCAAACCATTGTAGGATGAAACCATTGCTGAGACTAATGCAATGTGTTGCTGAGCAACCTCCACAGTCACATTTCCTAAGTTGGATGTATCCAAAACCACCGGTTGTTTATGTTGTGTAACTTGGTTTGATGGTTGTTGTGTTTGGTTAGCAGTGTAAAAACTTGCTTGTTGCATTGGAGAGATTGGTGAAATGTAGGAACTATATTGTGGTGGTGTGTATGATGGTTGTGAGTAGGAATTGTATTGTGGTGATGTGTAGTTGGTTGTTGGTTTTGATGAATCCATGACATTGGAAATACATGCAACATGTGGTGCAACGCTTCCAGAGCTCGAGTTTCCAGCTGAAACTGAAGTACCTCCAAATACAGACTTGGATTCTGAGGAATCTGTGACCTCCTAGCTTTCCTCCTATCCTCCAGCTCTTTGTTCTCCAGCTTCTCAATAAACTCTGAAATGGTCCAGAATTGATAAGCATCCTTCTCTCTGAGTACCTCCACATGCTGATCCCATTGTGGTGGTAAAGCATCTGCAAACTTATCAACCTGCTTAGTCATTGGAATCTGTACACCATAGCTAGACAATTCAGACAATAAATGCATATATCTCGGAGTTAGTTCTTTCAAAGTTTCATTATTAATGAAAGAAAAATTATCAAACTCTTTAACCAATTCCTCCATTCTCAAACTCCTGGTCTTCTCGTTACCATCATGCTTCCTCTTCAGCTTATCCCAAAGCTGCTTTGACGTAGTACATGTCCCAAACTGATGCAACAGATCACTTGTGATTGCCTGTGTCAGTTGAGAGAACGCCTTCTTCTCCACCACGTATTTCTTCTTTTCATCCTCAGTCAAGCTCTCCAGAGGAATCAACTCACCGGTATTCTCCAGAATCGGTGCTGTATATCCTTTGACGATCATGCTCCATGCCTCAGCTCCTTCAACTCCCATGCCTTCCAGATGGATCTTGAACATGGTATGCCACTGGTTATACTCTTGCATATCCATGAGCTTCGGTGGCCGAGTTCCACTACCTGTAGACAGATCCTTAATCAAAGTAGAGATAGCATTAGTGGTTTGAGTATTTACCGCCGCTGCAGCTACTCCCCAGTAATCTGATTGTAATGCCGGATGTGCTACATTCTGAGGCATCGTGCTCGTTGTTGTCATGTAGTTAAGTGGTTGTGAGGATTGCGTGTTCGTCTTTTGCGCTGCCACTGTCCATGGGTCCATTGTCTGCTGTTGTGGTTGTGTTGGTGCTGATCCCGAAGTAGTTTGAAAACGCCACATGATCACAATCTGAAAATCTCAACACTTAGAAAAATTTTTCAGCAAAAATCCTAGGTTCGCCCGAAAAAGAGTACTTTCGTCCAAACTATCCTTGGTTCGTCCAAACTGTCACACTCTCGTCCCTTCTATCTCACTTTTGTCCAAACAGTATCAACCGAAGGTATAAATGACCAGAATGTAACCACAGAATAACACTATTTCACTTTCGCCCAACTCAGAACGGTCGAAGGTGGGATTTTCACCCGAATGTGAAAAATTTCAACAAGATTTTCAGGTTCGTCCACTCAAAAACTCAGGTTCGCCCACTTTTATGCACGTTCGACCACAACTCTCAGTCCAGGTTCCAGGTTCGCCCAAAATCAGCAGATCTCATTTTTGAAAAACGGTTATTGTTTGAAAAACGGTTATTTTGATCTCAGATTTTCAAAAGTTCATGGATTTGAATGATCTCAATCAGGTTATGTTTCGGAATAGATTTGGAACAACTTTAATTCTTGGAAAACTTGAATTCGACCACAAATTCACCTTTAAATCGATCAAAAACTATGTTTTTAAGAGTTTTTGTAAAAACAGATGATAATTTGTCTAAAACATGTCCAAATCAGCTCTGATCTTATCAAATTTGTTGTTGTATGATCCTCTATGCTCTGATACCACTTTGTGAGCGTTGGATTTTAGCTAAAACAGGATTACACAATCATACAAGTCACAAATCTAGGTGCGGAAACCCTAGATCTGAACAAATTGATAAGATACAAATCACGACACAATCAAGATCATTTTCAATATCATTTTCATAGATTAACTTCAATCAATAAGCATTTACAAACTGTTTATGTTAATCTAGAATCACACAGATAATCTCTCAAAAACACTCCTAAACCTGATCTGAACCTGGACACAAATGACAACACTCTTACATAATCAAAAACTCAAAATCTATATATAGGCACTGCACATTCGCCCCTTACAGATGGTCGAATGTGAACTTTTTCCACATTCGCCCACTGCAAGTGGTCGAATGTGTTCTTCTGTTCTTGTCCATTCTACCTTCGTCCAGTTCATTTCTACCTTCGCCCCTTTCTGATTACCTTCGCCCATATAATTCTACATTCGCCCCATACCAGTCACCTTCGGCTATCCACTAACATATGTTAATTATAGTATATCCAATCCTTAGTCGCAAAATGCATCAACACGTATTAATGGTCAAGGATAATTAACATGGCTTAATATAGCAAATTTACGATTTAAAAATAAAAAAACTCATTTTTGCTGCTGCTGCGCGCGTCCACAGGGAAGAACAAGGAAAGGCTAGAGTGTGCTTAAATAAAATTAAAGTTGACATAAAACCAACCAAAGTGTGTGGCTCAAGTGGTGGAGTGCGTGTGTGTGTGTAAAAAGGTCCCCGGTTCGAACCCAAGCTGAAGCAAAAACTCACCCCTTTTTTTTAAATCAGGTATGGAGGGCTGGAATTGGGCCAGACATGTTGTGGGCCGGATCCTAAGGACAAAAGAAAGGAGATGGGCCGAGTTTCTTTATGGGATGGGTTTTAGTTTGGGTTTCCGGAAATTCCAAAAAAAAAGGTGGGTTTAATTATTTTGTGTTTAATCAAAATGAGTATGTTATGTGCTTAAATATTATTATTTATTATTATTATTATTATATATATAAAAAATGCATTATATATATATATATATATATAGGTTGCGAGTTAGGAAAAATAAATATAGACTTGGGCACATTAGTGTAGAATTAAGGATAAAATAAGGGCTTTTACGTAGAAAATTTGGAAAAAATTTTTTTGCGATGTTACTGTCTCCCCTAGTTTTAGAAACTTCGTCCCGAAGTTTATTGAAAACACAGGGTTGAAGGGGATTTGAAAAAAAATTGGGACAAATGTGTCCTGGAAAAATTTTCGCGTTAAGGCACGACATGAATAGAATAATCCGTCTCGAATAATGTGGATAAGCGGCGTGTTACGTGTGAGTTGATTGACTAAGTAAACTATCAGATATCTAGAGTTTACATTTGGTTAACTACCGAAAATCTTGATAGAATTTCACACCACCTTAACGTACCTGTAAATTCGTGATTACCTTCCGGACCGTAATAACCAATTTACCTTACATTAGGGTTTTGCGTCCTTTTATGACTTTTCGATTGTTGAGCAGGTCTGATAGTCTCCACCAGTCGTTAAGCAGGTGGTAGGGCCTCTCCCGACTGTTGGAAAGACATGATGACCTCTACCAATCGTTAAGTAGGTTGTTTGGTAGTCATCTAACTGTTGTACAAGTAAGCAAGTATGATCATAGATATAGCAATCAGTTCATATTCAAACAAGCATGCACACAGATGTTATGATAATACTTGAATTTTATTACTTGAAAATAAAATGTCAATACATGGAATTAAAGAGAAAAATAGGCATCATTCAGATGGTAGAGTTTGCTGTTAAGTAGCTGGAGGGTCTCAAGTGGGTTATTTGGAGCATCAAGAGCGTTTGTAGCAGGGATTCGGCAAGTGTCCGCAAGATGTCCATACCTTTGACAATTGGTACGCTGACGGCAGGGCACTTGGGTTGGATGGTGATATTGGCAGGTGTCACACTTAGGTAGCTTCCCGCGGTATTGTTTCTTGTTGGGTGGGGTAGTGGTGTCTTTTGCAAAATTCCTGGCCTTGCGCTTTCCGTTGGTTGAGGCCTCAGTTTTGATTTTAACGGCAGGTTGGGGAGTATCTTTTGCAACAGTTTTCTTCTCCCCTTTCCGGTTCAGGGTTCCTGCCTTTACATGGTTATCTGTTAAGATGGCAGCCAATCGCTTTGCTTCCTCCAAAGTAGCAGGGTTGGTGGGTTGATTAGGGTTTGGAGTCTCGCGACATGTGTTAACCAGATGGCCATACCTACCACAATTGGTGCACAAGCGACACGCTGAAACAATGGGATGATGTCGATTGCATATGTTTACACAATGGAAAGTTTCTTGTATAAGGCTTCTTGTTAGAGGCTTGTGTAGTGAGGTTTACATTAGGATTCCTGGTCTTACGCTTCTGGTTCTTGGTAGTTAATGCGGCCACAATACTTGTTTTCTTGTCTTTCCGAACTAAGGTCCTATTCCTTTCGTGATTTCCGACGCCATTTCCAATGCCATTCCCATCCATTTGGATGTCTTGAGTCAACAAGTTAGAAACCAGAGTTGTGATTTGTTGCGCCAATTGTTGGGAAATAATCGCAGCTAGTTGGGCATCACTCCCATTAATGTGGTTAGTGTTGTGGTCGTTGCTATTCACTTCATCTTGATTGTCACCATTGTTAAGGAGAGTGCTGCGACGTGGAGACATGATCTGTAAGGGACACAATGAAGTTTTTAATGAGGCATGAAGTGTATGAGGTAATATAAGGAATGTAATCATTTATTCATTAATTAAAACGAATAAGCGAAAACGTTGACTTATCAAAGATTCTAGATTCTAATAACATATGAAGACATGCTTTAGCCTATAAGTGAACACTCATCCCGAGAATTCCCAGGTAGGCATCCGGGTCCCTCGTCTGATTGGGATATATGCGCAATGCCAGCCTAGACAGAAGACTCAGAATACAGGCGTTCACCCTTCCAGATTGCACGTGTTCGTTATTAAGATCTAGAACTTCGACGAGATCTCAAGGGGGTTCAGGTTAAACTCGAGGAATTTGTCCTATTAGTCTAAGAGTAGATCCACTGATGGAGAGCAACCCTCTTGTAGGAATGAGAGTAGGGATAAGAAGTAGGAGGGAGATAGAGAATAGCAAGTAAAGGAAGCAAGTACTTGTTAAATCCTATGGTTATAGACTAGATTATTTTTCTAATAACCTAATTCCCTATAAACCTGGCTCTAATACCAATCTGTAACACCCCAACCGATGGCGGAAACATCGAGGTGCCACGTATGAATGATTGTTCAGTAGCTCATGGTGAATAATAAATTACATTAAATGATTTAAATGAATTACATATAATTGTCTAGAATTTGTACATCAAATTGAATAAAACTATACACATATCTTCAAGCATCAATTCAAATCTTCAAGCAAATAGAACCTGAAACATGTTAAATTGAAAAGGTTTTTGGGTCAACAAAAGTTGGTGAGAATTACATAGGTTTTTGATAGTTGAATAAAAATGTTGTGCAATTCATGTGTCATGTCAATCTAGTCCATATGTGAGAACATACTAGAAATAAATCGAGTGCATAACCAACCCTGATAACTGTTATAATATGATACATACCATACGCTCATGGTTCACTTGAATATGTTATACGATAACAAACACCCACGCTACCTTTGTAGGAGGCACGTATCCGGGTGGGATTGTCAGTCCAATAGATCTATCAATGTATACCGCCGGCTTGTACGGAGTTAATGATTATGCTAGAATGGTGCTTACTCTAATCATGCTCAAGACATAATGCAACATAGAAAACACATAGACACATTGATGATTGAATTGCATAAAATGATGTTGTAACATGTTTCACCCCAAAAATGGTGATAAATAGAAAAGGGGCTATGTAAAACTCACCTTGGTAAAATGTTATATCTGTTGAAAAATTGGATAATGGTGTTGCCCAAATGTATCAAGTATCACCCTATAATAAAGTAATAAATATGTCTAAGTCTATCGAGTCTACAAATGTATAAGTTTCTAGGGCTTCGAATTGGGGATAAATGCTTGTTTGATTAATATGAAAATTGTTTGATAAATGAGAGAATATTAGTAAATAAATAACCAAAAATCTTTTATAAGAGTTTTAATTTAAGATGGTCACAATAATGTGTTTAAAGTATAAAAATAATTTTTATAAAATTATTTTCTTTAAAATAGAATATTAATTCTATTTATAACAATTTATCAAAAATTTAACTTTAATATTTAAAAATACAAAAGTTAAAGAATTATTGGTTTAAAATTCATATTTCTGTTCTAAATATTTAGAAATAATTTGTATAAAATTTTGGTGCTAAAATACCAAAAATTGGATTTATTATGATTTAATTATGATTAAATCTAACAAAAATTGATTAAAAATATAAAATAAATGATTTTTCAGAATTAAAAATCATTTCAGTAATGTTTAACTTTATACAAACTCAGGATAATTTTTGTAGAATTTAATAAAATTGTTTTGATATTTTAATGGATTTTTATAAATATAATAGTATAAAATTGATTTAATTATTATAAATATTAAATAAATGAATTTTAGAAAAATAAAAATTGTAAATAAAACTTTTAACCCAGATTTAATAAATATAATTTTTTTAGAATTTATAAAATAGTTTTAATATTTAAAAAGGAATTTACAAGATTTAAGTGTAATATATATATATATATATATATATATAATGGTTTGTTAAAAAGAAATGAAATTAAGTGAAAAATGGTGTCCAAGACGGGACTCGAACTCGGGTTGTCTTAGTTGTAGGCATCAGTCACAACCACTTGGCCTAGGCCTGTGGTTGTGATTTATCTCAGTTATAAAAAAATAAATACAACAAGCAGAATCAGTTTCTTCCCCAAATCAATAATTACAAGCCCTAGCTTTTCCAATCAAGCAATTCACACATCAATAACCTGATTAATCTTAGGGTTTATGATGTGTGAATGCCGATAATCAAAACCCACTGGAGAAATCAAACTTACAATGTTGTTTCGATACTCGATTGGCCGGTCAACCAAAAAGTCAAACGTATGATCGTGAAAATAGAAGCAGAGGATTTTAAGTAGAATTGGTGGTTGGGAAATGATGTTCGGCGGTTTGTGATTGTCCTACAAGGTTCAATTTATAGTATACAGTCCTAGGTGATCGAATTGGTATGTGTTGACTAGTAATTGAATGTGGGACGCGTAAATGGCAAATTTGGTGTCAATTGATTGATACTAATCGTGTTGCTGAGTCAATATAGGCTGGTAATCACGTATTAATGGTCAAGGATAATTAACATGGCTTAATATAGCAAATTTACAATTTAAAAATAAAAAAACTCATTTTTGCTGCTGCTGCGCGCGTCCACAGGGAAGAACAAGGAAAGGCTAGAGTGTGCTTAAATAAAATTAAAGTTGACATAAAACCAACCAAAGTGTGTGGCTCAAGTGGTGGAGTGCGTGTGTGTGTGTAAAAAGGTCCCCGGTTCGAACCCAAGCTGAAGCAAAAACTCACCCCTTTTTTTTAAATCAGGTATGGAGGGCTGGAATTGGGCCAGACATGTTGTGGGCCGGATCCTAAGGACAAAAGAAAGGAGATGGGCCGAGTTTCTTTATGGGATGGGTTTTAGTTTGGGTTTCCGGAAATTCCAAAAAAAAAAAGGTGGGATTAATTATTTTGTGTTTAATCAAAATGAGTATGTTATGTGCTTAAATATTATTTATTATTATTATTATTATTATTATTATTATTATATATATAAAAAATGCATTATATATATATATATATATAGGTTGCGAGTTAGGAAAAATAAATATAGACTTGGGCACATTAGTGTAGAATTAAGGATAAAATAAGGGCTTTTACGTAGAAAATTTGGAAAAAAAATTTTTGCGATGTTACAATTCACCACCACCACCACCATCCACCCACCAACCTAAAACATGCTCGTTATCCATCCATCCACCGCTGTGACTTAATGTTAACCCGTGTTGAAGTTGACTCGAGCCTTTGACCCAATCCTCTTCATTACATTAACAATCTTTGGTACAAACCAAGGGCTATGGTACAAGAAATTACAAATCATATCACAAATACAATGAAATAAGGAATTTGAACAAGGACTATTAATGTTTCATCACTCTGCAAATTCAGGTACCGGAATGTCTTATTCATAGGTGGTTCCAAAACCCACTCACCATCTTCCTTTATAATTATACAGTCATCCTCTCACAATCTATATCACCGACCCCTACCTCTGTAATCACTGTCCTCATGAGTCATCATAACCATGGATCTGTCTTCTTCGACTGAATCAACAATTAGGTAATGTCTTTATGTCATCGTTTTTTCCCTTTGTCGTTTGGTTTCTTCATCCTCCGTCTCCCACCTACCTCCTCTAACCATCACCTACCTCCTCCCCACCTCCCACCTCCCATCGCGCCACCTTCCACCGTCCCGTCACCTACCTTCTCACCACCTCTCTGCTCCTCCCGTCACCTCCTCTTCCCCTCCTCCGCTTCCCCTGTTCTCCCCTCGGCAAATACCCAACCAACCTCCGTAGGTGGCCCTTCCACCCGGCTAACCTCCAGCCTCTGTGAGTGTACTGACCTTCGAGCCCTGTTTCAGTGGCCGTTCCACCTATTTATTAACATTGTATTCTGAAACCCATAAAGCAAAATTAAGATCAGACATTTATATTGAATGAGTATTGACAAGGAACGAAAGGATTGTGCTTGTCGATGAATTCTATTGAATCTTTTTACAGTTTAGAGAGATTAATCGGGTTGATTTCAAAGTCTAGGGTTAGGGTTCTTAAGTCAAAGAATTGGGGAAGAAGATAGTTGGGTCAAAGAGGATTGATAAGTATTTCAACCTTAGTCTAATATTCTCTATGCAACTTTTTTTAGAAGTAATACAACTGGTGAAGAAGAAAATGCAAAGTAGTGAAGAAGAAGCTGATACAGGACAAAGTGCTAAAGAGTAAGTTTTGAAGAGTAAGTTCTGAAGATGAACCAGACAGAACATCTGAAGAACAACTGCTGAAGAGCAACCTCTGAAGGTTTACTCATCAGCAGTTTTTATTAGAAGCTTCCAACCACAATCGTCATCAGTTTGTAGTTTAAATTGTATTTTAATAGATATTTTGTACAAGTTCCAATACTACAGCATGTTGTAGTATTATACTATTAGGTAGTGTTTGGTATGATGGAATGAAAGGGAGAATGGAATGGACCATTACAAGGTAATGAAAAATAGTGTGTTTGTTTGGTTAAAGGAATGGAATCACCCATTCCACAAGGCATTCCATTCTCTCAAAACCATTCCATCCACCCCCATATTTTTTTTTTCATTCCATCCCTCATTCACCCTTTACTAACAAAAGCATAACCCACCACCCACCACCATCGTCACCACCCACCACCACTATCGCCACCACCCACCACCACCATCACCACCCACCACCGCCGCCACCACCACCCACCCACCACCGCCGTTACCACCCACCACCACTGCCACCGCTACCAACCACTACCTTCATCCACCCACCCACCGCCGCCTCCACCACCTACCACCGTCACTCACCACAATTTCTTTTACCCACCACTATCGCCACCACCCGTCGCCACCCATCACCGCCGTCTCCTCCACCCATCACCACCACTACTCACCATTGTCACCCACCCACCATCACCGCCATCCACCTCCACCCATTGCCACCGTTGCCATCACCCACCACCGTCGTTGCCAACACCTATCATCGCCGTCGCCATCCACCACCACGCTACCCGCCACACACCACCACCTACCATCACCACCACTAACCACCGCCCACCACCACCACCGCCACTACTCACTAACTTCACCCACCCACCATTACGATCATCCACCTCCACCTTCCACCGTCGCCTCCACCGCCACCACCGAGCACCGCCGCTACCGCCACATATCACCACCACCCACCATCACCGCCACTGACCACCACCCACCATCGCCAATAACCACTGATTTTATTCATTCGTCTTTTCTTGTCTATCCAAAAACACAAAGTAATGTTTTGTTTCATTCCCAAATGGCAACCAAATAAGACATGGAATGGTAATGATCCATTCCATTACCTTGTCCATTCCATTACCTCGTCCATTCCATTCCCCCATCCATTCCATTACCCCATACCTGTAAAGGCGGACGGGACGCTACCAGAATTGGGCACGGGTACCCCACTAACAGCACGATAACACCGTCGCCACCCGTGCTGGTAGGGATCCCGTGAACCGTTTTCTGGTTCTTGTTACCGTGCTGGTAACCATTAATAATAATTGCAACGGTCGATATTTAGTATTTATTTTATTACTTTTTTGACCGTTTGAATGAATTTAATATAAAACGGTAACAATTTTTTGACCGTTAATTTAGTATAAAACCAACGCCAATTTTTGTCAATTGGTCATCTTGAAGTTGAAAACAAATGGCAAACTAGAACCCAAATCCAAATCCAATACCGGCCCCGCTAAATCGTGTGCGACAACCAAGCTGGACATTGGAGGACGAACTCGCCTTGGTGAATAGCTATTTAGCTATTCAAGAGCAAGGACCCAAGCGAACGCAAAGTTTTTGGAAAGCGGTTGTTACAAGATTCAATGAACAAATGGGTGAAAACAATCGTTCAACGGACGCGATATATGGAAAGTTTGTATCTTTAAAGTCGAAGTGCGCATTATTTCAACAATTATTTGTTAATGCGATGGACGCCAATCCGTGGTTAAACGAAGATGAATTACTTGAAGAAGCCCGTAACCAATACCGAAACATACACAATGATAACTACCCGAGGGTCGAGGTTTGGAGAGCTATGAGAGGACGTTTTATAATATAGCCTTGTTTCTACTATTTATTTACGGTTTTAAATAATGCTTTGATGTCATGTATTGATGTTATTTTATGGAATATTATGTAATTTTATTCTATTTAGTTTAAATATATGTGTAATTAATGTTTCTTTAAAAATAATAATAATAAAAAATAAAGATTTCAGTGAAGTGAATCAGTTAAGTGCTGCCAACAAAAAAGTAAATCAGTAAAGTAAATCAGTGAAATAATGTGACAGTGCAGGATTGGTTAAAATCAGTTAAGTGAAACTATAGTTCTACATGCGCCCCTTTAGCCATAAGTTTTATCTTCTATAACTAGAAGGGTTCACACCTATTTATTAACTTGGAAATATACAAACTTTGTTATCAGAATTTCGTTGTCCTTTATATGAGAATTATAACTAGAATATAATTCAAAGCCATTGGGGTTGGTGGCCCAATGGTAGAAGCAAAGCTTATAGGAACACCTAAGGGGGGGTCATGGGTTCAAGTCTCACAAGGAGCAGAAATTTACGGTTCAAAAAAAAAAAAAGAATATAATTCAAATGTTTCAATCATTAACAGTTTAGATTCTCATATATATTTATTGCACTTTGATTAATCATTTGAGGGGGAGCATTTACTCATACTATAAGTGAACTGTTAACTTAGAACATTTACAATTTTCGCTGCACATTAACTTTGATAAATACTTGTTCTAAAGAGTCTGTTTAAACACAAAAGAACCTTTCTGATCCTACAAAGATTCAGAATTATAAATAGTTAAATACATTCAGAATTATAAATAGAGGTGAGTTGACGATTTTGCCCATGACTTAACGACATTGAGTTTACCCTGTTAACCTGTTAACGAAATGGACTTTTGGCCTATTTTGTCAAAATCAAGGGATTGTTCAAGCAATTTTTTAAATTTTCGGCAGGACTGGCATATTGGCCTAAACCACAGGGGCGGTTTTGATAATTAACTCTAAAAAAATGATAAATGAAATATAGTTAAAATTAACGTGTTAAGCATGTGTAGTATTATTTGAAGAAATATTGAACATGTTACAAGACATTATTATTATATTGTTCATGTTCTATCATTTCACTAAAACTAAACTATGGAATTTTTTGTTTGTGTTCTCTCGTTTATAAACAAACAAAAACAAATGAATTTCCCATTGGAAGCTTTGTAGCCCTACCCATTAACCATCTGAAAACATTCAACCAAGTTTGAAGAGAAAGACGAATAGGTGTGCATCCTCTACTTTTAGAAGACACAATACACAAGGCATTAAGTAGATGGAATCCAAATACCTCTATAAACCAAAGGACACCGCAATTGGGATCCTGTAGTTATAGCCAATGTGGGAGTAGCCAATTTGGTAAAGACTTATGAAGTCCTATATTTCAATCTAGGCAATGGTGTATTTTTTGTAAAATATAGCGGGGTTAACATTAGCTGTCGTTGAAAAAAAATTAGCCAACCTCCATAAAAGGCACCAAAAATTGATTGGAACTACTATGTGCAAATGTGCAGTTTTAAAGGGTTTTTTTTTTTAACTATTTTTGCTTGTACAATTAAGTTTCGTTTAAATTTATAAAATGGTTTTAAACTTATAGGCAAGTACACCTACCGTATAGCAGTATAGCGGGGTTTAAAACCAAGTGTCGACCCCTTCAGTGTCTCCCGCTACTCACCACTTGTTGTTTAGTCTGACAAAAGATAGATCAGTGGTATTTTGTAAAGGGGAATTGGATTTTAATAACCTAAACTATTCGAAATTGGGCACTGGCACCCTCAACATAAAAGTTGGCCATATATAACCTGAACTATTGACTTATTGGAATCTAGCACCCAACTAACTGATGTCGTTAGTTGGGTTGCTCACGTGGCACGCTAATGTGGCACAAGTTGCGGGCGTGGCACGTTGGTGTGTGCACATGTGGATTGACACGTCAGCATGCCACGTCAGCGAACCCACTAACGGTGTGAGTGATTTAACCGTTAGTGGGTGTTAAATTCCAATAAGTTAATAGTTCAGGTTATATATGACCAATTTTTTAGTTGGGGGTGCCAGTGGCCACTTTCAAATAGTTCAGGTTATTAAAATCCAATTCGCCTTTTGTAAAAGCAAACTTAATAAACATAGAAATAAAGATAGGGGACGTTTAAGAACATAAATGAATATAAACGACCTCTGTTCATGTTAAATCATTTCACTAAATGAATGTAATTTCTTGTTTGTGTTTGTTCGTTTATAAACAAACAAAAACAAATGAACTTCCCACTAGAAGGTTTGTAGCCCTACCTATTAACCATCTGAAAACCTTCAACCAAGTTTGATGAGAAACGGGGCAACAGACGAATATGTGTACATCCTCTACTTTCAGAAGACAAAAGGCATGAAGTAGATGGAATCCAAATACCTTTATAAACCAAAGCACGCCGCAACTCAAGGGCGCAGCTTAGTTGCGGCGGGCGGGGGCGGCCGACCCCCCGAATTTTCGCATAGAAATTCCGATTATATTGTATTCGTATAGAAAATTTTGGAAATATAGGGTTTCGACCCCCCGAAACTATTGACTTCCGACCCCGGTGACTTCCGACCCTCCAAACCTTCGGGTCAAGCTTTGCCACTGTCGCAACTGTTATGTAGTTAGCCAATGTGGGGTAGCCAATTTGGTAGAGACCAATGAAGTTCTAGATTCAAATCTAGGCAATAGTGTATTTTGTGAAAATACAATGGGGTAACATTAGCCGTTCAAAAAAAAAAAAAAAAAGCCAACCTCCACTCCAAGCACCTAAAGTTGATTGGAACTGATGCGGGCAAATGTGTCTTTTAAAAGTTCTTTTTTATTTCTTAATTCCTTTATGTTTTCCAAAATTTTCGTTTTAAATTTATAAAATGGTTTTAACTTATACACAACAATACACAAATAGGCAAGTATACCTATCGTATAATAGTATAGTGGGGTTTAAAACCAAGTGTTGACCCCTTCAGCGTCTCCCACTACTAAATCCTTGTTGTTTAGTCGGACCAAAGATAGAGTGGTATTTTGTAAAAGCAAACATAATAAACATAAAAATAAAGATAGGGGTGACAATCAAACTAAGATATGATGATATCCTTTGATTAAAGAAGTAATATTTAATTTGTTTGATAAACAAACAGATATTTATTCAAACATAGATAAAGCAACAACGTTACATATTTATTTGAGCATCGGTAGAACAGCAGACGTATCAATAACATTTAGAGTTAGAAGCTGAAAGACAAAGGTTCACCACCTAGCACCAAACGCGACACTCCATTATTGTCTATAGCTGATCCAATATCCCCGCACATAGTCTTACAGTAGCTGCAGACACTCGGGCAGAAAACGAGCTTATAATTGCCATCCGCAGCTTTCTCAAACTTAAACCAGTTATTCAGTGTTTCGGGTCCAGGGTTCCCTTCAACACCTCCCATCATGACAACATATTGTTTCATAGCTTTATCATATTTTAACCTCCATACATTTGACTCATGACAAGTGTTGGGCCACGTGAACTTTATGTTGACGTCTGTGGAAAGACGGATCACGCCTTTTTTAGGATTGACTGGAGTGATAAATACCGAGGCACCTCCTGGTTCGCTTGTAAAAACAACTCCAACTGGACAAGTCTTGTTGCTCAATGCAGCTGGCACGATGAAGCCATATCTCTCATAACCAACTTTGTTTTTCAAATTTAGGACAGGGTAGCAGAAAGCTCCTGTGCGAAGGCTTTTTCCGAAGTAATCGAGCACAGGATCGGGTGCTGAATTCACCTTGAAGAAGCACAGGATGAATGCAAATGAGAAGAAGATGAGTGTTTTCATTTTTGAATAAGATGAATGATGTGGATTGTGTGTGTGTGTGTTATGGAGGTTTTTATAGAAGGATGGAAGCTTTAGATTTAAAAACAAGGTGAACATGAATGTTTGTTGGTTTGGAATTTTGGTAGTTTTAGAAGGAAAAATAAACAGGTTAATTTTGGATGTAGGTTTTGACTCCTAGTTGGATTAGTGAGTCAAGCATTGACTAAATAATTTAATACTCTTTATTATTAAATTTTGTTATTAAACTAGTGGTTTACTACATGTGCTTTGCGACGGTTCGAAACATAGATTAAAATAGAAGAATTGAATTTTAATAATCCAAACTTTACTTCGTTGGCCGGTAATAATCGGTACTTAATAAGTTCTTCACAACAGTCTCAACTTTCAACGTATTGACCGACAATGAACTTTTGTTAATTGATAACTAACTCAGTTAGTGGATGCTTATGTGGATGATGACGTGGACACTGACATGGCATGTTGACACTGAGATGGACGTTGACACGACACGCCAAGTCAGCGTCCACTAACTTGGTTAGTTTTCAGTTAACAAAATTGTTGGTAATCAGATAACAAACAAGAACAAATAAACAAGATTGAAGGCAAAAGTTTATCGATTTTATTCAATGCAAAGAGTACATCACAAATTGAAACAAACACTTGCTAAAATAGGGAAAAAACTGAACTAACTTAACCAAACTGAATGCACTAAAACAGGAGTTAAACTAGCTTGAATTCAAACTTCAAACTTAACCGTTAAACTTATTCAAATGCCTTCTAGAAGAGAACTTCAAACTGAGATTGGTTTGCCACCTCATGATCCACGTGTGCATGCATGTGACTTAGTTTGAGTTACATCCAATACCCTCCCATAATTCAAACTCCTGAACACCTAACCTCATCCTGAACATCTTGAACTTGTCTTTTGGAAGAGCTTTGGTTAACACATCGGCTAACTGATCATGTGTACTGCAAAACATTAACTTCACTTGATCTTTATTCACTAAGTCTCTGATTAAATAGTACCTTAGCTCAATATGCTTTGATCTGTTGTGCAATGCTGGATTCTTAGACAAACAAATTGCAGACCTGCTATCACAATGAATGACAGTTGCTTCTTCTTGAACTAAATACAAATCACTGAGCATTCTTCTTAACCATACAGCTTGGCAAGCAGCATCTGTGGCTGCTACATATTCAGCTTCTGTACTTGAAAGAGCCACAATACTTTGCTTTTTAGAACTCCATGTAATAACCCCACTTCCAACATGAAATGCGTGTGCAGTCACACTCTTCCTATCATCAGTACAAGCAACCTAATCACTATCAGTATGACCAGTTAATAGAATTCCCATTCCTTTTGTACTTCGAGCATACCAAATACCATAATTAGTTGTACCAGCAATGTACTTAAGCACTCTTCTTGCAGCACCAAAATGCAACACAGATGGTGTTTGCATAAACCTTGCTAACACACCCACAACATACACAATATCTGGCCTGGAATTGCACAAATACATCAAGCCTCCTATTAAACTTCTGTATAACCGAGCATCAGCAGCTTTACTTCCATCATTCACACTGAACTTCTCGTTAGCATTATTCATTGGAGTTTCTTCAATCTTGCAATCTTTCAAACCAAACTTGTCAAGAAGGCTAGTAGCATATCTTTCTTGTGAGAGAAAGACCCCATCCCTTGTCTGATGAACCTCTAAACCAAGAAACAAAGTGAGCTTCCCCAGATCAGTCATCTCAAACATCTTCATCATGCCTTGTTTGAACTCCTGCATTAGCTTTGAACTTGAACTTGTGTAGATAATATCATCTGCATATAAGCAGACATAAATCAGATCAGCTCCAACTTTCTTTATATACACAGTTGGCTCATAACTGCTCCTTTCATACCCTTGACCTGCAAAATGAGCATCAATCTTAGAATACCAGGCTCTAGGAGCCTGTTTAAGGCCATACAAGGCTTTATGTAGCCTGTAAACTTTCTCTTCTTGACCAGAAATCACATAACCCTCTGGTTGACAAACATAGATCTCCTCTTCCAAGTCTCCATTTAAAAAGGCAGACTTTACATCTAATTGATGTAAAACCCAACCTTGATAAGCAGCAACAGCAATTATCAATCTAATGGTTTCAAACCTTGCTACATAGGCAAAGGTTTCTTCGTAGTCTATGCCCTTCTTTTGAGAGAACCCTCTAGCAACCAATCCGGCCTTGAACTTGAGAACTTCTCCATTTGGTCCAACTTTAGTCTTGTACAGCCACTTTAGATCCACAACATTCTTGTCAGCTGGCACCTTCACTAGACTCCATGACCTATTTTTATTGATTGAACTTATCTCTTCATTCATAGCTTCCTTCCACTCCTGCTTGACAGTTGCTTCCTCATAGTTTGAAGGGTCAGCAGCAGACAAAGCAAACTGACATGCTGCATAAACTTCATGTAAACTCTTGTACTTCTTCACTGGTGAGCTTGCAGCATAGACCTCTAGTAAACTTTTGTATTTCTTCATTGATGAACTTGAACTTGTGGCAGATTGATGAGAAACAGCATAAGCTTCTTCAGATTCCATGGTGAGATCAGGAACTTGAGTCTGCATATGCTCTTCAGGAACATTAACATGCACATCTGTATAATCATCTGTTAACTGATAATAAGTGACATTGAGAGTATGATCCCAGTCCCACTTAGCATCTTCAAAGAATTTTGGCTCCTTCCTTGTCAGGATTCTTTTAGATACTGGATCATACAACCTGTAATTATTCATTACTGAGTATCCCACCATGATACACTTTTCACCTTTATCATCTAGCTTCCTTCTTCCTTGAGTAGTGGTCCCAGCATAAGCCACACTTCCAAAAACTCTAAAGTGATGCACTGAAGGCTTTTGATCAGACCCGACTTCAGTTGGAGTTTTGTTTGTCAAAGCTTTAGTAGGAGATGAATTCAGAATAGTGACCACAGTAGCAGCTGCCTATGCCCAGAAATAGTTAGGAAGATTCTTGGCTTTCAACATACTTCTCACAAGCCCAAGAATGGTTCTATTTTTTCTTTCTACCACTCCATTCTACTCTGGAGTGTAAGGAGCAGTTAACTCTCTTTTGATTCCATGTTCTTCGCAAAACAAATCAAATTCTTTGGAACAATACTCACCTCCTCTATCAGTTCTTAAGGTTTTAATATAACATTCACCATCCTTTTCTATCATTGATTTAAAAACTTTGAACGAATGAAGGACCATAGATTTCTTTTCAAGAAAATAAATCCAACACATTCTTGAATAATCATCTATAAATAATAAGAAATACCTGCTGCCCCCTAAGTTGTTGACTTGAAATGGTCCACATACATCTGAATGGACTAATTCAAGTCTCTTTGATAGTCTCCATGTTCTAGAAGGAAATGATGGTCTTGTCTGCTTTCCTAGAATGCAATCCTCACATTCTTCAGACCGCTTAATAAGAGGTAGACCAAACACCATCTTCTTTTCACTCAGCTGTTGCAATCCTTTATAATTCAAATGACCATACCTAGCATGCCACAACATAGCTTTTTTGTTCTGATTATCACTAGCAGGTTTGGTATTAGTGGCATCAAGCAAAAACATATTGTTTTTAGCTAATTCTACTTTCATGAGAACAACACCAGTAGACTTGTTAAGTATGGTGCATGCATTGTCCTCAAAATAGAGAGAATACCCCTTCCTCATTAATTGTCCCACACTTACCAAATTGTGTTCCAATCTAGGGGCATAATAGACATCAGAAAGTAGTTTAAACTGACCATTCTTAGTAGGAATCTTGACTTCACCTTTTCTAGCCACAGCTATATCTTTCTTATCACCAAGCTTAAAATTCAACTTGAATGTTTCATCCAAATTAGTGAAACTTTCTTTACTGCCTGTCATGTGGTTAGAGCAACCAGAATCAATGAACCATAAAGAATGAAAGTGCTCACCATAGAATATTCAGCCATTAAAGCCAATGGTTGCTCTTGCATATTTTCAGTAGTCTCATCAAGAACACAAGCAAAGAACAAATGCTGATCTTCCTGCTGATCATCCTCTCCTTGATCAGCAGCTACTACATTAACTTGAGGCTCCTCATTATACCAACAATCCTTCTTGAGATGTCCATATCTTTGGCAGTTGAAACATTGTGGTCCTCTATTCCTTTCTAACATACGGCCTCTACCTCTTCCTCTAGAGAAGTTTCTTCCTCTACCACGACCACCACCAAACTGCTCATTCAGAGATCTCCTTACTTGAGGCAGCATAACTTGCAAAGCATGCTCATCACTCTTTTTAGGTGTCTTCAAACCAACACTCCTCCCATTCATCCTTGCTTCTTGAGACTGAAACGAACCCATGAGTTTGACAGGAGTTAAGGCTGCAAAATCAAAGGCCACTTCAATTGAAGGGACAACAAAATCAAATTTTGGTGATAAGCTCCTCAAGATCTTCTCAACTACCTTCTGATCAGTGATTTCCTCACCATAAGACCTCTGTTGGCTGACTATTCCCATTACACGTGAGAATTAGTCACCAACTGTTTCATCATCAGCCATTCCTTAGTTCTCAAAGTCTCTCCTCAAGCCCTGCAGTTTAACACCTTGGACTTGAGTGTCACCTTGAAACTCCAACCTGAGTGTTTCCCAGGTTTCCTTAGCAGTATTAGCACCAGCAATTCTTGAGAACAAGAGATCACTGACCCCTTGTTGTATGACTGCCATAGCCTTTGCATCTTTTCTTCTAGCCTCCTGCAGCCTTGTTTGATCACTCCTAACAGCAGTAACTCCAGCATCAACAAGTTCCCAGAGATCTTGTGATTTTAGTATAGTTTTCATTCGGATACTCCAGTGTTCATAGCGATCTCCTTTGAACACTGGTATGACTTGTTTTGTGACAGAGGGTTAGGTTTTATCAGCCATAAGGAAGGTTTCAAGAAAGCACTTTTGCTTCAATGAATCGAAACACAAGGCTCTGATACCAAAATGTTGGTAATCAGATAACAAACAAGAACAAATAAACAAGATTGAAGGCAAAAGTTTATCGATTTTATTCAATGCAAAGAGTACATCACAAACTGAAACAAACACTTGCTTAAATAGGGAAAAAAACTGAACTAACTTAACCAAACTGAATGCACTAAAACAGGAGATAAACTAGCTTGAATTCAAACTTCAAACTTAACCGTTAAACTAATTCAAAAGCCTTCTAGAAGAGAACTTCAAACTTAGATTGGTTTGCCGCCTCATGATCCACGTGTGCATGCATGTGACTTAGTTTGAGTTACATCCAATAAAAAGTTCACTAACTTATTATTTTTTTTTTTTTAAATTTGTTAGGTACCTTTTGAAGCTTACTCCAAGCATGGCCATTTATGACACAATGCAAAGCTTGCAAAGTCCAATTGGCACTCACTGTGTGGGTTATGCCTATAATTTGGCTGGCTTTCTTCTTGCAGCTGGAGAAAAGGTAAATTCTGTTTTCATTTTCAAGAACAGAGATGGTTGTACTGTACAGCGGCGACCTATATATCGTTTGGGTTGTGGTTGCTTATTTATTAATTTTTCAACTATCTTTATATTTTTAAAGGGTCAACGATTTGGAATGCCTCTTTCAAGAATTGCTTTAGAGTCACCAGCTGGAGCTGCCCGTGGTCAGGTTGGAACATATCATCCTTTTAAGAAAGTTTTACAGTTAATATATAACTTATGTCCAACTCTGTAAATTCCCTACCAAATGATTTTGTACAGGCTGATGATATTCAAAATGAGGCGAACGAGCTTTTAAGAATTAGAGATTACCTTTTCAAGGAGTTGGCCCAAAAGACGGGTCAGCCTGTGGAGCAGGTATGCCTTAGAATTCTTTAAAATAACATTTGAAATCATGGTAACATTTAGAGATCATAATCAGGACAAAAAAAAATCACTATATTCAAACAATAAAACTAATTATTCATCACAATAATCAGATAATTAGTTTCATGTTTCACATCCAAAGCCCCCCCCCCCCCCCCCCCCCCCTTGTATAAGGTATTTCATATCTTTGGCTTGGCCTTATCTCATTAACCATAATGTGCAGGTTTACAAGGATTTAAGCCGGACTAAACGTTTCAATGCTCAGGAAGCTTTGGATTATGGACTCATTGACCGAATCGTTAGACCTCCCCGTATAAAAGCTGATGCACCACTGAAAGAGGCAGGTACAGGTCTTGGTTGATAATATACTTATCGATGTTTTTCAAAACTTTTTATTATATGTCAACCATAGTTATCAAAGGCGTGAGGCACACTCAAGGCGCTTAGGCTCTGCCTGTGGCCTAGGCGAGAAGCGCAAAAAAAGCGCGGGTCAAGAAAAAAAAACGCAAATAAAAAAATAAAAAATCACCAAATCATTACAAATAACAATCATCTTATCAAATAATATAAATATAATCTGACTGATTTAGCCATACCTGTTAAAAGGATTAACACGCCTTTGATAACTATGTAGTAGAGAAAATCAATTGATGGTAAATCAATGAGTTGAGATGTTTATACATTGAAGAATAATTCCATATCTATAAGTGTTTTAAAAATCAAATATATTTTAAAAAAAAAAATTGATTGAGATTTAGATACATCTCTATAAATTGGTAAGTATTGGTCGATTATATTAGTCAAGGGATTAGGTTTTAAAAATCATAATGTGACTTTTTTTATCTAGGAGGGAAAAGCGGGATTGGGTGGCTTCTAGGAAATTGGTCGCCTAGGCGGTCAATGAGATGACTTTTGATAACTATGATGTCTAACAGGAAAAGTATTATGAAACTGTCAACAACTTTATTTGAGCATATATAGAATATCAAGTTCCTTTGTGGCTTTGTTACATGTTTAGTGTTTCAAATAACTGAATTAACGGTAAAAGATTACATAAAAAGGAACATCACTTAGTGCCAAGTGTCTAATCATGTTATCATCTGAAAATATTCCAACATCCCTGCATATAACCTTACAGTAGTTGCAGACGGTCGGGCAAAAGACAAGTTTATAACCGTCATTGGATTTCTCAATTTTAAACCAGTTATCAATTGTTTCTCTTCCCGGATTTCCTTCTACACCACCCACCATTACAAAGTATTGTTTCACAGCTTCATCGTATTTCAGCTTCCATATACTTGACTCGATACAACTAGTCCGACCCAAGAATTTGATGTTAACATCAGTGGAAAGGCGGGTGACAGCTTTCTTGGGGTTGACTGGGGTGAAAGTCAACGGGAGGCCATTTTTGTGGGTTGGGAGTTAGGTAACTCCAAGTGGGCAAGTTTTGTTTGGACTGGTTCGCCCCAGTGCAATTCCACCACCACTGCCGCCTTTAGCCGCTGGCATAATGTAGTAGCTGATCCTTGACCAGAGGTTTTTCCCGGTGACATCAAGCACGGAATCTGGAGCAGAATTGGCTGACAAAACAGAGAGGATGAGTGAAAAGGTGAGCAAGATTGTTGTCCTCATTTGAAATAGTATGGGAAATATTACATGAAAAGTTGCTATTTATAGATGGTAGAAGGCTTGTTGATTTTAGATGGCAAATAAATAAATAACTTATTTATTATTTGGATCTGTGTTTCGATAAGTGATTGAATGCGGTTCGATTTTAATTATGTTATCTTTATATCTTGTTTGAAAGTCAATGGTCAACTGATCAAAGCCACTTTATTATCTGCCAGCAAGATTTGGAGTTCGATGAGAAACGTGTGGATCTAGTGTCAGATTTCTACAATAATATCAGAGATTATACCCAAAGATACGCAGACTTTGTTGAAACAAGAAACTTAACCAGACAGATTACAACCCAATCCTCACTATAGCTCTCAGACTCAACCCTCTAGATCATCAACACGATGATCTGATATCAACAACACTCAAGAACAACAAAAGATCACAAATCAAACAATGACTCAAGACCTAGACCTGATAATATCAAGAAGATGACAGAGAGACTACAAGAGATAAACTGGAAAGACTCAAATGATTGAAAACTAATCTAGCATCGAGATATGAAGCTATTTATAGGGAAACATATACTCTCATAAGAAACACAGATCCAATGCTCAGAAATAGTTTGTGTTTCTTGATGGATGGTCTAGATGACTTGATACAACTTAACACGGATCCGTGACATGTCAAGGCTTTATAATTGGATCACATACTAGGCCGGTGAGACACCTGGGCCTAGCCTTCTATCAGCTTCTATTCTTTAGCCCAACAAGCATCCATTCCTTTTATCCTAGCCCACGGTCTCAACATTTTGTACCAGTCCAAAATCCATTAAGTAATATGTAACATTAAAACACAAGAATAAAAGTGGATAAGTATTTAACATATATGCATATATTATTTTAACCCCCCCTCACTTTTATTCCCAAATAAATATTCCATGTTTAGCCAGTTGCATACTATTTCATGTTGACCAACAACCAACCCTTTTGTAAAAATATCAGCTATTTGTTCTTCTGATTTAATATGAATAGGTTTAATGCAACCTTTCATTATTTTTTCTCTTAAGAAAAACAAATCTAGCTCAAAATGTTTAGTTTTATCGTAAAACACTGGATTATTAGAAATGGATATTGCCGCAGAATTGTCACAATAAACTATGACAAGAAGACTGACCTGAATATGAAGTTCACTTAATAAATTTATTAACCATAAAACTTCACATGTCGCAGTACACATGGAACGATACTCAGCTTCTGCTGTAGATCATGAAATTTCGGACTGCTTTTTACTTTTCCAAGACACTAAAGACTTGCCTAAGAAGATACAATATCCTGTAACTGACTTTCTAGATACCAGGCACTTCGCCCAGTCTGAATCAGCATATGCTGATAAAGTAAACTCAGACTCAGGACACTTTGGAATGGAAATTCCTTTTTCAGGAGCTTGTTTTAAGAATCTCAAGACCCTCATAGCCAACTTAAAGTGACCTTTAGTAGGCTTGTGCATATATTGACTTAATATATGCACAGAATATGAGATATCCGGTCGTGTATGAGATAAGTAAATAAACTTGCCTACAAGCCTTTGGTATCCAGTGACATTAACAAGACTATCTCCTTCTTTAGCTATTAAGGAAGTAACCAAATAGTTTGGTTCAATAGGACTACTTGCTGGTTTGCAGCTGGTCATGCCATACTCAGCCAGCAATTCTAGACAATATTTTCTTTGAGTGAGGTATATCCCATTACTGGAATTTACTACCTCAATTCCTAGAAAATACTTAAGACTTCCTAAATCCTTTATCATGAACTTGGTTTTCAAAAACTCTTTTACAAGTCTTATTTCAGACTTATTATTTCCTGTTATTATTATGTCATCTACATAAACCAATAACACTATGAACACAGAATCATTATTCTTAACAAATAAAGAGTGATCAAACCTACTTTGCACAAATCCATTTTCAAATAAAACACCAACCAATTTTTCATTCCACATTCTAGGGGCTTGTTTAAGCCCATACAGTGACTTCTTAAGTTTACATACCCTAGTATCATTTTTCTCAAAATAACCTTCAGGTAAAGTCATATAAACATCTTCACACAAGTCACCATATAAAAATGCATTGTACGTTAACATCAAGTTGGTACAAAGGCCAATCATATTGAACGACAACAGTTAACACACATCTAACAGTTATCATTTTCACCACAGGTGAAAATGTCTCATCATAGTCAATACCTTCACGTTGACTATACCCCTTAGCCACTAATCTAGCCTTAAATCTATCCATTTCTCCTGAAGACTTATAATTAATTTTGTACACCCATTTGCAACCAATAGGTTTCCTATCACTAGGTAACTCAACTAATTCCCAAGTTTTATTTCTGTTTAATGCTTCAATTTTATCATTCATAGCTGCAATCCAATTTGAATCATTGCATGCTTGATAATAAACTTGGGTTCTATGGTTTTATTAAGCATGGATGCAAAACAATGGTTTTCAGGACTAAGATAAGAATAATTGACCACATTTTCCAAACCATATTTAACCTTTCCCTCTACAACATATTCACTAAGTTTCTTAGGATAAACAGAAGTCCTAGAAGACTTTCTAACACTCATACTAGGTCCAGATGTGTTATTTCCCTTAGACATTTCTATTTCATCACTGTTATGACTATCACCCTCAGCCCTACCTGTTTCAACTTCTGATCTACTAGGTTGCTGAGTCCCAGCCTTACCAGTAGTAGAGTCAGTATTGACAACTGTTTGCTGAGACCCATGGCCATCATGATCAGTACATGACCTATCCTGTAAATCATCACAGGGAACATCCTGCCTATTTGAATGTTTGTCCTCAAGTCCTTCAAATAAATCAAAAAAGTTTGTATTATTAACTTCCTTATTTAAATTTGAATTATATCCTGATAAATTCTTTGACTCTTTAAATGGGAAAATAGTTTCATAAAATCTTACATCTCTTGAAAATAAAACTTGTTTTGTTTCTAAATTCCAAAGTTTGTACCATTTTTTCTCATTTGAATAGCCAATTAAAAGACATTTATCAGCATGACTCTCAAATTTATCAGAATTATTTAAAACTGTACTATAACACAAACATCCAAATACCTTAAGATGATCAATTACAGGTTTAAATCCAAACAGTAGCTCATAGGGTGTTCTACCATTTAACACAAATGATGGAGTCCTGTTTATAAGGTAAGCAGCAGTCAAAACACACTCAGACCACAATTTTAAAGGTAAATTTGCCTGAAATAATAAGGCCCTAGCAACATTTAGTAAATGTGTATGTTTTCTCTCAACAATCCCATTTTGTTGAGGGGTGTACACACAAGTGGTCTGATGGGTTATCCCTTTATATTTACAAAACTGTTTGAAAGTTTGATTTATAAACCCAGTTCCATTATCAGACCTAAAGATCTTAACATTTGATTCAAACTGATTTTTCAAACAAGCAACAAAGTATTGAATGTTTTCAAAAACTTCATCCTTATGTTTCAAAAGATAAACCCATACACACCTGGTAAAGTCATCTACTATTGTTAAAAAATATCTAAAACCTTCCATGCTCTTAACTCTATATGGACCCCAAACATCTAGATGAACCACTTCTCCTAATTTCTTAGTTTTATGTTCACTTAAAGGAAAAGGCTCTCTATGTTGTTTGGCTTTGTGACACGTTTCACAAGGCTCATGACTATCAAGGGTTTTAAGTTTAAGGTCATTTTTTAAGACTTTTAACACAGTTTTTGAAGGATGACCAAGCCTAGAATGCCACAGACTAGTGGCTTCTACATTGTTACAACTAATGCTAGTAAACACAGAGGACTCACCACAGAAATATAAGCCATCAAGTTGATTACCAGTCACCAGGGTTTTCTTTGTGAAAGAATCCTAGATATAACAATTGTTCTCATCAAACAACACAACCAACTTACTATCTTTAGCTAACTTATGTACAGACAGCAAATTTATAGCATAGTCAGGAACAAAAAACACATCATAAAGAGTGACCTTATCATTTAACTTTATATCACCAATTTTTGTTACTCTTGCACTGGTCCCATTAGGATGTTTAACAGTTATGTTATATTCTAAAACATCTATAAGGTTAAACATATTTTTATCACTTATCACCATGTGTTGGTTTGTTCCTGAATCACAAATCCACCCTAACAATTTGTATCCTCCATTCATACTAGAAAAAGAAAACACAGGCCTATAACTACCACATGTAGCAGAAAAACAGTGCACACTCTTACATGCTGAATTGCAAGTAGAGGATGATTCTTCAGGTTTCTTATTTAACAGATTTAACAATTGAGAGATCTGTTCAGATGTAAAACCACTTGAAGAACCATTAGTTTCAATAGCAGAGTTGTTCACACTATTGCTACTAGCAGACTTTTTGTTTTGACCAGGTCTAAACTTCATCCAAGAAGGATAGCCAACAATCTCAAAACACTTGTCTATGGTGTGTCCGACTTTGTTACAATGAGTACATTTTAGGTTTTGATTTGTCCCTTTAGAATTCTTTCTTTTAAGTTCTAAGGACTGACTAGTCTTAGAAAAGAATCCCATAGTTTGACCATTTTCTTTAGACCCAACAGTCAAGTTAGAGTTCCTATGGGACTCTTCTCTTGACACAACAGAGAAAGCTTCTTTAACAGAAGGTAATGGTTCTCTAATCAACAAATTTGTCCTAACATATTGATATATTTCATCAAGACCCATTAGGAACTGCATAAGTTTTATTAGATGATTGAAATCATTAAACTGTTTAGAAGCATCACAAACACAAGCAAGAAGTTGCAAAATTTGATCTAATTGCTTCCACATTACATTTAGTTTATGGTAGTATAATCAGACACAAATGAACCATTTTGTGAAAAAGAGTTTATTTTCTGATATAACTCAAACACAACTGATCCATCAATCTTGTTATAAGTTTCTTTTAAATCTTTCCATACTTCGGATGCAAGTTTAGAATAAACTTGTGCAACACCCCGGTTTCAAGACCAAAATTTTTCGCGCTTTATTATAAATATATGATAATTAAACGACCACATACGAATAATAAATTACATATTTCAGTACGAAACTAAAAACCGTACTATTATATATAAGTATCGTACATGGACATGCGTTAGATAACCGAGCTAGTACCGTTAACGAACCCGCTTTTACCCTTGTGATTAGTCACTAGGGGAGGACACATAACAAGCCAACGCCCATCTATCTATATATATAAAAGAAAACGTATATGCTGACGTGGCGTGTAATGGAGGCCCCAATCTCCCATTGAGAGTGCCACGTGATATCATAATTGAAAGATTTTAGTGTTTTTGAACTATTTCCTTTTTTAATTAAAAAAAAAAGATAAACATAAAACCCTAAATTAAATTGAGTTATTTTAGGAAAAAAAATTTAAAAATAAATTTAAAATTTTCTCTCTCATGTTTCTTCCCATAATTTTTAAACGTTTATATCTTTTATATACGAGATTTTTTAAAGAAAAAAATTACACCAAATTAACGAGCGTTTTATTATATTTCCAACGAGTACCATAGTCCTATATAAAAAACGGAGAAAAATCGACTATTTTTTGTGGGGTTTCGTTCATACAGGAAAAAAACACACAAAGTGTTCATGTTATTCACTAATAATGTTTTTTCTTTTAAACCAGGTTCTTATCTACGATGTTGAAAATCAGCCCAATCGCCATGTTATCATTGGAATTTTACTAGGTATATTTTATCAAGAGAAGTTAGGAGAAAGAATCGTGCAACACTGCAACACATGGTGTCACCTTATAGCAAGGTTATTTTTTTATTTATTTAATTACAAGAATAATAATTATTACTATTAGTATTAGTATTATTAGAATGGTTATATTTTTCAACCCCGGGACGCTCCCGGAAAGAATTGATAGTTGCTGACGTGGCGTTCAATGATGGCCTCAACCATCTCTTGATTATGCCACGTGGCATAATGAGATGCAATGATTACAACTTCCAACTTAAGTGTTTGTTTAGTTGATTAGGTTAGGAATTATAAGAGCCATTAGAATGTGAGAAATTAGAGAGATGTGATGAGTTTTTTAATAGTTGCAGCTTACATAAGTGATTTTTTAGATGATTACTGATTAGGTTTTAGATTAGGGAATATGAGTTATTATTGATTAGAATACTATGAACATGCAATGATTGAGAGATTTTGTGGTTAGTTAAGTTGAGCCATTTGCAATAGATTATCACGTAAAATTAGATTTTTCAACCCCGGAACCCTCCCGGAGTAATCAGCTAGTTAACACAATATACGTGGATGGTTAAAAGTCATCAAATAACAAACATAAAGACCCAAGCATAAAGATTATCACATAGTCCTCACAACACATCCTTATCATTTGCAGAGCTTCCCTTATACGCAAACCCTTACCTTAATATCTTGCCTTTTCATCTCTCACAAAACACTATGTTCTCATGAAAAACCAAACACACACACATATACATACGGTAGAGAGAGAGAGGGCATACATCAGAGAGAGAGGAATCGGAAGGGAAGGCGTCGGCACTGGGTTCCAGCCGACCGGCGCTGCTCATTCAAGGGTGATGGACCGACAGTGGGTTTATCAATATATTCGATTACCTAGGTAAATGCCCAGAAACCTCTATCGATTTGGTATTAGTCTGAGTTCAAGGGATGATTATTGGGTATTGATAAGGGTCCGATGTTAGTAATGCTTTCGAGTAATAATGATAGTCTCTGAGATGTTTGGTGGCTGCTCGCGCTAGGATACGTAGGTTCGGTCTGGTGGATTGATGAGTGACGGTGGAGGAGACCGGTAGGTCTCCGGTTGTTCTCGGGGTCATGAGTAGTCAACCCGGTCATCAGAAGTCAAACCTAGGACTTGGTCAATATCAGTCGAAGATCCGTCAACGAGAGGATGCCGAAGGTATAAACTACAACTCGACAAAGTAGTTATTTATCTTTCTATTAGATAACATAATACGCGTGTGGGATTAGATTAATATATATAATCGACCCGACCATGTAAAACTAAATAATGAACTTATAATTATAAAACATATCATATGAACAGGAAGGTAAACAAATATCTATTAAGACATTTGATATTAGGATTAATACATTAAGTCACGTAGATAATATATGTAGTTTGATGGGGAATTAGAGCATATGATTGAGCTAGAAGACTATTGGTATAGTTAGATAATAATGTGACACTTGATCGATATGATGGCTATTTGAACATTGGATCGACACATGAGACTTTGGGTCATAAGATAAATTACTTGAACATGACCATTGGATGAGAATGAACATTGGATTATAGGCATGGTATATAAAATGTCATGTATATATTACGGACATTAGACTCTAAGACTTATTTGAAGTACTATATGGGAGTATGAAATAGGATGTTTGGCGAACCTTGTGGACTTACGACATAGTATGTGAATTGACATTAAAAACGACCGGAATCATTATAATTTTAGATGGTCATACACATAAATATATGCTATTGTTTGAACACTTTCGAATTTAGAGATTATAAAAGCACTATGATAGGAATATTAGATATTTAGTTTCTACTAGCAACTCGGGCAATGTATATGAAGATAGGACTCGATATAATAAGCGGGAAATATACAATGTTGATTCAATATTATACACTGACAAGTGAAGCCACGGATTAACGATAAAAACTAATTAAACAATAACAAGTAAAGATCCTAGCAACCCACACGTGTAACCATGATATTTGGTTACACTCACTAATGTTTATGATTGACATAGGACCTTGTGTGCTAAGGACAGATGGACTCCCAACTTGGAATTCTGTGTGACGTGACATAATACTCTGCCAAGGTGAGTTCCATGTACAATCCCCTCTTTTTGTGTTTTAACTGTTTTGGGGGAACATATGCTTGTGTGTGTGACTAAACTGTTTTGATGTGACAAGATACTTGCTGCCAGATAACCATACTGACACTCATTAACCCATGGATTGGGCCACTTAATATGTAGGTAGTACTACTTGGGGAAACCCCCACACACAGTGGATCCAGAAGCCCGAAAAACCTCCACTTAGGTCTACAGGGCCGTTGTGACATATATTTTGCCAGGTAAATCTATAATGGCAGTAGATAGATTCAGTGTATTAGGATTGAGGGGTCGCTTGTACATCACATGTGTTAAACTGTGTTAAACTTGTTTATGAAATGATAAAACTATTTTGGATCCACTTAACTACTTACACGGACTCACCAGCGTAATTGCTGACCCAAACTCTTTTTAAGCATGTGTTCAGGTACTGTAAATGGATGGATAGCAACCGCGAGGTATATGCTTGCTAGTAGCGGATTAGAGGTTATCTGGTTAGAAAATTCGGCTATATGTGTTGAGGATAGAGCATCTAGAGATAAGTGGGATAGAGATCGGATCGGCTAGTGGACTACACCTCATTAACTGCTTCGACGACCGCCGCGATTCGTCCCTGCATAGTTATTAGTGTATTTATTTAAGTTGTGTAATTATATTTTTGGATTAGAAATTGTATAAACAAATAAATATTAGCTTCCGTTGTGCAAGTCTGTTACCAAACTGTCGTAACGTCCAGCCCCTCTTGGTCGGGTTGTTACAACTTGTCCTAAGTATAGTTCCTCGGATACAGAGTTAAGTATCCAAGTTAAGACTACAGAGTTGCCCCTAGCAAGTATTGGGTCATCATTAGGTTTAGCACATTCACCATTTATGAACCCTAATTTGTTTTTAACTTGTAAAGCCAGTATCATAGCATTAGACCAAACATTGTAATTCTCAGTTCCTTTTAGTTTAACACTAACTGTAATAAGATTAGCAGAATCACTACCTGTTTGCTGAGACCCATGACCATCATGATCAGTACATGACCTATCCTGTAAATCATCACAGGGAACATCCTGCCTATTTGAATGTTTGTCCTCAAGTCCTTCAAATAAATCAAAAAAGTTTGTATTATTAACTTCCTTATTTAAATTTGAATTATATCCTGATAAATTCTTTGACTCTTTAAATGGGAAAATAGTTTCATAAAATCTTACATCTCTTGAAAATAAAACTTGTTTTGTTTCTAAATTCCAAAGTTTGTACCATTTTTTCTCATTTGAATAGCCAATTAAAAGACATTTATCAGCATGACTCTCAAATTTATCAGAATTATTTAAAACTGTACTATAACACAAACATCCAAATACCTTAAGATGATCAATTACAGGTTTAAATCCAAACAGTAGCTCATAGGGTGTTCTACCATTTAACACAAATGATGGAGTCCTGTTTATAAGGTAAGCAGCAGTCAAAACACACTCAGACCACAATTTTAAAGGTAAATTTGCCTGAAATAATAAGGCCCTAGCAACATTTAGTAAATGTGTATGTTTTCTCTCAACAATCCCATTTTGTTGAGGGGTGTACACACAAGTGGTCTGATGGGTTATCCCTTTATATTTACAAAACTGTTTGAAAGTTTGATTTATAAACCCAGTTCCATTATCAGACCTAAAGATCTTAACATTTGATTCAAACTGATTTTTCAAACAAGCAACAAAGTATTGAATGTTTTCAAAAACTTCATCCTTATGTTTCAAAAGATAAACCCATACACACCTGGTAAAGTCATCTACTATTGTTAAAAAATATCTAAAACCTTCCATGCTCTTAACTCTATATGGACCCCAAACATCTAGATGAACCACTTCTCCTAATTTCTTAGTTTTATGTTCACTTAAAGGAAAAGGCTCTCTATGTTGTTTGGCTTTGTGACACGTTTCACAAGGCTCATGACTATCAAGGGTTTTAAGTTTAAGGTCATTTTTTAAGACTTTTAACACAGTTTTTGAAGGATGACCAAGCCTAGAATGCCACAGACTAGTGGCTTCTACATTGTTACAACTAATGCTAGTAAACACAGAGGACTCACCACAGAAATATAAGCCATCAAGTTGATTACCAGTCACCAGGGTTTTCTTTGTGAAAGAATCCTAGATATAACAATTGTTCTCATCAAACAACACAACCAACTTACTATCTTTAGCTAACTTATGTACAGACAGCAAATTTATAGCATAGTCAGGAACAAAAAACACATCATAAAGAGTGACCTTATCATTTAACTTTATATCACCAATTTTTGTTACTCTTGCACTGGTCCCATTAGGATGTTTAACAGTTATGTTATATTCTAAAACATCTATAAGGTTAAACATATTTTTATCACTTATCACCATGTGTTGGTTTGTTCCTGAATCACAAATCCACCCTAACAATTTGTATCCTCCATTCATACTAGAAAAAGAAAACACAGGCCTATAACTACCACATGTAGCAGAAAAACAGTGCACACTCTTACATGCTGAATTGCAAGTAGAGGATGATTCTTCAGGTTTCTTATTTAACAGATTTAACAATTGAGAGATCTGTTCAGATGTAAAACCACTTGAAGAACCATTAGTTTCAATAGCAGAGTTGTTCACACTATTGCTACTAGCAGACTTTTTGTTTTGACCAGGTCTAAACTTCATCCAAGAAGGATAGCCAACAATCTCAAAACACTTGTCTATGGTGTGTCCGACTTTGTTACAATGAGTACATTTTAGGTTTTGATTTGTCCCTTTAGAATTCTTTCTTTTAAGTTCTAAGGACTGACTAGTCTTAGAAAAGAATCCCATAGTTTGACCATTTTCTTTAGACCCAACAGTCAAGTTAGAGTTCCTATGGGACTCTTCTCTTGACACAACAGAGAAAGCTTCTTTAACAGAAGGTAATGGTTCTCTAATCAACAAATTTGTCCTAACATATTGATATATTTCATCAAGACCCATTAGGAACTGCATAAGTTTTATTAGATGATTGAAATCATTAAACTGTTTAGAAGCATCACAAACACAAGCAAGAAGTTGCAAAATTTGATCTAATTGCTTCCACATTACATTTAGTTTATGGTAGTATAATCAGACACAAATGAACCATTTTGTGAAAAAGAGTTTATTTTCTGATATAACTCAAACACAACTGATCCATCAATCTTGTTATAAGTTTCTTTTAAATCTTTCCATACTTCGGATGCAAGTTTAGAATAAACTTGTGCAACACCCCGGTTTCAAGACCAAAATTTTTCGCGCTTTATTATAAATATATGATAATTAAACGACCACATACGAATAATAAATTACATATTTCAGTACGAAACTAAAAACCGTACTATTATATATAAGTATCGTACATGGACATGCGTTAGATAACCGAGCTAGTACCGTTAACGAACCCGCTTTTACCCTTGTGATTAGTCACTAGGGGAGGACACATAACAAGCCAACGCCCATCTATCTATATATATAAAAGAAAACGTATATGCTGACGTGGCGTGTAATGGAGGCCCCAATCTCCCATTGAGAGTGCCACGTGATATCATAATTGAAAGATTTTAGTGTTTTTGAACTATTTCCTTTTTTAATTAAAAAAAAAAGATAAACATAAAACCCTAAATTAAATTGAGTTATTTTAGGAAAAAAAATTTAAAAATAAATTTAAAATTTTCTCTCTCATGTTTCTTCCCATAATTTTTAAACGTTTATATCTTTTATATACGAGATTTTTTAAAGAAAAAAATTACACCAAATTAACGAGCGTTTTATTATATTTCCAACGAGTACCATAGTCCTATATAAAAAACGGAGAAAAATCGACTATTTTTTGTGGGGTTTCGTTCATACAGGAAAAAAACACACAAAGTGTTCATGTTATTCACTAATAATGTTTTTTCTTTTAAACCAGGTTCTTATCTACGATGTTGAAAATCAGCCCAATCGCCATGTTATCATTGGAATTTTACTAGGTATATTTTATCAAGAGAAGTTAGGAGAAAGAATCGTGCAACACTGCAACACATGGTGTCACCTTATAGCAAGGTTATTTTTTTATTTATTTAATTACAAGAATAATAATTATTACTATTAGTATTAGTATTATTAGAATGGTTATATTTTTCAACCCCGGGACGCTCCCGGAAAGAATTGATAGTTGCTGACGTGGCGTTCAATGATGGCCTCAACCATCTCTTGATTATGCCACGTGGCATAATGAGATGCAATGATTACAACTTCCAACTTAAGTGTTTGTTTAGTTGATTAGGTTAGGAATTATAAGAGCCATTAGAATGTGAGAAATTAGAGAGATGTGATGAGTTTTTTAATAGTTGCAGCTTACATAAGTGATTTTTTAGATGATTACTGATTAGGTTTTAGATTAGGGAATATGAGTTATTATTGATTAGAATACTATGAACATGCAATGATTGAGAGATTTTGTGGTTAGTTAAGTTGAGCCATTTGCAATAGATTATCACGTAAAATTAGATTTTTCAACCCCGGAACCCTCCCGGAGTAATCAGCTAGTTAACACAATATACGTGGATGGTTAAAAGTCATCAAATAACAAACATAAAGACCCAAGCATAAAGATTATCACATAGTCCTCACAACACATCCTTATCATTTGCAGAGCTTCCCTTATACGCAAACCCTTACCTTAATATCTTGCCTTTTCATCTCTCACAAAACACTATGTTCTCATGAAAAACCAAACACACACACATATACATACGGTAGAGAGAGAGAGGGCATACATCAGAGAGAGAGGAATCGGAAGGGAAGGCGTCGGCACTGGGTTCCAGCCGACCGGCGCTGCTCATTCAAGGGTGATGGACCGACAGTGGGTTTATCAATATATTCGATTACCTAGGTAAATGCCCAGAAACCTCTATCGATTTGGTATTAGTCTGAGTTCAAGGGATGATTATTGGGTATTGATAAGGGTCCGATGTTAGTAATGCTTTCGAGTAATAATGATAGTCTCTGAGATGTTTGGTGGCTGCTCGCGCTAGGATACGTAGGTTCGGTCTGGTGGATTGATGAGTGACGGTGGAGGAGACCGGTAGGTCTCCGGTTGTTCTCGGGGTCATGAGTAGTCAACCCGGTCATCAGAAGTCAAACCTAGGACTTGGTCAATATCAGTCGAAGATCCGTCAACGAGAGGATGCCGAAGGTATAAACTACAACTCGACAAAGTAGTTATTTATCTTTCTATTAGATAACATAATACGCGTGTGGGATTAGATTAATATATATAATCGACCCGACCATGTAAAACTAAATAATGAACTTATAATTATAAAACATATCATATGAACAGGAAGGTAAACAAATATCTATTAAGACATTTGATATTAGGATTAATACATTAAGTCACGTAGATAATATATGTAGTTTGATGGGGAATTAGAGCATATGATTGAGCTAGAAGACTATTGGTATAGTTAGATAATAATGTGACACTTGATCGATATGATGGCTATTTGAACATTGGATCGACACATGAGACTTTGGGTCATAAGATAAATTACTTGAACATGACCATTGGATGAGAATGAACATTGGATTATAGGCATGGTATATAAAATGTCATGTATATATTACGGACATTAGACTCTAAGACTTATTTGAAGTACTATATGGGAGTATGAAATAGGATGTTTGGCGAACCTTGTGGACTTACGACATAGTATGTGAATTGACATTAAAAACGACCGGAATCATTATAATTTTAGATGGTCATACACATAAATATATGCTATTGTTTGAACACTTTCGAATTTAGAGATTATAAAAGCACTATGATAGGAATATTAGATATTTAGTTTCTACTAGCAACTCGGGCAATGTATATGAAGATAGGACTCGATATAATAAGCGGGAAATATACAATGTTGATTCAATATTATACACTGACAAGTGAAGCCACGGATTAACGATAAAAACTAATTAAACAATAACAAGTAAAGATCCTAGCAACCCACACGTGTAACCATGATATTTGGTTACACTCACTAATGTTTATGATTGACATAGGACCTTGTGTGCTAAGGACAGATGGACTCCCAACTTGGAATTCTGTGTGACGTGACATAATACTCTGCCAAGGTGAGTTCCATGTACCATCCCCTCTTTTTGTGTTTTAACTGTTTTGGGGGAACATATGCTTGTGTGTGTGACTAAACTGTTTTGATGTGACAAGATACTTGCTGCCAGATAACCATACTGACACTCATTAACCCATGGGATTGGGCCACTTAATATGTGGGTAGTACTACTTGGGGAAACCCCCACACACAGTGGATCCAGAAGCCCGAAAAACCTCCACTTAGGTCTACAGGGCCGTTGTGACATATATTTTGCCAGGTGAATCTATAATGGCAGTAGATAGATTCAGTGTATTAGGATTGAGGGGTCGCTTGTACATCACATGTGTTAAACTGTGTTAAACTTGTTTATGAAATGATAAAACTATTTTGGATCCACTTAACTACTTACACGGACTCACCAGCATAATTGCTGACCCAAACTCTTTTTAAGCATGTGTTCAGGTACTGTAAATGGATGGATAGCAACCGCGAGGTATATGCTTGCTAGTAGCGGATTAGAGGTTATCTGGTTAGAAAATTCGGCTATATGTGTTGAGGATAGAGCATCTAGAGATAAGTGGGATAGAGATCGGATCGGCTAGTGGACTACACCTCATTAACTGCTTCGACGACCGCCGCGATTCGTCCCTGCATAGTTATTAGTGTATTTATTTAAGTTGTGTAATTATATTTTTGGATTAGAAATTGTATAAACAAATAAATATTAGCTTCCGTTGTGCAAGTCTGTTACCAAACTGTCGTAACGTCCAGCCCCTCCTGGTCGGGTTGTTACAACTTGTCCTAAGTATAGTTCCTCGGATACAGAGTTAAGTATCCAAGTTAAGACTACAGAGTTGCCCCTAGCAAGTATTGGGTCATCATTAGGTTTAGCACATTCACCATTTATGAACCCTAATTTGTTTTTAACTTGTAAAGCCAGTATCATAGCATTAAACCAAACATTGTAATTCTCAGTTCCTTTTAGTTTAACACTAACTGCAATAAGATTAGCAGAATCACTAGCATGTAAGTATAATGGATCAATGGCATCAAGTTTGTTTATCTGAGTTCTAACAACTAGTTGTTATTAATATTAGGATTAGGGTTACCATCATCATCAGTAAGGTTCAAATTATCATCAGCCATTGTTATCACACTTTAGCAAGAATCAGATAACACAGATACTAACAATTACAAACACAACCCTAATCAAACAATTTAACAATCAAGAACACAACAATAAACACAAATCACCAAATCAGAAATGACAAACAATATGGCCAAGCCCCGTGGGTGATCCAAATCGTAGATTCGTCACTCAAATGGTGACTACGCAGGTCATCACAAGGGAGTCCCTAAGACCTAATCCCAACCTTAAAGCTAAAACAGGGACTCAAGCCCTGAACATTCAACACCTTAGACAACTCTAATTAATCAAAGAGAAAATAAGGAAAGATCTCACCGAGTATCACCCAAGTTAGGGTTTCTCCAAAAAAAACTCGTAATCCACAACCTTCACTTAGGGTTGTGTATCAGAGAGCAATAAAGAAGATAAGCCTCCAGTCGATCCGAATAACAACGATCAAGAACCAGATATGTCACCTTCCTTATTATCAGCAACAGATCCAAGAAACCACAACCAGAGCTTAACCTAAAGCTCTGATACCATGTCAGATTTCTACAATAATATCAGAGATTATACCCAAAGATACTCAGACTTCATTGAAACAAGAAACTTAACCAGACAGATTACAACCCAATCCTCACTACAGCTCTCAGACTCAACCCTCTAGATCATCAACACGAAGATCTGATATCAACAACACTCGGGAACTAACAAAAGATCACAAATCAAACAATGACTCAAGACCTAGACCTGATAATATCAAGAAGATGACAGAGAGACTACAAGAGATAAACTGGAAAGACTCAAATGATCGAAAACTAATCTAGCATCGAGATATGAAGCTATTATTAGGGAAACATATACTCTCACAAGAAACACAGATCCAATGGTCAGAAATAGTTTGTGTTTCTTGATGGACGGTCTAGATGACTTGATACAACTTCACACAGATCCGTGACATGTCAAGGCTTTATAACCGGATCACGTACTGGGCCGGTGAGACACCTGGGCCTAGCCTTCTATCAGCTTCTATTCTTTAGCCCAACAAGCATCCATTCCTTTTATCCTAGCCCACGAACCAATCCTGATCCTAGCCCACAATCTCAAAATTTTGTACCAGTCGAATATCCATTAAGTAATATGCAACATTAAAACACAAGAATAAAAGTGGATAAGTATTTAACATATATACATATATTATTTTAACATCTAGTTCAAGGCTGCTTCCACATTTCAAAACATGGTTAACATTAAACACAGATTAATGACAACTTTGTTCGTTACGTATGTAACGACATGCAGAACAGATCAAGGTGTAGAAGTTGACAGACAAAGGATCATCACCGATTACCAAATGCTTTACTCTATTATCGTCCATGGTTGTTCAAATATCCCTATGCATAACCTTACAATAGCTGCAGACACACAGGCATAAAACAAATATATAGGCGATAGTTTTGTTAATCTTAAACCACTTATCCAATGCTTCCGGTTCCAGATCTCCTTCAATACCTCCCACCATCACAACATATTGTTTCATAGATTTATCATATTTCAGCTTCCATGCATTTGACTTGTGGCAAATGGTGGAACCTGAGAACTTTATGTTAACGTCCATAGAAGGACAGATCATGCCTTTTTAGAGTTTATGGATTATGGACTCAAAACCGAATCGTCACACCTCCCCATATAAAAGCTGATGCACCACGGAAAGAAGCAGGTACAAGTCTTCGTTAACATACCTGTCATTGTACCCATTTCCAAACTTTTTATAATTTGTCACAGGAAAAGTACTAGTGGTGTACCCGTCTGTTGGGACGGGTTTCTGAACGCATTCATACAATGTGTATATTGAAGATCTTGATAACAACTTATTCAACTGGGATTAGAAAGCGTGAAAGTTTATTCATTCATGTATATGATATCTCAAATTTAGTTATATAGCTGGCGCATACATGATTCATTACTAATTTTGCTATAGTCTTGAGGAAAACAAAGCATGCATAAGACTTAAAACAACTGGCATGAAACAACCGGCAGGTCATATATATCACTGCATAAGACTTAAAACAACCGGCAGGTCATATATATCACTGCATACCCAAGCCAGGCCATATCCTTAGCCCCTGAAAAATCAGCAGTCAAGTCAAATAAACCTTGCACGAAACCTGCTGAGTAAAAGTCTCTACCACACCACCACGAGATTCTCCTCCAAAAGGTCCAAGAGATCAGATTGAAATCACAACAATTCACCATGGAGCCCGTCCCCAGGACCAATGATCGCTGCCCGATTTGTAGTTCAAGTGCACTACAGAATACCAAATAAAAAAAACAACAGGTAAAAAAATCAATGAAAACAGTTAAATCTGCAGATGCAGGTTTAGTAAACTAAATCAGCTGACATTGTATTAAAAGAAAAAAATCAGAAGGCATAAAATGCAACTATTCTGCCAAAAAAAACCAACTATTGACCCTGATTCAGTTCTGGATACAGAACAGATATGATTCTCAAAGTAGACACCAATTGGTGTTAGTCAAGAAGATAACACAACAATTACTATAAGTTCTTCAGGGTTAGATGAGCTCGTCCATATTAACAAAATCTAAAATGTAAGGGTCGTCTAAGCCGATCCAAGACATGGTGAATATAGTGATTTCTCTGAACTATATACCGCTGCATTCCACTTGTGGCCTATTTGGGTCAGTAATGATGCCTTTATGAAGCTGCATTAATGATCTTCATATGTAAAAACTGCATTTGGAAAGTTGTACTAACTTCATCATCAATTATAAAACCGCATTGGTTATAATTGTTGGAGATGTTGTCTTCAGCCCACATGATATAGGCCCAGCCCAGTTTGTTTAACTTGTTGACCAAGATTAGCAAAGGGTTAAACCCTAATTAGGAGCCTATAAATAATCTCTTGTACTTGTAATCTTTGTATCACTCAATAAAAGAATACCCTAGTTGCCGCGTGGATGTAGGTCAGTTTAGACCGAACCACGTATATACTTGTGTTCGTGTGCATGTGTGTGTTCTACGATCCTAACAACTCGTATCAGAGCCTAGGGCTCAAGAAGATCACCTCCGCCGGCAGGTGTGTTGGGTCGGCAGAGGGCATGCGAGTATGCTGAGGTTGGGGCGAGTAGGAGCCCCAATCGCCTGAAGGGACCTGCTACTCGCCTATACTGCTGAACACGGGTCAAAACACCTATAAATAGAACCCTTGACTCCCCAAACACCATTTGTGCAACCCTAACTGATCCCAAGCCTCCCACACACCTTGAAACACCCCTAGAACTTGCTTTGCCTCAAAACACACCATCACCAAGCTTATACACCCTTCTTTGATAAAATCCAAGGTGTGTTCTTCATCCTACACCTTTGTAAAGTTGTTGTTTTGGTTCCCCAAAAGTCCAGACCTTGTTTTGCTAAGTTTGTGTCTTTAAAACCCTTTGAAAAGAGTTCTAAAACAAGTCTACACCATAATACTTGCTATATGTGAAGTATTTGTGCATATGATGATTGTTGGTGATTATAACATGAATGTTTCCATGAATTTGTTGTACTTCTGATGTGTAGGTGTTGTTAGGATGATTATCTATGAGTTTAAGCCCTTGTTATGATGTTTAGGTGCAAGTATGCATTTTGACCCATTTGGGTAATTCTTGAAGAATAGGATGTATGATGTGATTCATTGCTTGTTTATGGTTAGAAATCATGCTAGGATGATGATATAACATAGAGATGACGAATTGCAACTTGTAGGAGATGAAATCTGATTGTTTCCATTTAAGGAAAGATAAGGTTAGTTAATGAAACCTAGTATTTTGCCATTTTTGGAAATAATCGCACCGAGCCCGTTAGAGCATAGATAAATTGAGGGTTTTTGCTTGGAAAGGATTGGTTAATAGTTTAGTTTTGATATTGGGTGTTTTTACATGTTTCGGATCTGATTTGGAGTGTTCGGCGCGCGAAATTGCGCTACAGAGCTGCAGAGGCGAGTAGGATCCTATTCGCATGAGGCTTCATGCGAGTAGGGCCCTAATCGCCTAATGTTCAGGCGAATACAATCCTATTCGCCCCAAGCACTGGTGATTACAATCCTAAATGCTAGTTTGATTCCTAATCGCGTATAATGCTGCTGTATGTATATTTTAACATCCCGGAACATGATTTGACGCCTAGGAACATGATAGGAACCCCGGGATACACCCAATGACTTAGTAACACGTGTTCGGACCTGTTTACGCGTTAATCGGACATTATGCTAGACTAGGTGAACTATTACGCGTATTAAGTGTTTAATTGCATATGTTGCATGATGTCTTGTATTTACCTAACACGTGGGATGTCGGGTCACCAATGGGATGTCAGGTCTTGTCTGGCACGGTCGGTTTAACAGTTAAAGATGTTTTCAAATGTTTATGGTCATGGTCTGGACATTCGGGGACTAGTTAACCCACGTGTTATTAGTCCGGATACTTATACACATCTTATGATAGGTCGCCGCTATTTGGGGCTATCATAGCATAATTACTTAACTGTTTTCAAGTAACGCAAACCGAGGTGAGTGTCACAGCCCCACTTTTACCGTTTTGCTTTCGGGGGAGAAACATGCTACTTATTTTGATTACTCATCATAGATCATGTTATACTATGGTTATTTCACGTACTATGCGGCTTTTACAGAAAGTTCTAGGGGGAACCATGAATGTGCGGGGATGCACAACGGGGGAAATGTGGATAGACGCATACGGTTCAAAAAAAAAAAAAAGAATCAATGTGTAGATTCCAATACTTTTTCTTTTTTCATAGCAAGTTCCTTCTAACTTATAATAAAAGGATTTTCTTTTATTTTTCACTAAACTAAATACGAGTTTGTCTTCCTTTCCTTATCCTTTCCTTATAACGTATAATATCAAAAAAGAACTAATTAAACTTATCCAATTCACTTCTCATTGATGGATTGTTTCATCGAGATCCAATCCAAATCATGATGTCATTTTCTTGTTCTTAAATGGGCCTCTTTAATCTTTTTAGGTTTATACTCTACTCCGGGTAAAGATCCGCCCGATTTTGATTTGCACGTATAGTACAAATGCTCCCATTACCACTTCTTTTTTTTATCCCTTCTTTTTTTTTTTTTTTTCAATTCACGCATATTGGGCCTTACAAACCCCACCCGACGGCTGGGAGCCGGGCGGGTGCATATTGTCTCTAACACTTTGGGGGTTACCGAGGCATCGGTAATCCCGTCCGTCTAGGCTGGCTTCAACACTTATACCGGTTTAGTAATGGATTCCCAACCGCAGTAGTAGCAACACTTAACGTCTAGCTAACGTTTTCATAACATAGTAGTAACGAAGATGATCTTACCGAACTTATAACAACACTTTATAAAAGAAAACCTGTGAACTCACCAGCATTATATGTTGACGTTTTTGGCATGTTTTCTCAGGTCGCTAAGGTAGTAGTCAATGGGCTAGGCGCACGGAGTCATGAACAGCGTCTAATATTTTGAAGCATATTAAACAATGTTTTGTAAACAATGATATGTCTTTTGGTTGTAAACAAGAAATGCTTCCGCTGCTGGTTTACGGCTCAAAGCATGATATTTTGGTTTTAAATATATTTATGAATGCATGTTTGTTGTATGTTTATTGTGATCGTTGACTGAGATCCTGGTGTGTCACGCGCCTCGCGGTAAAACCCCGCACGTGGAATTTGAGGGTGTGACAGATTGGTATCAGAGCCAACGGTTATAGTGAACTAAGACTGCATGTAGAGTCTAGTCTATAACTAAGTCGCACACACTAAATGGTCACAGATAGTCGAGTCTTAACAAGTGGGTAACAACATGACTTGTCGGGGGTGTCGGTGTCATCATCTTCTACGCTACATCATCTGTTTACTCTTTATCATCCCATCTCTTGACTCATCCTTACTATGATTCAATGGCGAACGATATACTATTAAACCTTCTTGACGGCGGTGTACATTGGGGTAGCTTCGGCATACTCTTGAGATCTGTCCAGGGATTTGGACATCTCCCTTCTATGCCCTAATGGACACGCTCGTTCTTATGCACACTATCTTGTACTTATACTTATGATAATACCATGATTGGGCGCTACTGTTCGGTGACTTGAACTTCAAACTTAAAGCACGCCTGGAGGACCATGTAGAACAGTTTATCATGTCGGGTGCACACGAGATTGTAAACGGTGATGCATGGGATCCCTAGCGGACTTTGGGCTTGAACGGATGGACCCGAACTGGGCTCGGTCTAGTTCCTTAAAATTCCTAATGGGTTATACCACGGGCGAGCCTAAATCTTTTGTTTCATGTTGTGACAGAAGATGTCGGGAGCTCGTGGAGGTCGCAGAGGCGGCCGTGCTGGTGGTCGTGCTGGCGGCCGTGGTGGCGGCGGTGGCCGTGGGAACATTAATATGACCCAAGCGGAGTTGGATAACCTGATGCAGCAGCACATGAACATTGCTTTGGCTGCGTTCCAAGCCGCTCATAATGCTATGGGTGGTATGTCGATTCTCACCTATCCTATCTTGTTCTTGGATACTGTACCTTTTCTTGATTTTCACCTGTGTGTCTGTTCCAGGTGGTGCTGTCAATCCCCCTCCACCCCAGAGCTCTTACAAAAAGTTTATGGATTGCAAGCCCCACAACTTTAGTGGCACTGAAGGGGCAGTGGGACTGCTCCGCTGGTTGAAGAAAATTGAATCGGTTTTCTCGATGTGTAGTTGCCCGGAAGGCGACCGGGTGAAATATGCTTCTGCGACCCTGGAGGGTCAAGCTCTGAATTGGTGGAACTCCACCACCCAGACTATGGGTATTGGGGAAGCCCACGCTATGCCCTGGACAGAGTTCATTCAGTTGTTGAAAAACGAGTACTGTCCGAGGGATGAGATCCAGAAACTTGAGCACGATGTCTGGAATCATAAGATGGTGGGGTCCGAGATTGAAGCTTACACTGCTAGGCACAATGAGTTGGCGGTGTTGTGCCCTGATCTGCACGCACCAGAATACCGGAGGATTGAACACTATGTTGCTGGGTTGGTACCGGAGATTGCGGGGTTGGTTGCTGCGGGTAATCTCACTGTTTATTCTGAGGTGGTTCGGTCGGCTCACAGGCTGACCAATATGAAGGTGGCTGAAGGGGTCTTGCCCCCTCGGGGCGCTACTGTGAAGGCTCCTGAGAGTAACAAGCGTAAGTGGGAAATTGTGGGTAGAGGCTCGAGTTCGGCTCAGCCTCAGCAAGTGAAGAGGCCTGATGTTGGGGGATCGTCGTCTGAACGACAACCGGGGGTTTATGCTGGGAAGTTGCCGAAGTGTGATCGGTGCAACTATCATCATACCGGTCCTTGCGATGATAAGGACCGTTGCCGTCAGTGCCATAAGATTGGGCACCAAGCCAAGGATTGTAGGTCCAACCCTCTGGGGAACCGAAACCCGTCGGTCACACCAGCCCCAGCCCCTCAAGTCGCTGCTCTCCAGGGAAATCAGGGGAAACAAGGGTGCTATAACTGTGGTGAGCTTGGTCACTACAAGCGTAACTGCCCCAAGTTGAAACAGGGTGAAGCCGGGAAGAACGGGTCGGGTAATGGAAACAATGGGGGCGGAGGCAGGAATGCTCGCGCCTTCGTGATTGGTTCGAGCGGGGCTCGGCAGGATCCTGACACTGTTACTGGTACGTTTCTTCTCGATAATCGCTATGCTACGGTTTTATACGATTCCGGTGCCGATAAGAGTTTTATATCTCTTGGGTTTAGCCAATTGCTTGATAGGGTACCTACACCTTTAGAGGCTAAGTACTTGATAGAATTGGCTGATGGTAAGAAAGTCGAAGCGACGCACGTCCTTATGGAGTGTCGCCTCGAGTTGTCGGGTTATTCCTTTCCTATTGATCTTATGCCGGTGTCCTTGGGTAGTTTCGATGTTGTCGTGGGTATGGATTGGTTGTCTTTGTATCATGCTGAGATCGTTTGTTTTGATAAAGTCATTCGACTTCCTCTCCTTGATGGAGAAATTATGTTGGTGCACGGTGAGAAGAGCGGGGTCCTGTTGAGTATCATTTCGTGTATGAAAGCCTATAAGTATCTTCGGAAGGGGTATTCTGCCATTCTGGCACTTGTTTCGGTTTCGTCGAAGGAAGAGAAGAAGATCGAAGATATTCCTGTTGTCCGTGGTTTTCCCGATGTATTTCCTGAAGACTTACCTGGTCTTCCGCCTTATCGTCAGGTTGAATTCGGTATTGAACTTGCTCCAGGTGCGGCTTCTATTGCCCGAGCCCCTTATCGTCTAGCACCTCCCGAGATGCAGGAGTTGACAAACCAGTTGCAGGAGCTGTTAGAGAAGGGTTTCATTCGACCTAGTTCGTCCCCATGGGGAGCCCCTATTTTGTTTGTCAAGAAGAAGGACGGAAGCCTACGAATGTGTATCGACTACCGGGAATTGAACAAGGTTACCATCAAGAATCGTTATCCTCTTCCTCGCATCGATGACGTATTCGACCAACTTCAGGGTTCTAGTTTCTATTCGAAGATCGATTTGAGATCGGGGGTACCATCAGTTGAGGGTCCAAGAAGCTGACATTCCGAAGACCGCCTTTCGAACTCGCTATGGCCATTTCGAATTCTTGGTCATGCCTTTTGGTCTCACCAACACACCGGCCATTTTTATGGATTTGATGAACCGTGTTTGCAAGCCTTATCTTATTAAGTTCGTGATTGTCTTCATTGATGATATTCTAGTCTATTCCAAGAACGAGGTGGACCACCAGGAACACTTGCGTCTTGTTTTGGAACTCCTGAGGCGGGAACAGTTGTACGCCAAATTTTCTAAGTGTAGCTTCTGGTTGCGTGAAGTCCAGTTCCTTGGTCATGTAGTTAATGAGAAAGGAATTCACGTTGACCCAGCTAAGATTGAAGCCATCAAAGACTGGGAAGCACCAAAGACGCCATCTGAGGTGCGGAAATTCCTAGGTCTTGCAGGTTACTACCGCCGTTTTATCGAGGGATTTTCGAAGATCGCTCAACCCCTCACCTCGCTTACCCAGAAGGACAAGAAGTTCGACTGGGGTGATTCGCAGGAGTCGGCCTTCCAGATGTTAAAGGCTAAACTCTGTTCTGCTCCTATCTTGTCCTTGCCTGAGGGCACGGACGATTTTGTGGTTTATTGTGATGCTTCTATCCGGGGTCTCGGTTGTGTACTGATGCAGCGCGAGAAGGTCATCGCCTATGCTTCTCGTCAGCTCAAATTTCATGAGAAAAACTACCCCACCCATGATCTGGAATTGGGTGCCGTAGTCTTTGCTTTAAAGATTTGGAGGCATTACTTGTACGGTACCAAGTGCACCATCTACACCGATCACAAGAGCCTCCAGCATATCTTTGATCAGAAAGTGTTGAATATAAGACAGCGTCGCTGGGTCGAGCTTCTTAATGATTACGAGTGCGCCATTAAATACCATCCTGGCAAGGCGAATGTGGTCGCAGACGCCTTGAGCAGGAAGGAAACGGCTAAACCTCGTCGTGTTCGAGCTTTTCAGCTCACCATCCATTCCGACTTACCTGATCGAATCCGTTCGGCGCAGCAAGAAGCTTTGAAGGAGGAAAACCTTAAAGCTGAAACCATGCATGGTGCTGACAGCCACCTTGAGCTCAGGTCCGATGGCCTACATTATTTCGCTGAACGTATTTGGGTCCCTTTATTTGGGGGCTTGCGGGAGCTCGTTCTTGATGAAGCTCACAAGTCCCGGTACTCTATTCACCCTGGCTCCGATAAGATGTATCAAGACCTAAAGATACTTTATTGGTGGCCAAACATGAAGGCGGACGTGGCTTCGTACGTGAGCAAGTGCTTGATCTGTGCCAAGGTCAAGATCGAATATCAAAAGCCATCCGGCCTTCTGCAACAGCCTGAAATTCCTGAGTGGAAATGGGAGCGGATTACGATGGACTTTGTGACCAAACTCCCGAAATCGGCCAGTGGTTGTGACATGATCTGGGTGATTGTTGATAGGTTGACAAAGTCTGCGCACTTCCTCGCTATCAAAGAGACCGATGGCCTCGAGCGTCTGGCACGGTTATATCTCAAGGAAGTGGTCTCTCGGCACGGGGTGCCTGTCTCTATTATTTCTGATCGTGATTCCCGGTTCGCCTCTAACTTCTGGAAATCCTTGCATAAGGCTCTGGGTACTCAGTTAGACATGAGCACAGCCTATCATCCGCAAACTGACGGTCAAAGTGAGCGGACAATCCAAACACTACAAGACATGCTCCGGGCATGTGTGATCGATTTTGGCAAGGGGTGGGAGAGTCATCTACCGTTGGTGGAATTCTCCTACAACAATAGTTACCATTCTAGCATCAAGGCAGCCCCGTTCGAGGCTCTTTACGGGCGGAAATGCCGGTCTCCTCTTTGTTGGGCCGAGGTGGGTGAGAGTCAACTCACCGGCCCGGAACTTGTGTACGAGACTTCCGTGAAGATCGTACAAATCCGTAACCGCATGGCAGTAGCTCGGGATCGTCAAAAGAGCTATGCCGATCGTCGTCGCAAACCTTTAGAGTTTGAGGTTGGCGACAGGGTTTTGTTGAAAGTATCTCCGTGGAAGGGCGTTATACGTTTTGGGAAGCGGGGCAAATTGAATCCTCGGTATGTGGGACCGTTCGCAATTCTGGAACGAATTGGACCGGTAGCATACAGGCTTGATCTGCCAGCTGAACTCAGTAATGTTCATAATGTCTTCCATGTCTCTAATCTGAAGAAGTGTTTGGCGGATGAATCTTTGGTTGTTCCTCTCGAAGAGATCAAGGTGGATGATCGTCTGAGTATTGTGGAGGAACCGGTTGAAATTATTGACTACAAAATCCGTAGCCTTCGCCGGAGTAAAATCCGCATTGTTAAAGTCCGTTGGAACTCAAATCGTGGGCCGGAGTTCACGTGGGAACGGGAAGATCAAATGAAGGCTAAGTATCCCCACTTAATTCCTAAGCGCGCGTTCGAATCAAGACATGTCTCTGCTGAAGCTAAATGAATCTCGGGTCGAGATTCCTTTCAACAGGGGGATGATGTGGCAACCGGAAAATTTTTCTTCTCTTTCGTCTCTTTCTTTTCGGCCTTGAGCAATTTTCGGGACGAAAATTCTTTCAACAGGGGGATGATGTGACACCCGGCAAACCCAGGTTAGTAACGTTGACTAAACTAGAAAGTCCACCTTAGCGAGTCATGCATATTACGTACTTAACTGGGTCAGTCGAGTCGGTACGATGATTCTGGGAATCATCGGGAGTCGTTACGATGATCCGCGAGATCATCGGGAGTCGGTCCATAACCATGTGTACAAGGATTGGTGATTCGTGGAATCGCCGGGTTTAACGCACACACAAGTCTCGAGTCCCGGGAATTGGTGAACGGATGTAAACGTGTTAGTTATCGTGCATTTTATGTTTGAAATCATTATGTGACTTATCGGTATGTGAATACGTGTTTATATATGTTAAAATAGTGTTTAACACGCCAAAAACCCGTTCCAGCATCACAGAGGCGATTAGGAGCTGGGGAGACCCCTAATCGCCTATATCAGAGGCGAGTATGCTGAGGTTGGGGTGAGTAGGGGCCCTACTCGCCTGAATAGAGGCGAGTAGGAGCCCCAATCGCCTGAAGGGACCTGCTACTCGCCTATACTGCTGAACACGGGTCAAAACACCTATAAATAGAACCCTTGACTCCCCAAACACCATTTGTGCAACCCTAACTGATCCCAAGCCTCCCACACACCTTGAAACACCCCTGGAACTTGCTTTGCCTCAAAACACACCATCACCAAGCTTATACACCCTTCTTTGATAAAATCCAAGGTGTGTTCTTCATCCTACACCTTTGTAAAGTTGTTGTTTTGGTTCCCCAAAAGTCCAGACCTTGTTTTGCTATGTTTGTGTCTTTAAAACCCTTTGAAAAGAGTTCTAAAACAAGTCTACACCATAATACTTGCTATATGTGAAGTATTTGTGCATATGATGATTGTTGGTGATTATAACATGAATGTTTCCATGAATTTGTTGTACTTCTGATGTGTAGGTGTTGTTAGGATGATTATCTATGAGTTTAAGCCCTTGTTATGATGTTTAGGTGCAAGTATGCATTTTGACCCATTTGGGTAATTCTTGAAGAATAGGATGTATGATGTGATTCATTGCTTGTTTATGGTTAGAAATCATGCTAGGATGATGATATAACATAGAGATGATGAATTGCAACTTGTAGGAGATGAAATCTGATTGTTTCCATTTAAGGAAAGATAAGGTTAGTTAATGAAACCTAGTATTTTGCCATTTTTGGAAATAATCGCACCGAGCTCGTTAGAGCATAGATAAATTGAGGGTTTTTGCTTGGAAAGGATTGGTTAATAGTTTAGTTTTGATATTGGGTGTTTTTACATGTTTCGGATCTGATTTGGAGTATTCGGCGCGCGAAATTGCGCTACAGAGCTGCAGAGGCGAGTAGGATCCTATTCGCATGAGGCTTCATGCGAGTAGGGCCCTAATCGCCTAATGTTCAGGCGAATACAATCCTATTCGCCCCAAGCACTGGTGATTACAATCCTAAATGCTAGTTTGATTCCTAATCGCGTATAATGCTGCTGTATGTATATTTTAACATCCCGGAACATGATTTGTCGCCTAGGAACATGATAGGAACCCCGGGATACACCCAATGACTTAGTAACACGTGTTCGGACCTGTTTACGCGTTAATCGGACATTATGCTAGACTAGGTGAACTATTGCGCGTATTAAGTGTTTAATTGCATATGTTGCATGATGTCTTGTATTTACCTAACACGTGGGATGTCGGGTCACCAATGGGATGTCGGGTCTTGTCTGGCACGGTCGGTTTAACAGTTAAAGATGTTTTCAAACGTTTATGGTCATGGTCTGGACATTCGGGGACTAGTTAACCCACGGGTTATTAGTCCGGATACTTATACACATCTTATGATAGGTCACCGCTATTTGGGGCTATCATAGCATAATTACTTAACTGTTTTCAAGTAACGCAAACCGAGGTGAGTGTCACAGCCCCACTTTTACGTTTTGCTTTCGGGGGAGAAACATGCTACTTATTTTGATTACTCATCATAGATCATGTTATACTATGGTTATTTCACGTACTATGCGGCTTTTACAGAAAGTCCCAGGGGGAACCATGAATGTGCGGGGATGCACAACGGGGGAAATGTGGATAGATCTATTGGGCCTTACAAACCCCACCCGACGGTTGGGAGCCGGGCGGGTGCATATTGTCTCTAACACTTTGGGGGTTACCGAGGCATCGGTAATCCCGTCCGTCTGGGCTGGCTTCAACACTTATACCGGTTTAGTAATGGATTCCCAACCGCAGTAGTAGCATCATTTAACGTCTAGCTAACGTTTTCATAACATAGTAGTAACGGAGATGATCTTACCGAACTTATAACAACACTTTATAAAAGAAAACCTGTGAACTCACCAGCATTATATGTTGACATTTTGGCATGTTTTCTCAGGTCGCTAAGGTAGCAGTCAATGGGCTAGGCGCACGGAGTCATGCACAGCGTCTAATATTTTGAAGCATATTAAACAATGTTTTGTAAACAATGATATGTCTTTTGGTTGTAAACAAGAAATGCTTCCGCTGCTGGTTTACGGCTCAAAGCATGATATTTTGGTTTTAAATATATTTATGAATGCATGTTTGTTGTATTTTTATTGTGATCGTTGACTGAGATCCTGGTGTGTCACGCGCCTCGCGGTAAAACCCCGCACGTGGAATTTGAGGGTGTGACATCAAAAGATCAACAATACTAGACAAAGGATTAGAACAACTCAACTGAATACATGATGTAAGCTAGAACCCTAATCGACTAATAACAACTCAAGAACTCAGAGAGAATACAAAAGTAAAGTGAGTGAATGAATGAGGATGAATGAACGAATGAGAGTTGACTGTAGATTATATAGGAGAGCTCAAGAAGCAGACTCCGGGATCCGTGTGATAAAGATCATGGCTACACATTCTTAACACCTTTAATCCTGGCCGTTCACAACAAACACATTTTATCAAGTGGACATCTGGGCCATAGAGTTATCTGGGCTCCATGTCTTGTAATAGTTGTATTGGGCCGTTATAAGTCCATAACTTGAAGTAAGCACATATGATAGCCCATATCTGTAAGACCATAGTGAATGACCATCGTGTTATTTCTCTAGACCAGCAAATCAGCATTAGCATCTTAACACAGCTACATCAACATTCTTGATCATCATAGCATCCATGTAACACCTTCATTATACCTGCACACCTTATGCAATATATTAAAGTACAAGAATAAGAAATATTTAGATCAATGAGATTAGATTGAATAGGATAAGTACTTATCCTTTTAACACCCCCCCCTCAATCTAATCACTCTAAATGGGTCAAAACAGCTTAAACTGCAAATGGGTCAAACATGTTAAGCTGTTTACACAACTCAAAGTGTTATCCTGGGCCAAGCCCTTTGGTCATAATATCAGAAACCTGACTATCAGACCTAATATCAAAAATCTTAACCAATTCTTTTGAAATTAGATCTCTTAAAAAGAACAAGTCAATTCCAAAATGCTTTGTCTTGTCAAAGAAGACTGGATTCGCTGCAATTGATATTGCAGATTTATTATCACAATACAAAGGTATTGGCAAATCCAGTTTAACATTAAATTCAGACAATAAGCTAATGACCAACATAACTTCACATGCAGTAGCACACAAAGCCCTATACTCTGCCTCAGCAGATGACCTAGAGACAGTAGGTTGCTTTTTACTTTTCCAGAAAATCAAACAGTTTCCTAAATAAACACAGAAACCTGTCACATATTTCCTGGTTTGAATACACTTAGCCAAGTCTGAGTCTGAATATGCTTTCAGCCCAAACTTAGACCCTTGTGAAAATAACAAACCCTTTCCAGGATCCTTTTTCAGGTATCTTTAGAGTCTCATAGCTATTTTCATGTGGCCACTCAAGGGTTTATGCATGTATTGACTCAGATAATGAACAGAATAAGAAATGTCAGGTTTGGTATGAGACAAATATATCAATTTACCAATCAACTGTTGATAACCTGTTATATTTTCTAACTTTTCACTATGATCATTACAAATTGAAGTCACAACATGATTTGGTTCCATAGGACTATTTACTGGTTTGCATGGAAGCATGCCATACTCAATTAATATATCCAAACAATATTTCCTTTAGGACATACAAAGACCTTGTTCACAAGGTACTACTTCTATTCCCAAGAAATACTTTAATTCACCAAGATCTTTTATTAAAAATCTTTGTTTTAAACACTCTTTAACATTTAAAATTTCATCAAAAGAGTTTCCTGTTACCACAATGTCATCCACATATACTAACAAGACAACAACAACAGAATCAAAGATTTTAATAAACAGTGAATAGTCACATTTGCTTTAATTGAAGCCTAACTCATTTAACACACCTACAAGCTTCTCATTCCACATCCTAGGTGCTTGTTTTAGACCATACAAAGACTTTTTCAATCTACACACTCTATTTTCCTTTTCAGAAAAATACCCTTCTGGAAGTGCCATAAACACTTCCTCATTTAACTCTCCATATAAGAATGCATTATTAACATCCAATTGAAACATCTTCCAATTATTTTGGACAGCCAAAGACATAATGCATTTAACAGTTACAAACTTGACCACAGAAGAAAAGGTCTCATTAAAATCTACTCCTTCCTTTTGGCTATACCCCTTAGCCACTAGCCTAGCCTTAAACCTCTCAACTTCTCCAGTGGACTTATACTTGATTTTGTATATCCACCTACACCCTACAACACTCCTTCCTTTGGGAAGCTCAACTAAATCCCAAGTGTTGTTCCTATTTAAAGCCTCAATATCCTCATTCATTGCACTGACCCAATTAGGATCTTTAGATGCTTCCTTATAATTTCTAGGTTCAAGACTTTTGTTTAATAAAACAGCAAAAGCCTTTCTCTCATAGGTCAAATTTGAGTAGTTAACTACTTTTTCTACCCCATATTTGACCTTTCCTTCTATAATGAAGTCATCTAATATCCTAGGAAAGGTAGAACTCCTAGTGGACCTTCTAACAGTGGTTTGTGGTGTATTCTGACCAATATTACCCTTAGAATTTGAAGATTTATGAATGTCATACACCACATGCTCTGCCCTATCTGTTTCAGTCACATTGTTAGGCTGTAGTGAGCAAGACAGTTCACTATCAGTAACATGGACATCAACAGATTGCTGAGTCCCATGTGCATCTGACTCAGGCTTACCTATCTCTCTTCCATCATCATTGGGCAGGTTTGAATGAATGGATGTTTCTTGTTCATATAAATCAAAAAAGTTTTGTGAATTAACATCTTTATTTGTATTTTCATTATTTTTATCAAACACAGAAACTTCTTTGAAGGGAAAAATGTTTTCATAGAATTTTACATCCCTAGAGAAAAAAATAGTTTTGGTTTCTAATCCATAAACTTTATATCCCTTTTTCTCAGTTGATTAACCAATGAAAACACATTTTTCAGCCCTAACATTTAGTTTATCTAAATCATTTAAAACTGTAACAAAACATAAACATCCAAACATTTTAAGGTGACTAAGGAAGGGCTCAAATCCATAGACAAGTTCATAGGGAGTTCTACCATTCAGCACAGAGGAGGGAGTCCTATTAATCAAGTAGGCAACAGTTAGAATACACTCAACCCAAAACCTAACAGGAAGGTTGCTTTGAAACATTAAGGCTCTAGCTACATTTAGTAGGTGCCTATGTTTCCTTTCAACCACTCCATTCTGTTGGGGTGTATATGCAAAAGAAGTTTGGTGTATTATACCAAGAGATTTACAAAAAATAATCATTTGATTATTAACAAACTCTAGACCATTATCACTTCTAAAAATTTTCACATTTTTAGAAAACTGTGTTTTTAGAATATTAACAAAATCTTTAATATTCTCAAAGACTTCTGATTTTAACTTCATGGGACACACCCAAATAGACCTGGAGTAGTCATCAACTATAGTTAAGAAGTACTTGAACCCATCTCTACTTGGAACCCTATAGGGACCCAAAACATCTAAGTGTACTAACTCACCTAAAGTGGTAGCTTTATGTTCACTTAGAGGGAATGGTTCCCTATGTTTCTTGGACTTGTGACACACATCACAAGGTCCTTCATTAGCAACAAACTTGATTCCAAGAATAGGTTCCAACTTCTTAATAACTACATCAGATGGATGACCTAACCTAGCATACCAAAGTTCAGAAACCTTACTAATTAACACACATACTTGATTATTCACATAGGATCCACCACAAAAGTATAACTCTTCAAGCTGATTACCAGTCACCAGGGTTTTCTAGGTGGACAAATCCTGAATATAACAAGTATTTTCATCAAATCCTATGAATAACTTATTATCCTTAGCCAATTTATGCACATCAGATTAATACAGTATTCAGGTACAACAAACACATCATGCAAGATCACACCATTACCAAGTTTTAAATTCCCTATTTTAGTTACCAAAGCTTTGGTTCCATTAGGATGTTTAACATAGATTTTTAAATTAGACACATCTATAAAATCAGTAAGATCATGTTCACTAGTGACCATATGTTGATTTGCACATGAATCAATAATCACTACTAGAAAATAGAGCTAATGCAACTTTTTATAAGCAACCTTTTTAAAATAAGTTGCATTTAACTCTAATGCAACCTTTTTGGATAAAAGTTGCAAATTTTATTAAAAATGCAACTTTTTTTCTTAAAAGGTTGCAAAATGTAAAACATAAATGCAACTCTTATTTTAAAATGTTGCATTTTTAAAACTCAAATGCAACTTTTTTTTTTTAAATATTGCATTCTTAAAGGTTAAATGCAACTATCAATGTAACTTTTTTTCTTCTAATTTGACCACCAAACTTTTAGGTTTTAAGATTTAAAACTTTGACCACCAAACTTTTAGCTTTTAAGATTCCAAACTTTGACCATGATGTATTGGTGAAAACACCTTATTAATATGTTAGTTTTGTATATATTTTAGTCTTTTATTGTATGTTTTTAGTTGGTCTTAGTTATTTATTAGTGTATATGTGTTTTGTAGGTGTTCGTGAGATCACGGAAGCTTAATACGAAGGAAAATGATCAAGTCGAAAACACCCGATACGAGAGCACGGAGTTTTAATATAATATATAAATAATAATAAACTAATAATAATAGGTTATAATAATAATAATAATAATAATAATAATAATAATAATAAAAATAAAGAAACTTGATAAATGGCCCAAGGCCCAAATCGAAGAAAAACAATTGGGGGCTCCCATCTTCTAGGAGCACAGAAGGAATGAGTTCACGCATATTTTGAGGGTTCATTATTATAATTTTTGACGGCTGCTAAGGGATTATCGACGAGAAAATATAGATCGCACAAAGAAGGAACAAAGGAGAGAAATGCACGCGATCAAGATGCAAAGATAAATCTGTTGTGACTTCTTCTAGACGAATGGTTCAATTAGGTTTGCACTTTTTCTATTTATTTTCAGTATTGGATTGTGTTTTTATGTCATGACAAGCATATAAAATATCATTGATGCATTAGTTAATTAAACAATTGATTTGTGTTTTGAGTCCTTTCTTTACAACTTGTTCGGTTGATGACAAAACTTAGTAGCGGTTTGGGTGACATAAAGAGGGTTGACTTGACACTTACAATTGAGTAGATAATAGGGTTTGATGACAAGAACTTTTGCTACCAGTTAATTAACTAATTTCCAGAACTATGTCTATGTGGTTCCCAATCTATAAACTGAAAACTGTGTGAAACCTAGAACCTGAAGTTTAGAGGGGGTTACTTCTTTATTCTTATTGTTTTCTATTCAAATCACTTAATCAACTTTTCAAGCACAACAACATTCAATTCATAAAATATTACTTTTTAATTAATTAGCTTAACTAATAAAATTGCTACTAACACTAACCACATACTCCTCGTGGTTCGACAACCCTACTCCCTATACTGCAGTCCTTGTAGCTAAGGAGTTGTTTTTAAAATAGTTTTTGATTAGCTCTCGACATGCGATCAGACCACCAAACTATTTTAAACTTGCATTGCGCTTTGGCCAAACTTTTAGTTTTTAGGATTTCAAACTTTGACCATCAAACTTTTAGCTTTTAGCCGCGAGTATTTTTTTGAAGCCCACGAGAGAATAACAGTCACTTAATATTATCTTTTATATCCACGAAACTCTCCACGCAACAGGAGTTCCCACAGTGACGCACGATCTTTAACGTCAATCAAACCCTCAACGCAACAGGAGCTCCCGCGGCGAAGCGCGGGTACTAGAATCCTTGTTATACATAAAAAATAAAAAAAATATTGTTTTAACTAAGAGACAATGGACTTGTAGTCGTCCAATAAGAAAAAACTATTTATAAAAATATTGTTTTTTATTTGGAAAATGCTGAGAATGAAGGAGATTTTATGATATCTCAAGGTATGTATGTTTAGTGATTTAAGTATTTCCTTGGTTATTGTTTTAGCATTTTTGTAATTGTTGTTTATTGATCGTATTTTATTTCTAATGACAAGTTGAAGCTGATCAAGATGAAGAGGATGAAGACATTGAAGATATAATAGCTGCAAATGACGATATGAATATGGATGATAGCAGCGAGGATTTTGAAAATGAGGACGATGTACATCGCTTTGAAATTGAACAAATACAACGCCCTGAATTAGAAAAGGCAATATGTATGATTTGATTACTTATACCATGTTTTTGGGATGTTACTGATTTACTATATATACATATTTTTTTTATAAACTATACTTGAGTACAGAAATTCCCAAATCCAAAAAAAGAGGACCAACAATGTTGCATGTTGTGCACACACGAACATTCAAAGAGTGGGAGGTCATTATATGTAATAAATTTGGACAACCCATTGGACCCGAAATAGAGGGGAAAGATATACCCGGACAATTCTCTCGATTTTTGGGCACAATAGCTCGTAATCATAGTTATGCACCATTGATTTATAGTTCGTGGCAGAAGGTGCCACATAAAGAAAAAATATGGGAGTATGTCTTGGTAAGGTTTTTGGTAGTTTTGTTTCATTTATTTGTTAGATTTTCATTGTTAACTAAATGCTTGCTTTTTTAAAGGAAAAATATGATGTGCCAAATGCTGCTAAGAAATGGGTTTTAACCACTATTGGAGAATCGTATAAGGTTTACAAATGTCGGTTTAAGCGAAAACACTCCTATCAATTTAAGGACAATAAAACAAGGTGGAAGAACCGACCTGACAGCATTCCAGAAGATGATTTCGCAAAATTGTTGCGTCTATGGAGTAATAAAGATGTGGCGGTATTTTCTTCAACAATTTCTCCATTAATAGTATTTGCTATTTAGAGTTGTATATTAGTTGATGTGTATATATTAATGTTTTTACAGAAACGCTGTTTGCGAGCTAGGGAATCAGGCATGTCTCAAAAAATATGCACACAGCCGGTCCAAAAAGTTTTGCTAGGATTTGTGAGGAGATGGTAATATGTTTCTAGTTTGCCCATGATTTGTATTATTTTTGTTGTGCAAACACTAATGTTTTTGTTTCATTATATTTATTTTATTATGAATACAGAAAAATGTCGACCCAAACCAACAATCACCTACTTTAACACAATTGTTTGAGCGTACACGTAAAAGGACGGAAGGGCGCGTATATGTTGATACATATGATGACACGCAAACGAAAATTGTAAGTTCTTTCTACTTTAATCTTTATGTAAATATCCATGTTCTATGTTCGCCTTATGTAAATATTCATCTATCATGTTTGCTTATTACGTATAGGATTAATTTAATTTTGATGAAACTTCCAATGACACATGAAAATAGACATCTGTTTTTTAATATTTATCCATAGCAGGATTTTAATTATAAAATTGTTTCTAAAGTATTTTCTTAATTTTTTTTTTTTTGACAATATTTAAGGAACAAATGAAGAGCTACAAGCCAAAGGAGGATGCCAATGCTACAGTTGATCGTTATTTAGTTGTAATGAGCAAAGAAAACTATGGGTATCATCGAATTTATGGTAGAGGTGTTACAAATACATTGATAAAAAAAGTGGATGGTGCTTGCACGTCATACATGGTTCCAGAGGGGATGATAGAATCTTTTAAAGCAAACGTTGAAGTTGAGAAAAACCAGTTGCTAGAATTGCGCAAAGAGATCGAAGAGGATCATCAAAGGAAAAAAGCCGAGCTTGAAGTGGAATGAAAGAAAAAAAGCCAAACTTGAAGTTATTCGAAAAGATATTATTGACAACCAACGAAAAAACTTTAAAGCTATGATGTAGGAGGTTATGAAACAACTACAAGTTGAAGATCAAGATGACTAGAAGGCCGGTTTATATTTCTCTTCGGTATTGTAATTGACACTTTATTGTTATTTAAGTTTGGACAAGTAATTTTAAGTAAATCATTTGATTATGATGCTATTTGTCTTCTTATTGTTTTTGCATAATCGTGATTTAATGCGCATTTTAATTATTTGTAATTGGATTTATGTTACAAAGTTGCATTTGTTGTAATTAAAAGTCATAAAAAAGTTGCATTTATTAAAAAAAAAGTTGCACTTTTTCTATAATAAAAATAGTAAAGGTTGCAATAAGACTAGAAAAATGTTGCATATTTGTAATTAAAATATAATAAAGGTTGCATTTGAGTATAATAAAGGTTGCATTTAAGTGTAGAAAAGGTTACACTTTTGTAACCAAAGTTGCATTTGAGTATTATAAAAGTTACATTTGAATATTATAAAAGTTGCATTAGAATGTAAAAAAGTTGCTTACTAAAAAAGTTGCATTAGAGTAGCAAATGTAACACTATAAAAAATGGTTGCATTAAGCCTATAAAGGGCCGCATTAGGTCTAAGGTAACTGCTTCTGATGCAGCCCCCAATAAAAGGTTGCATTAGACATATTGTAACCATTTCAAGCCCTAATGCAACATTTTAGTGGTGCTGCAATAGCTTCATTTTCTTGTAGTGAATCCAACCTATTTTAAACCTAGCTCCACTACTATTAAAACAAAACACATGTTTAATCCAAGCATTAGCACAAAAAGGATCAATCAAGTTACCTGTAACATTACAGCTTCGGGGAACCTCATTAGATTTTTCACCTATCAAACTAAGCAACATAGACAACTGATCATTAGTCAAAGAAGCAACAGGAACATCAGTTTTTTCGTTACTGTTACTACTACTACTATTGTTGGAGAGAACCTTTTTTGGTTGACTCCCTCTTGGTCTTAACCATGAGGGATATCCTATGATTTCAAAGCATTTGTCAACAGTGTGTCCAGTCTTATTACAATGTGTACATTTTAAGTTTTGATTAGCACTTTTATTTTTTTTATTTGAATAAAAAACCTGTGTAGTTTTGGCCATAAGACCCATAGACTGATTTTTCTTAGGACCAATGCTAGAGTTTCTATGGGATTCTTCCCTAGAAACAATGGCAAAGGCCTTCTTAACAGAAGGTAATTGATCTCTCAACAAAAGTGTAGTCCTAACATTAATGTACACAATATCAAGACCCATCAAGAACTGCATGTCCGGTCCCCCTAACCCGGACAGTTCTCCTAGACACACAATAACAAAAAGACCGTAATGCAAGTTTAGTTGTCATAAACCAGATATTTAAACTCAATTTAACTCTCCTTTCATATACCAGATATTTAAACTCAAATTAACTCTCCTTTAATTTGGATTAAGTAAAAAGATGTGAGCATCATGACTCTTGTAACCCGAAAATTTCTTTTCAGAAGAATGAACACAACGTGCAATATTAGACGCGCACCCGTAAGGTAATTTTGTTTCCTTCAAAACACGACAAAAATTAACTTTCTCTTCTGAAGATATTGGAAAACATGCTCTCTCTATGATAACATGCTTACCGTCATCTGAAAGTACCGGGTGAAGCCTTTCTTTGATGCCAAGTTCTAAGATGTCAAATCGAGCTTTTGGATGATCTTTTGACTTACCACTAATATCCAACAAAGTCCCTATCAGGTTATCACATATATTTTTTTCAATGTGCATCACGTCAAGATTATGTTGACATTTATTAAACTGCCAGTACGACAATTCAAAAAATATTGACCTTTTCTTCCATGGGCAACTGCTATCATTTTTCTTCCTTTGTCTCTTCCCAAATATATTCTTAAAGCTAGATAACTCACTCAAAACTTCATCACCTGATAGAGGTTTTGGTGAAAGCCTCTTCTCAGTCTTGCCATTGAAATCACTCTTATTACGTCGCCATGGGTGTAGAGCATCTAAAAATCTGCGATGATCCATATAACATATTTTCGTACTATGCTTCAAGTAAAGTGAACTAGTCTCATAGTTACAACATGGACATGCAAAATGTCCCTTTGTTTTCCACCCCGACAACATTGAGTAAACTGGAAAATCACTAATTGTCCACATCAAGGTTGCACACATTTTAAATACCTCATCTTTAGATTTGTCATATGTCTCAAACCCATTAATCCACAATTCTTTAAGCTCCTCAACTAAAGGCTGTAAATAAACATCTATGTTATTACCTGGAGATTCTGGTCCAGGAATTAACAAAGACAATAAAAAGTACTCTTGTTTTAATGACATCCATGGAGGCAAATTGTAATTGACTAGCACCACGGGCCAAGTGCTATGAGCAATGCTCATTGTTCCAAATGGATTAAACCCATCACTTGACAATCCTAACCTCACATTTCTATTCTCCTCTGCAAAACCAAGATACAAAGAATCAAATTCCTTCCAACTTTGTCCATCCGCAGGATGTCGTAAATTTCCATCTTTAGGAAGTCCTTCGTTATGCCAAGTCATATGTTTAGCTGTTTCTGAACACATGAAAAGTCTTTGTAGCCTTGGTACTAAAGGAAAATGCCACACCACTTTAGCCGGAACTTTTGAAGACTTATTAGAGTGTTCACCATTATTGTTTTGTTGTTTCCACTTAGAGGTATGGCAAATGTGGCACACTTCAGTATGTGTAAGTTCATTATCTATAACTCCCTAGCTAGTGATAGGTCTCTATAGGTCGTTGGCTAGGTTAATCGAGTGGTTTATGGCTTGTAATCGTATACTAGCCTGGTCCAAAGGGGAGTCTGTTAGTACATGATGTCCCTAGGCTAGTATATATGTTGTTTGGACGCGTTTCGGGGTGTTTGGAGATGTTTATACGCGTTTTTAGGGTGTTTGGGGCATTCAGGCGATTGGGATATCATGTCTGGCGATTAGACTGCCAATCGCATGAATTGTTTAGGCGATTAGGCCAATCGCCTATACTGCATGTTGCATAGCCATCCAATCGCCAATACTGGTCTGTACGTGTACAGGAGGTATAAATAGGCCCAATCATTGCCCTAATCATTAGTTCTTGCCACACACACTCTCCAAACACCCTCCCCTGGTCTGAAAGGTCTGGTTTGATCATTGTAAACACTCTAGCTCTGTTTTAATGATAAATCTTTAATCTTTTGACTCATTTGTGTGTGTTAATTACTCGCATATCATTGTTTCTTGGTTGTTTTTGTTATTAAAACATATTTAGAAGATTCCGCACTCTGAATATAAACCTCGTGATTGTCGGGTGACCCGTTCGTTGATCCTACAAGTGGTATCAGAGCCAAGGCTCTTATCACGAGCGTTTTGATAACAAAAACGAGTGAAAACAGGTGGGTTTTAGTGTGAAAGTTGTGATTCTTATTCAAAAACCTGTTTTGAACTTTGAAACTTTGAGTTTTTCATAAAAAAACCATATTTTCAAATTCTTAGTGTGTTTTTATGGATGAAAACGTGTGTTTTTTATTAAGTTTTGTTCTAAAACTGTTTTGGAAACTTTTCTAATCATTTGGGGATTAAACACATCGTTTTGGATAAGATTTTGAGGCAAAAATGGTAGTTTTTGAGCAAAAGTGAACTTGCAGATCAGATCAGGCGAGTAGGACTCTCAATCACGTGAATAGTTCTGGTGATTAGCCCAATCGCGTGAACAGTACTAGTGATTAGCCCAATCGCGTGAATAGTACTAGTGATTAGCCCCAATCGCGTGAACAGTACTAGTGATTAACCCAATCACGTGAACAGTACTAGTGATTAGCCCAATCGCGTGAATAGTACTAGTGATTAGCCCCAATCGCGTGAATAGTACTGGTGATTAGCCCAATCGCGTGAATAGTACTAGTGATTAGCCCCTAATCGTGTGAATAGTACTGGTGATTAGCCCAATCGCGTGACTAGTGCATGCGATTTGCTGCTAATCACGTGGTGTGACCCAATCGCCCCTAAAACCCTAATCGCTCAACTGTTCACTAGCAATTACACCAATCACGTGTAAAAACTAGTGATTAGGATCCCAATCACCTATAAACTAGCATTTACAATTCCCAATCACATATAAACTAGCATTTACAATTCCCAATCACCTATAACGTGCTGAACCTAAAATTGACCTAAGTTTGACTCGCGGTGACCGAAGTTGACTTTTGTTGACCAAGTTTGACTTTTTAAAAAAATAGGTGTTAACCGTCTTTGACCGAAGTTTGACTTTTGTTGACCAAGAGTTGACTTTTTCACAAGGCTTTCATAATGGCAAATGCAACCAAACCATGGGCTTTCGTGTCTTCAATGAACACCCAACCGGCCCAACAACGACAACAGCAGGGGAGTTCCGGATGTAATCTGTGGGCCCATCTGGAGAGGAAATCAATGTCAGATGCTAGTCAAAGTCAACCAAATCAAACCAGACAACGTAACAATGTTCATAACAATCAAGAAACGGTTGTGGTTTCGGTTACTCCTGCAATTCACTCCGTCTCAGCAAACACGGATGCTGCGAGTGTACGAACTGTGCATGCTGAGAAAGGCTTTGACCAGAAGACACAATTCATGGGAGGTGATAGTGGGGAAATTGCGTGTTTTGCTCAACGAGTAGATACTGTGGAATCGGGAGAAGTGTTAGCGAGTGCTCAAATCTCAGAAGAGAGTACAGATGCAGATAGTGAATCATCATCCAGTGAACAAGATCCTAAACGAAGTTCTGAAGAAATCAACAGAACTGATGCAAATTGTTCAACTTCTGAAAGGAGTGAATCAGAAGAGGAAGATGCTAATGATGAAAATCCAGAAGTTGGAGTTCAAATCAAGCACGGAACTGACCCTATTGCTCAAGGATCTTCCAGGTTTGTCTGATCTAACTGTGCCGAACTCCAAAGTACGATTGAAAGCCTGTCTGAAAACCAACAGACCCTTACTTGCGATCTTGCTAATTGCATAACCATCAATGAAGTTTTGAGAGGAAATGAAATGGAGTTTAAAAACTTAAATGAAATTTTAATGAAAGAAAATTCTGAGCTTTCTAAAACTCTTGAGGAAATAAAAAAGAATTAGCGCAAACAAAATCTGATTATGAAAGAGCCCAACATAAGCTAGATGGTTTTCAGTTTGCAAAGTTTGTGCTAAGTAAAAATTATGTTGATCTTAAAAAATAGTCTCGGCAAAAAGAAAATCAAGGATTTGGTTACAGTAAACGTTCTGTAAATAGACGGAAAGTGAAATTGAAACCAAAGGCCTTACTGGAGGTAGACCTTGAGGATTCTAATAAAGAATCCCAGGAAACTGAGAAGGCTCAATCAGGTTCATATAGCTCTATTAAAAATCACATTTTGTGTGAATCTGAGCCGGAAAAGAAGCACTTTCAGTTTCCTGAAGGCATGGAAGGGCTGTACATGTTGGTGGGATCTGACAAATTGTTTTCTGATAAAGAGTTTCCTATTAAAAATGTTGATCAATCCTTAATTAAACATATTTTTGAGGAAATACCATATACTGAAGCTCAGATCAGAAAACTAGTTGATCAGAAGAAACATGTTGAACATAAACCCACCAAACATGTGAATCAAAAGAATCGGTCTGGGAAAAATCATAAGGGTCCCAAGATCCATGAACTTAAGCCCATCAAATCGAAAGGTACTAATCAGATGAGACATTCTTATCAAAATCATCAAAGAAATTTGTCACCAAGATCATCTGATCATGATTCATATCCAAGTACCTCTCGATTTAAAAGCTCTCAAGGAAGCTGTAACCCTAGATATTCTCAGATTAGCTCGAGACAATCACGGTATGAACCTCAGTACTATGAGGAGTGGAGGTCATGCTATGAATGTAACGAGGTTGGACACTTGATTGCTAATTGTCCCTATCTGAGAAAATTAAAGGGCAAAGCACTTAAGCCCCCTAAATACAACAACCAAAGATACAAGTTGTAAGTGCATGATGTCCCTAGGCTAGTATATATGTTGTTTGGACGTGTTTCGGGGTGTTTGGAGATGTTTATACGCGTTTTGGGACGTTTGGGACACTTCAGACGAGTAGGGAGTGGCTTTAGGCATTTACAGCCTATACCACATCAGTATTGATGCTGGATAGCCCTACTCGCATGAACCTACTAGCGAGTACGGCCCTACTCGCTAGTTTATCATGTTAGATAGCATCGTACTCGCATGAACTGACCTCCTACTCGCGTAAACAGGTCTGTACGAGTACGGGAGGTATAAATAGTCCCAATCATTTCCCTAATGATTAGTTCTTGCCACACACACTCTCCAAACACCCTCCCCAGGTCTGAGATTGCTAGGTTTGATCATTGTAACACTCGAGCTCTGTTTTAATGATATAAACGTGAATCTTTTGACCCATTTGTGTGTTGTAATTACTCATTTTTCATTGTTTCATATCCGTTTATGTTATTGAGCCATATTCAAGGGATTCCGCACCTTGAATATAGCCCTCGTGATTGTCGGGTGACACGTTAGTCGATCCTACAAGTGGTATCAGAGCCGAGGCTCTTATCACGAGTGTTTTGATAGCAAAAACGAGCAAAAACAGGTAGGTTTTTATGGGAAAGTTGTGATTTTTGAGCAAAAACCTGTTTTGAAGTTTGAAACTTTGAGTTTTTGATAAAAACCCTTATTTTCAAATTCTTGGTGTGTGTTTATGGATAAAAACGTGTGTTTTTTATTAGGTTTTGTTCTAAAAGTGTTTTGGAAACTTTTCCAATCATTTGGGGTTTAAAGACATTGTTTTGGATAAGATTTTGAGGCAAAAACGGCTGTTTTTGAGCAAAAGTGAGGTTACAGATCAGATCTAGCGATTACGCAGACATTCTAGCGATTAGGAAACCCTACTCGCCTATATATAGGCGATTACAATAAGATTTACACGAGTTGCTTCTATTCGCCTATATCTTATGTAACACCCCAACCGATGGCGGAAACATCGGGATGTCACGTATTGATGATTGTTCAGTAGCTCATGATAATACATATGTTTAAATAATCCTTTATTACATTACAATATTGAATTACATTAAAGTCTACATCAAATAATCAAACAAAGCTTAAAACTTCAAATATCTCCTCATGCTAGCTCTAGACTTCATGCATCAGTATTTCCTGTTGAGTTTGGAAAAATGGGGGGGGGGGGGGGGGTCAACTAGAAGTTGGTGAGAATACATAATCCATGTTAAGCATATAGTTTAAGTATAAAAGTTTAGCAATTCGTATGTCTATCGTAAATTTAAGTCTACATGAATAGTATAATATGTTGACATAATCAAACCTCCGACTAGTTTAGGTCCATCCCGTCATCTACGGTTCACCTTAGTAATATGTTGAACGATAACAATCACCCACGTTACCTATGTAGGAGGTACACGTATCCGGGTGGGGTTGTCAATCCAATAGATCTATTATTGAGTATCGCCGGCTTGGCCATAGCTAATGATTATGTAATGTTGAAACTCGTTGAAACTGTTGTTGTAGTCTAAATCATGAGGCATTAAAGTTTACAACTAGACATGTATGTAGAATTGCTTAAGTATAATGTTGCAAGTATAAAGAATTGCATAAACATGGTTACGTAAACTCACCTTAGCAAAGTATTAAGTCTCGAGAAATAGAATATGTGTAGCCCCAAAGTTGCCAATTACAAGAGCTTATAATCAAAGCTTCAATTGTAGAAGTAATAGACTATAGAAGAAAGGTATGAGGGAAAGTTTAATCGGATTGAAACAATCGATTTAGAGGTGCAAAGTATAATGGGTCATAGGTGGGGTTTTATACTAGTTTTGGATTCAATTAGCCATTAAAATTGGTCAACACCATAAAGTAAAGTTTTATGATGAATTGACTATTTGACTAAGACTTTGACTAGGACTTTGACTATTTGACTCAAGGCTTTATTTAAATAAAAAAAAATCTTGTATGTGAAAAAAAAAAGAATTTAGAATCATATTATTATTATTATTTATATACATTTATGTATGTATATAAGTTGTGAGTTAGGATAAATAAAGACTTAGGCACATTTGTATAATATTAATGATAAAGGTGTAATAATATATATATATATATATATATATATATAAGGGTTTTTTATGTATTAAAATTTTGGGGAAAATTTTGCGATGTTACAGTCTCCCCTACTTTTGGAAACTTCGTCCCGAAGTTTATTGAAAACACAGGGTTGAAGGTGATTGGGTAGAAATTAGGACAAGGGTGGTTTGGGAAGTTTCGAGTTAAGGCATGACATAAATTTATAGGTAATAGAATAAACTGTTTCGAATAATTTGGGTAAGAGTTTTGATATGTGTGAGTTTTAAGGGTTGGATTAGGTTCATCTAAAATAGCAAGGAGAATAAGAATCTTAAGTTTTAGGAGTCCTAAAAGGAATGAGTTGATGGACTATTGAAAGACTAAATGAACTACCAGATAACTAAGGTTTATAATTGGTCAACTACCGAAAACCTTGATAGAATTTCACACTACCTTAACGTACCTGTAAATTCATGATTACGTTCCGGACCGCAATCACCAATTTACCTTACATTAGGGTTTTGTGTCCTTCTATAACTCTAGACACACATGTAAAATAATATGATTAACCATGTATCCAAAAATGAGTCCAACTGTTGAGCAGGAAAAAGACTTCTACCAGTCAGTGAGTAGGAACCTCTACCGATTGTTGAGCAGGTATGATAGCCTCTACCAGTCGTTGAGCAGGTTTAAGGGCCTCTACCGACTGTTGAGCAGGCATGATGACCTCTACCAATCGTTGAGTAGGTTATTTTGTACTCTACTAACTGTTGAGCAAGTACTTCATCCTCTATCAGTTGTTTGATTAAGTGTACCAATTATTACACACATGAATTGCAAATTGATAATATGTACATGTAAGCAATCAAGTATCAAGTATAGCATACGAGTTGTAATAGAGTTGCCCTAGATAAGGTTAATGACTCTAGGTGTGTCTATAGTAAATAGTTTATATTCCATGAATTCTAGTTTCAAATGTTCAAATAAGGCAAATAGTCGAATCCTCATGTATAACTAAGGATTATGTTTGATGCAACACACAATCAAGTTTCAATAGTTTGGTTATCATGGGTAACTAGCTCATGTGTGAGAAGGTGAAGGATATGAATTTAGTTCTTGAGAGGATGATGAAAAATTCTTGAAGCGGAATCAAAGTTGTGAGAGATAGTGAATGTGAAGATAGTTGATAAAGAGTTTATTTTATAGTATGGAGATTATATGATTTGGGTAGGGTGTTGAATATTTAAAAAGTGGCTAAGATGGTAAGGTGAAGTGTGATTGTGAAATCCATGGATGGTTATGAAATGAGATTGATTTAAGCTGTAAAATTTTGAGATTTTTGAGCTTAGTTTAAGGAAGGTGAGTGTAATCATTTATTCATTAATTAAAACGAATAAACGAAAACGTTGACTTATCAAAACTTCTAGATTCTAATAACATAGTGAAGACATGCTTTAGCCTATAAGTGAACACTCATCCCGAGAATTCCCAGGTAGGCATCCGGGTCCCTCGTCTGATTGGGATATATGCGCAATGCCAGTCCTAGACAGAAAACTCAGAATACAGGCGTTCACCCTTCCAGATTGCACGTGTTCGTTATTAAAATCTAGAACTTCGACGAGATCTCAAGGTGGTTCAGGCTAAACCTGAGGATTGTCCTATTAGTCTAAGAGTAGATCTTGTGATGGAGAGCAATCTTCTTGTAGGGGTTGAAGTAGGGATAAGAAGTAGGAGTGAGATAGAGAATAGCAAGTAAAAGTTGCAAGTAAAAGGAGCAAGTACTGATTAAAATCCTATGGTTATAGACTAGATTATTTTTTCTTTTTTCTAATAACCTAATTCCCTATAACCATGGCTCTGATACCAATCTGTAACACCCCAACCGATGGCGGAAACATCGGGATGTCACGTATTGATGATTGTTCAGTAGCTCATGATAATACATATGTTTAAATAATCCTTTATTACATTACAATATTGAATTACATTAAAGTCTACATCAAATAATCAAACAAAGCTTAAAACTTCAAATATCTCCTCATGCTAGCTCTAGACTTCATGCATCAGTATTTCCTGTTGAGTTTGGAAAAATGGGGGGGGGGGGTCAACTAGAAGTTGGTGAGAATACATAATCCATGTTAAGCATATAGTTTAAGTATAAAAGTTTAGCAATTCGTATGTCTATCGTAAATTTAAGTCTACATGAATAGTATAATATGTTGACATAATCAAACCTCCGACTAGTTTAGGTCCATCCCGTCATCTACGGTTCACCTTAGTAATATGTTGAACGATAACAATCACCCACGTTACCTATGTAGGAGGTACACGTATCCGGGTGGGGTTGTCAATCCAATAGATCTATTATTGAGTATCGCCGGCTTGGCCATAGCTAATGATTATGTAATGTTGAAACTCGTTGAAACTGTTGTTGTAGTCTAAATCATGAGGCATTAAAGTTTACAACTAGACATGTATGTAGAATTGCTTAAGTATAATGTTGCAAGTATAAAGAATTGCATAAACATGGTTACGTAAACTCACCTTAGCAAAGTATTAAGTCTCGAGAAATAGAATATGTGTAGCCCCAAAGTTGCCAATTACAAGAGCTTATAATCAAAGCTTCAATTGTAGAAGTAATAGACTATAGAAGAAAGGTATGAGGGAAAGTTTAATCGGATTGAAACAATCGATTTAGAGGTGCAAAGTATAATGGGTCATAGGTGGGGTTTTATACTAGTTTTGGATTCAATTAGCCATTAAAATTGGTCAACACCATAAAGTAAAGTTTTATGATGAATTGACTATTTGACTAAGACTTTGACTAGGACTTTGACTATTTGACTCAAGGCTTTATTTAAATAAAAAAAAATCTTGTATGTGAAAAAAAAAAAGAATTTAGAATCATATTATTATTATTATTTATATACATTTATGTATGTATATAAGTTGTGAGTTAGGATAAATAAAGACTTAGGCACATTTGTATAATATTAATGATAAAGGTGTAATAATATATATATATATATATATATAAGGGTTTTTTATGTATTAAAATTTTGGGGAAAATTTTGCGATGTTACATCTTAGGCGAATACAAGTTCCCATCACACATCTAGCCCTACTCGCCTATACCTTAGGCGAGTACAAGAAGCTTCACACATTTACAAGCCTAATCGCCTCTATTTCTAGCGAGTAGAGGCCTACTCGCCAACATCTCGTGTGATATAGCCCCTACTCGCGTGAAAGGTCCGCATACACTAGCATTTACACCCTAATCGCGTGTAATACTAGTGATTACAACCGTACTTGCCCCAACAAAGTCCTAATCGCCTATAAACACAAGAATAGAGTTCCTGCTCGCCTGAAAGGACCTGAAACTGAAAAATTTGACTAAGTATCGGACTTTTGACGAACATTGACATATGGCAAACCCGTGGGGTCATCTGAACCAACCTAGGCAACCTAATAACCAACAAATGAACAATCAAACGAACATACCTACAAACCCTTGGCAATACTCAGCCGAGCGAAACGCGCAACGGATGCAACAAGCGCAGATGCAAGCGAATGTTGCCGGAATCAATCCGTGGGCGCTAGCGGCTCAACAACAGGCAATGAATGCAAATCCTTGGGCACTCGCGGCTGCTGCAAACTCATAGATGAATCATTTGTCTTCCGTTCTCATGAGTGACTTAGAGACGGGTAGTTCGAATAGGGCGCCGAAATTGCAATACATGTCCGACTACCATGGTTGGAAGGGCAGATTTCAGACGTATGTTGAGGGTATTGATGGTCTCGTGTGGTCAACGATAGAGACCGGGTATAGTAGGCCTATGGTTGAGAATTCCACTACTCCGATCTCAATTGAAGACATGAATGAAGATCAGAGGAAGAAGTATAATTATGAGAAGAAGGCGATGGCGGCATTGAAGCAAGCTCTTCCCAAGGATATACTTCATCAATTTGCTCAATGCACTACATCACAGATGCTTTGGCTAGCACTTGCGGAGCGAAATGAAGGAAATCTGAAGACGCGGAAGGTTAAAATGGATCAACTCAAGAAGGAGTTCGAGAACTTCAATGCTATCGGGAACGAATCACTGAGGGACTTGATTGCTAGATACTACCATCTGATGTCTGAAATGTATCAGTACGGGGTCTTATATTCATCTGCGGACCTTGTAGAAAGATTTGCTGAGGCGCTACCTCCTCATTGGCATCAATGGTTGGATATTCTAAAATCAAGAAATGCATATCAGACTCTCTCCATCAACGAGTTCATTACCGAGCTGGAGAACAAGGAGATAGAGGAGATCAGGAGAGCAAACAAGGCGCTCATTCCACAGAATCCCAGCATCTATTATGGGAATCCTCTTCAGGACACCAGTGTGGGTGGTACCAAACCACAGACTGCTTTTGTGGTTAACCCGGACCCGGTTTATGCTTTTGACAATTATGGTCCCCCAGCTGATGTTCCTCCTCCTACATATCCTTTTGGACCAAACCAGTATCCTTTGAATTTTAATACTAATCAGTTTGGTGTTAACCCATTTTCTCATCTTGCAGCACCAGTGTAGGCAACTACAAACTTTAGTGGACCTTCTCCTTCAGTTTTTGGCAGGGCTCCAACTACAAGTTATGGTGGATATGGAGGTGCTTCGACTTCTAATCAAGGTGGCTATCGGACCAACACAGTCCCAGAGCAGCTGAACACCTCGGGTTTAGAAAAGGTGACTGTAGAGCTAGCTCAAGAACACATGGCTCTACTGTCGACCTTGGTAAACTCCTATAGTGGACTGGTTGCTGGACAGATCGGGAATCCTCATCTTACATAGGAGGATTACTCACAGATCGATAAAGACGACATGGATCTGATAGACATACAGTGGCATTTTGCAAGCGTGGTGAGAAGGGAAAAGGAATATATGGACAGGACGGGAAGGAGAGATGTCCTGATAAACAACAACACCAAGTTTGGGTTCGACAAAACAAAGGTCACATGCTACAACTGTGGCACAAAAGGGCATTTTTCAAGGGAATGTGACCGACCTAAGCAGCAAGGACATCAGAATCCCTTCAACAACAACAGAGCGAATCAGAATCAGAGGCAGCAAGCCCAGGCACAACCAAATACTGAGCGTGCTATTGTCCCAGTCAATAACCAGAACTAGAACCAGAGGCCTCCTGCAAACAACAATCAAGGTCAAGCCCTGGTTATTCAAGCTGATGAAGGTTTTAACTGGAACCATCTGATCATTAGAGAAGAAGCTCCTCAAGGTGGTGCAGCCTGTTTTGCTCAACAAGCGTCTGAAGCACCAGTCGAAGTTGAAGAAACTTCGAGTCAGTCTGACATCATTACTTCTGAAACCGAAGCGTCTGACTGTGACTCGGAGTGCGATTCTGATATGGGAGAAGATTTAAAGGATCTGTTAGCTGAAGCAGATGCGCTGATTGGTAAAAGATCGCTTCTTGTGGATGCTGACTACACAGAGAAGAACTTCGGCGAATTCTTTGGAGCTCAGAAGACAGCAGCTCATTATGCATTGATGGCCGTCACTGAATCGTCGAACAAGGTAAGTTCTTCTTCTGATTCTAAATTAGATTGTGTAGAGTGTGATCAGCTAAAATTCAGAATTAAAGAATTAACTGAAGAAAATCTTGTTTATATATCTGGTTTCTAATCGCGTGGTTATTTGACACGAGTAGGCTTTCACTCGCTTAAATGAGACACATACTAACACCAACTCGCTTACAATAGCACACGAGTGGGCTGCTAAGTGCCCATAGGACAGACACACGAGTAGAACAACACACAAGCGAGTACCATCCTAATCGCTAGATTTATCACGCGATTTGGGTTACTCGTGTGTTTAATCATGCGAGTACAATCCTAAATGTGTCCAAACATCACAGTAATTACCAATTCAAGTCAAATACCGTATATTTGATTTTTCACGGTACGATGCTTTAGGTATATGATTTGATACCTTAGAGCGAATTCTCATTGAGAATAGGGTTTTGGCATATATGAATCTTTTTGCTCTTTTAGGATTCCCGGACGTCTCCTGATCAGAATTTATTCTATTTTTTGTTTGTTTTTTTTCAGGAAATGAAATAGGGGTGTCTCAGTCGAAGGCTGCGACCCCAACGTACGACATGTGTGCCATTCCTATTTATTCTGAGAGACGTCCACTTCACCCCGGATGTACCAACCTCTTAAAGACCATGAAACCTCGGATTTTGGCATGCTATCAAACGAGATTTCGGTACCAAGACCATATTTGTTTTACACTCTTTTATTGGGAGTGCTGTAACCAACAAAGAAACCTTCTTCTGCCTTTGCACCAAACTTCCCATTGGGATGTATCATGGTGCATGGAGCTCCGAAAGGTTCCAGAAACTCTAAGTTCGGTTTCCTTCGGTTCAGAAGCTCGTAAGAAGTCTTACCAAGCTTCTTTACCGTTAGAACCCTATTCAGAGTATAACACGCGCAGTGAACTGCCTCGTTCCAAAAGATCACAGGCAAGTGCGAGTCTGCGAGCATAGTTCTGGCTGCCTCAATAAGAGTCCGATTCTTTCTTTCTGCATCCCCGTTTTGCTGAGGAGTGTATGGCGCTGTGAATTCATGATGAATACCTTTTTCTGCACATAACGCCTCCATTAGTGATTCTTGAACTTTGTTCCGTTATCGCTTCTGATCCTACGGATCTTTAGCTGATATAGATTTTCCAGTTTAGTAAACAGATTCTTCAAGTAATCAAAAGTTTCACTCTTGTGCTTCATGCACACAACCCAAGAAAACCTAGAATAATCATCCGTAACCACTAAGTGGTATAAGTCACCGTTCTTGCTCTTCCGATTGACCGGGCCAAACAGGTCCATGTGCAGTCGTTCGAGAGGTAGACTAACTGAGTTTGTCTTCTTAGGCTTGTGAGACTTCCTTTTCTGCTTCCCTTTCTTGCATGAGACACAGACGTCGTTTAAATGAAAATTCTTAACAGAAACACCTTCCACCAGTTGGTTCTGAACCAGATGGTTCATTTTCCTCAAGTGGATGTGCCCCATTCGTCTGTGCCACATTATCGATTCCTTTTCTGTCGCCTTTGACAGAAAACAAGTGACTTGACCTTTCGCTGTCATAGCTCGGCTCATATCCAGGACGTATAAGTTGTTGACCCTGGGAGCTGAGATCATGACCCACTCTTTCGGTATTTTGAATCCAGGCTTCAGAATGAAACATGCATTGTCATCAAAGAACACAGTGAACTTCTTGTCACATATCTGCGAAACGCTCAGCAAGTTGTGGTCTATCTGTTTGACAAAGCTTATCTTTTCAAAGCTTACAATACCGTTGCTCATACTTCCTTCTTTAGTAATATAACCCCCTTTATTACCAGCAAAGGCAACATACCCCCCGTTGATATTCTTTATGTCAAAAAGCAGGGATAAGTCGCCTGTCATGTGCCCTGAAGCTCCACTATCAACAATCCATAGGCTGCTGATAAGGCCCTGTGGAACTCCCTGCACAAACATTCAAAGTTCAGTGGTTAAGGGGGACCCAAGCCTTCACGGTCATGGGTCTACCATCTTCATCTAATGTCGGAAAGTCAACCCATCTTCCATTTGGAGTTGGTGTTGTTTCCGATGGTACGGCAGAGCTCTCTACTGCAGATGATTCTCCACCTTTGGTTGGTGACTTGGGTCTCCAAACCTGTTCAGGTTTCTTTGGCTTGGGCTTCTTCTTCGCCTGTGGGCTAGAAGGTCCAGCCTTGGATTCCTTTGGAGGAACGGATTTTAGATCCACTTCAGACTTAACTGTACGTGGAACAGCTTTGGGGTTGCCTTGCGGTTTAGCTGCAGCCTTTGCTGGTGGCTTAGGCGCTGCTTCAACCTTTGTGGGAACAGTGCTCCCCCTCAGCTGTGGACCCCTGCCATCAACTGGCTTTTGGTTCATAGCAATCTTATTGCGGTTATCATACACGACCTGCTTTCCCTTTTGTTTCTCAGAGAGTTTAGGGGAAACAGGTTGCTTGGATTTGCTAGAACTGGGAGGATCATCCACCTTGATCCTTTCTCGTCTCAATTCAGGGCACGCAGCAACTAAATGCCCACGTTCCCCGCACTTGTGACAGGATCTATATTCTTCAAATCTAGGAGATTCGGATTTGGTCTCCTTTTTGTTCTTTTTGCTAGATGGGCCGGCAAATGAGTTTTTGTGTTTTAGATCCTCAAGACATCTTCTTTGCTGATCGACTTGAGGATCGTCGTTTCTTTCATTGCCGCTCGATCTAACGAACTCAGTTACATGCTTCTTCGGACTTTTTCTTTGAGCATGATTTTGAGGATTAACGGTGTTTGTCTTTTGATTTTTCTTGTTATTCTCATTAGGTCGATTACCCTAATCCTTTCTACCCTTACCCTTACCCTTATTCCAGGTTTCCTTTTCTACGGTAATGACAAATTCTTGCCAAATTTTGGCAACTAGACCAGGGGTGATACATTTGAGAGGGACTTCCTCATCAGCATGCACCCTTTCAGACCCTTTTAGTTTATAAAACACCTTAATCCTCCTGCCACCCTCGATTTGCACTTTCGGTTCTAGTTCACTCAAGGTTTCAGTGGTAATGATATGATTTTCAAGAGGAACATCTTTAGTTTTGACCGGTGCATATCTAGGAGGTTCATCGAGCTCATCATCCGAAGAGTCAGTGTCATATACACTGATATCATCAGCTTTCTCACACAGATTGACAGCTTTAGCAGGAGTAGCAGCCTTAGTAACCTCAGCAGGCTTAGTTGCTTCAGTAACTTTGGCCGCCTCTGCAGCTTTTGCTGCCTCAGCTGCCACGTCCACTAGTTCCTCCTTCGGTAAGACATCAAAATTATGATTTTCGAATCTCACCGGAGGTGGACATTGAGAATATTTGGGACTGGTGGAGAAGCCTTCCTTTTCAGAGTGTTCTACTATGTGATCAAGGACATACTTGCAGTTTAAGTAACTCTCAAGCTTCTTCCTGATCTTTTCATAGTCACAGTTAACAATGGCCAATTGTTTCTTAGTGTCTTCGACCTCATTGATGTAATTATTTATAGCAATTTGCTTGTTAGCCAAGGTTTTTGACAATTCAGAAACATCCTTCTTATAATTTTCAATTGTACTAAGAAAATTTTTCTCCTTTTGTCTTAAGGAAGCAATTGACCTTTGCAACGGACCAACATCAGCTTTTAAATTCAGATTTTCCTCAGACTGATTAAGCATATCCTCAGAGATCTTAGGTATCCCGCTGCTCCACTCACCAACCACATACTCGGGAGTAGTGACATTGGTTCCATCTTCCATTTCCACTTCATGGTTGTCTGGATGCAGTTCTGGAGTAGTGTGGCCTGCACTGGAAGATTCTCCAGGTGCCAAGCCAAAGATCTTTTCCAAGTCCTCAGGTGTAACCTCAGGAGGTATTTCACCTTCTTCCAAATAATACTCAGAGGACACAGGAGGCACGTACAAGTTACCATCATCATCATAGTCAAAATAACTGTTCAGAGGCTCGACATTCTCTACAGGAACTATAGCTCGCTTCAGTGAGTCTCTGAGTTGCTGAATCTTGAGCCGGTTCCAGATGGAAGACTCTACTCCAGTAGGCACACCAATTCAGACCAATCATGGGATTGGGCCTGACGAGAAAGGACAAACCGTTGATCATTTTCTCTATCGAGCTATGATAGGCTCACTCATGTACCTCACTGCATCAAGACCTGATATAATGTTCGCGACATGCTTACTATCAAGATACCAGTCGAGGCCGAAACAGTCCCACCTGGTTGCTGTGAAGAGGATCTTACGTTATCTAAAGGGTTGTCCGACCAAAGGTCTTTGGTAGCCTAATGACGATAAGTTTGACCTCATCGCATTTAGTGATGCTGACTATGGCGGATGCAAGACAGACTTAAAATCCACATCGGCTGGATGCCAGTTTTTGGGACCAAGACTAGTCTCGTGGCAATGCAAGAAGCAAGCCTCAGTCGCCTTATCCACCTGTGAGTCGGAATATGTAGCAGCATCGAGCTGCTGCTCCCAGGTTCTTTGGATACAGCAACAAATGAGAGACTACGGTTTGAAATTTCTTAATACTCCCATTCACTGTGACAATTAGTCCGCTATAGCTCTTGCTAAAGACTCAGTTAACCATTCCAAGGCGAAACATATCTTGGTTAAGTATCATTTCATACGCGATTGCTATGAAAAGAAACTTATCGATATGGTAAAAATCCACACAGACTACCAATGTGCCGATTTATTCACCAAAGCTTTTGACGGTCCTCGTTTTGAGTACTTGTTAATCTTAAACGGCATTAAAGTTAAGCAGGATTGGATCCTCATCGGTAATCGTTTTTGTAAATATTTTTCTTTAAAAAAAATCAGAAAAATCCAAAAATATTGTCTTTTCGCAAATTTTTAGATTTTTAGGGGGAGAACATTTCAGAAAAATACAAAAACATTCAAAAAAAATGCAAAAATTCAAAAAAAAAAAATGAGAAAATCCCAAAATCAAAAAAAATTGAAAAATGCAAAAATGAGTTTCTTTGGTGAAAATGGGAAGATGATATTAACCAATCAGTCGGACTGTCTGGACCTTTATCATCTTAAAAATATTGGAACTGATAGGTCGCCTCTACAATGATGTGTTGGTAGGCTCAAAATCATTTCCAAGTTCGGCACGGTGATATAAACCTAAATCTACTGAATCATGTGTGGATCAACGTGCGTTGGCATATGGTTTTGGTACCGAAATCTCGTTTGATAGCATGCCAAAATTCGAGGTTTCATGGTCTTTAAGAGGTTGGTACATCCGGGGTGAACTGGACGTCTCTCAGAATAAATAGGAATGGCACACGTGTCATACGTTGGGGTCGCAGCCTACGACTGAGACACCCCTATGTCATTTCCTGAAAAAAAAACAAACAAAAAAAATAGAATAAATTCTGATTAGGAGACGTCCGGGAATCTTAAAAGAGCAAAAAGATTCATATATGCCAAAACCCTATTCTCAATGAGAATTCGCTCTAAGGAATCCAATCATATACCTAAAGCATCGTACCGTGAAAAATCAAATATACGGTATTTGACTTGAACCCTGGTTTGGATCTCACTGGTCTCTCTGTTGCAGCGTTTCTGCAGACCTGATCACCACTGAGTCCACTCCTTGTAAAATACGGATGACAATAGCTTACTCACCGGTTACGTGGAAGCTTTGTGCATGACTTGATACAGGAATGTGTCGCGTGGCGGGGAACACCTTGTATCTCAGTCTTAATATTACCTTAACGTATCTAAAGTGCCTAGCGATAAAACTTGATTTTGAGTTTAGGTGGACAACAATATCGGCAGTTGTTGTAGGATGCTTATTGGAAATTTAAGCAAAAACTGAAAATATAAGGGTTCTAGTAAAGTCCGTACACTGATATGATTCCCTAACCGTCGAAACTCGCAAAAATATGATAGTGTACAGTTAGTTGATCTCCCGTTTTGTTTTATTTATGCTTAGTTTATCTTAATTAATCATTCTTGATTGCCGATGATGGAATCCTAATCCATTGTAATCTTACTTCTTCAAAAATAAAACGCCGAAAATCAACTAGTTGAAAATTGTGTTTTTGCCGGGTCAAAACCGTACTTTCTCTTAAGTATGGGGGTCGAAAATGAAAGTTTTTCAAAGTCATGAGTCGTCGTCTGTGTCATGTGTTTAATCGAGGTGAAAACGCATGTTTTTGAACCTTAACGGGTCAAAAATGCGATAATTGGTGCTGCAGGGGCAATTTGGTAATTTTTGTGAAAAGTTCACACATTTAGGTTCTAATCGCGTGTATGATCAGGCGAGTATGGATAATCGCTTCATTTTAAGGAACGAATAGGGCTACTCGCTTGAACTTATAAGCGAGTAGGACCCCTTATCCTCTTATAACACTATTGATCTTAAGTGGCGAGTAGAACATATACTCGTGTGTGTCTGTCTAGCGAATAGTGGTAGTCGTGGGTCCACTTAAACAATTAGTCTCCCACTCGCTTATAAGTTACACGATTAGAATTTCATATACATCCAACAGTTAGAATTTTTCAACTCATTAGTTTTCAAACACCCTATCTTCTCTGTTCATTTCCCTCTATACCCGATCATAACAAACCTTTTGCCCGTGATTTATTTGTTCTTGAATCTTGTTCCTCATCTCTAAGGTAACATTATCTCAATTTTTCAGATCAAAGCATCACGTTTTAAGGGGTTTTAATCGTGTTTTTATAACCCAAACCCTAACCCATGTGTTTTTGATTATTGCGGATCATTACAATCTGTTTGATGATAAATGATGATTGAGGTTTTGTTAATCGGGGAAGGGCGATTCTGTTTATACAAAAAATTTTATCCAAATCATTCCAGAATCAAAAGCCCCAATTTTAAAAGCTTATGAACCCTAATTTTTCAAACTTCAAATTAACCCCCGTTTATAATCTTTTAGTGTGATAGTTGATAGGGGTTATGTTAGTTGGGTGTTATAGGCTTCATGTGACAAAAATCCAGAGTTGGATCAACATGTTCCAAGATTTGATTAAGTTTGATACTCGGCCTTACCTTTCACGCGATTAGAGCTTCTAGTCGTGTGAATAATTATACGATTGGAAGGTCTGAGTCCCTAATCGCATGAACTAAGTAGCGATTAGGGTAGCCCATGTCCTAATCGTGTGTTTTGATCTTCTAATCGCGTATAATCAGGCCAACTCGTGTTCAAACTGGCTTACTCGCGTATTACAAGCATTTACAATGCTGTAATCGCGTTTAACCAGCTGTTGACCAAAAATTAGTCAATTTTTGTCCGTTGTTGTCCGTCTTAGTCCGTTTTTGTCCGGTTTATGAATATATGATCAACGTATGATACTTATTACGTGTTTTGGTGTTCAGGATGGAGAATTGGAAGACATCGCCAAAGCACAACCGTTGTGCTTTTCTCGGACCGATTACTTTGGATAAAGGCAAAATCTTTCAAGGCATTATCAACTTCTTAAAGCGATCGAGAATACACTATGTGATATCCAAGCAGCACGCTGCATACAAGGATATCCTGCTGGAGTTCTACCGTAACGCCAAGGTTGATCCCAAGGCTGATCCGATCGTGATTACTAGTTCGATTCAAGGAAAGGATGTTATTATCACCGAACAGATTATTTGAGAAGTGCTACAGTTTGGAGACTCTGATGCTGATCCTATAGTGTTTGACGCCATTTTGATACGTGGCGGCTTTCTAAGGATGAAGTACTTGGGTAAAGTAAACAAACAGTCGATGCTTATGAAAGGGTTACTTCCGCCTGAGATCAAATATCTTACACATGTGGTCGTGAAGTGCCTTGGTCCGAGAAAAGGTGCTTTTGATGCGATTAGAGACACATTGGCCTCTGCGATTGTTGCTTTGACACTCAACAAGCCGTTCAACTTCTCCAAGATGATTCTGCACCACTTGAAAGAGATCATACTAATGAAGCCGACAAAGAAGTCCTTCATAGTCTATCACCGGTTCTTACAGTTGATCATTGATAATCAAGTACCTGATTTGGTGAAGCATCCTGCTGAGTACATAGGGACTGATGATATTACTCAGGCTGAAATGAATAGGATGAGGATTTACAAAGGCTGACCGAAGTCTGAATATCCTCCAAGTAGACGAGCATATGGGCACTTGAAGAGAGAAGACTATGTGTCACCACCAGGCAACAGGTGGAGACACGAAGATAGTGATTCAGAGGATGACTTCCGTATCCACAGGTTGGTATTCAAAGAGGGATATAATATAGGGCGTGAAACAGATGAATTGGGTGAGAACGCCCCAGGCAGGACCTCTGATACAGCTGAAGGTGATGAAGAGGAGTTTGATCCGAATGTATTAGGTTTCTCTGAACCTTCTGGTACAGCATAAGAACCTGATGCCTCTCAGTCTGGGAGAGGTAAAGCACATGTTGATGAAGACGCACCAGTTGACATAACTGATGCAGATGATGACTCTGATGATACCGAAAGTGATTCCCCCGACACAGATGCTGGAAAACAGCTAAGAGCAAAGAGAAAGGCAGCGGAGGATTTAGCTATGACTGCTCCGATTAGAGAGCTTGCTAAAGATCCCACCTATGTTGTGGAGGAGGATCAAATAGCAGACATAGATGCAGAGCTTGCTTCTTCTCCTCCAACAAAGAGACACAAGACGACTGCCAAGAAGGACAGTGTTCGAGGTAAGAAGATTATGTCTGTTAAACCTCAAGCGGTGAAACCTCCAAGAAATAGACGATTCACCCTTCCTGAAGCTTTTGGGGATCCAATCACTCAATCCTCTCAAGCGGCAGCAGCAGCTACAACAACAGCAGCTACAACTACAACAGCAACAACAACAACAACAACAACAGCAACAACAACAGCAGCAACGACATCTTCGGATCCTATTACAGTTAGTGCAGCGATGCCTGCCAGTGTCACTATGTCGATGCCTGCTTCGGTAATCTTCACTGAGCCAGTCTCAGTTACCGAGGCAGCGACGAGCTCACAGATTATTCCTAATACTATTGGTGACAGGATTCGGAGTATTAGACAGAAAGTTCGACCCACAGCTTCCGGGTCAACCGATCAGACCTCTTCGTCAGCTTCTGCTACAAATGAACAACTTCAAAGAAAGATCAGCGAGCTAACTGCCATAGTTGCTGCGCAATCACATGATATAGCGGAGTTGCGAACGAAGAATGCAAGCATAGAAGAAAATGAGAACGCAATGCTTAAGCTGATCGAAGAATCTATCCAGTCAAACACAGAGCTGAGAACGACGGTAGATGCGCTCACATTATCTAACCAGCAGGTCATAGAGTCGAACAGGCTGCTGATGGAATCTCATCAGCAGCTGATGCAGTCGAACCAAAGTACTTTGGAGAGACTTGCAGGTGTAGAGGCCTCAAATAGCGAACTTCGCCTGATCAATGTGAACAATGAGCGAAGGATCACGAAGACTGAAAAAGAAAATACCGAGCTAAGGGCTAGGATAAATGAGTTGACTGGAACTCAACCTAGACTCACTGGTGGTCCTAGTTCAGAGGCAGAGGCTGGTGCTGGTGATAATGATGATGAAGATAATGATGATGATGAAGATGATGATGAGGACGACGATGATGATGAGTCAGATGGTGATGATGATGTTGGAAAGGGTGGTGGTGATCCTGGAGCCACAGGTGGTGGCGGATCATCAACTGGATCTGGATCTCAGCGTACAAAGAAGAGTCACGACAAACCAGGCAAGGATCTCGCAGTAGGTTCTTCTGCTTAGGGGGAGTCTGATCCAAGGAAGAGCAAGATTCAGCAACTCAGAGACTCACTGAAGCGAGCTATAGTTCTTGTAGAGAATGTCGAGCCTCTGAACAGTTATTTTGACTATGATGATGATGGTAACTTGTACGTGCCTCCTGTTTCCTCTGGGTATGATTTGGAAGAAGGTGAAATACCTCCTGAGGTTACACCTGAGGACTTGGAAAAGATCTTTGGCTTGGCACCTGGAGAATCTTCCAGTGCAGGCCACACTGCTCCAGAACTGCATCCAGACAACCATGAAGTGGAAATGGAAGATGGAACCAATGTCACTACTCCCGAGTATGTGGTTGGTGAGTCGAGCAGCGGGATACCTAAGATCTCTGAGGAGATGCTTAATCAGTCTGAAGAAAAGCTTAAGTCTGATCCTACACCTGTCCCAGACAAAGTGAAAGAACGACATGACAAGATCAGACAGAAGTATCCTAATTGGTTTCCATCTGGAGGCGAGTCTGAGAAGAAGAAAGATCCAGTGCAAGCATTAATATTCAAGAAGCAGTTGGTAAAGATGTCAAGAAGTGTGATCAGCTGGGCTTACATAAAGCATGCTAGGATGTTGGGAGTAAAATAGCAGGATAGTCGTCTTTACTTTTAGCCATACACAAACATCCTCAGTCTGCCATTCTGGCATATTCGTGATCTGGTTAGATTGCAGCCTCCTTTGTATCATGAGTCTCGCTTTGAACTTCAAGGTTTCTACAATATTATGAGAAGAGAAAGTGTTGAGGGATGGGACCAGTTCCAACCACAGTACCCTAGATCCATTGTGACAAACAAGATTCATCCCATCACAAAGAGTCCTATTTGGAAACACATCATCAAGCCACCCGAAACCGCGTCAATGATTCCATTGGTTCCGGTTGAACAAGACTTCTCTTCTAAGTTTTATTACTGGCATTATGACGCAGAGACAACAGAAGCCGTAATAGTCTTGAGCAACTCATTAAAACCGTGCAGGAAAATTAGAATATGGGATCCAATGTGGCTGATTAACTGCTCGGAGAAAGACGTGGAGACATTGTTCCTATATCCCATACAACATCTGAAGGCTGAAGCCGATCAAGCATTGAAGTTTCAACGGGTGATTCGTTTCTGTCACGCCAAGAAAGTTCATGCGGGATGCGACTGGTCAAGACTTTCTAGGATCAGGACAACGTCGATTTGATGAAGACTGAAGATGCTGCATGTTTTTGTTTATGTTATGTTTGCTGTGTGTGTTTTCAATTTTGAGTCTGTAAAGTTGTTGGTAGTTGCTATAAACGATGTCTTATGTAATCTTTGTACGTATACTAGCCTGGTCCAAGGGGGAGTCTGTAAGTGCATGATGTCCCTAGGCTAGTATATAAGTTGTTTGGACGTGTTTCGGGGTGTTTGGAGATGTTTATACCCGTTTCGGGATGTTTGGGACACTTCAGGTGAGTAGGGAGTGGCTTTAGGCATTTACAGCCTATACCACATTAGTACTGATACTTGATAGCCCTACTCGCATGAACATACTAGTGAGTACGGCCCTACTCGCTAGTTTATCATGTTAGATAGCCTCATACTCGCGTGAACTGACCTCCTACTCGCGTAAACAGGTCTGTACGAGTACTGGAGGTATAAATAGTCCCAATCATTGCCCTAATGATTAGTTCTTTCCACACACACTCTCCAAACACCCTCCCCAGGTCTGAGATTGCTAGGTTTGATCATTGTAACACTCGAGCTCTGTTTTAATGATATAAACGTGAATCTTTTGACCCATTTGTGTGTTGTAATTACTCGTTTTTCATTGTTTCATATCCGTTTCTGTTATTGAGAGATATTCAAGGGATTCCGCACCTTGAATATAGCCCTCGTGATTGTCGGGTGACACGTTAGTCGATCCTACACAAGTCACCTGAACAACAAGTTCAGATGACACCAAAAAATGTGAAAAATAAACAAAAGGTTGTTATTGATGGTGCAAAGCCTAAAGCTGACCAGGCATCAAGCTCAAAGGCCCAACCCAAGGTGGCAAAACCCAGGGGAGGCCCAAAAGCAGGTCCAAAGACTAACCAAAGGGCAAAGCCACCGGCTAACCCAAAGGTGAAGTATCAGGGACCACCCAAATCTGTCAACCAAAGACCTGTAAAGTCTAAGCATGACTTGATTTGGAAGCCAAAAGCAGCTGAAGCACCATCTGTGAGTTTATCTGCTTCATTAGCACCATCTACATCAACTGCTGTTGATCAGAAAACACCTACCCCTCATGGTATATGGATGGAGCTACCTATGATTGATGATCTAGGCCGACCAGAGATGGTCAAGGCCTGGGTCCCCCTCCAGAACTAATCTTTGAATGAGTGTGCAGGGTGTTTCATGAGGAACTATCAGCAGTCATTTGATTGTTGACAGTGGGGCATCTTAGCACAAAATAGGTGTCATATCGCTCCAGTAAATTGATTAGAATATCTTTGGAGGATATGAAACCTTAGACAATCAAGGAGAGGATTTGTTATCGAAGAAGAAGAAAGAAGAGAAAATGCTCGATGAGAATAATTCAAGACCCAGTGTTTCGAGTTAACAACGGATGTCAGTAATGAATAAGAGTGGATTGGGTGATTGCTGCATAATGGTTCCTTCATTATCTAAAGGGTTACCGACCAAAGGTCTATGGTACCCTAATGGCGATAAGCTGGATCACGTTGACTTTAGTGAATTTATCAATGGTGGTTACAATATTGAAGCTGGATCCGCAACGGGTGGATATCAGTTCTTGGGAGGTCGTCACATGTGTTTCCTGCAACCTGCGAAGCCGAATCAGGGAGCTGCATCGAGCTATCATTTCCAGTTCTTCAATGGATCTATCAACACATATGCATGACTACGGTTTGCGTTTTCTCATCACCTCTAGTTTCTTATTGATAATGTAACTTCCATAGAAATCACTAAGGATCCAATGATTACTATAGTCCACACTGACTACCAAATTGCCAACAACTTTACCAAATAATTTGACAAATCTAAATTTGATTATCTTTGAAAGGTAAAAGGCATTTGGGAAAATCTGAGTTAACCACATCGGCAAATCAGTTTTTGTTTAACCGTTTTTCTATCAGAAAATCCAAAAAGATTTCAATTTCTTTAAACTTTTTGAATTTTAGGGTGAGAAAATTCCAGAAAAACACAAAAACATTAAAAATATGATTTTTCTTGGAGAAAAAGAGGAGATGATAGTACATCAGTGGGAATCTATCACATTCTAAAGAATTGTAAAGATAAAAATGACATGTGATGACTTTGAGTGATGTGTTGATAGGCTTTGTGAACCTAGTAATGCGTGCCTTAGTGATACAAACATAACGAACTACTTGCTATGTGAATGAACACCTCATGGACATATGGTCTTGGTACCGTAATTTCGTTTGATAGGTTTGCCAAAATCAGAGGTTTCGGGTCGTTATGTTGGTAGTTATCTGGGGTAGCCTGACTGATCTTCTGTCGTATTGATTTACGGACCTAAATTCAGTCAGGGTATCTTAAAAGAGCTGACAATGCCAAATCCCAAGTTATCGAATGAGGAACTTTTAATGTATGACGATGATCAAAGATTATCTAACGCATCGTATCATATATATGATGAAAATCATGATTGATATAAGCCTCACCCTGGTTGAGTGCACATGTGTGCCTCGTACCTTGTAACATACGGATAACTACGGCATAATCACGCGTTACGATGAAGCTTTGTGCAAATTTCTTGATACGGGAGTATGTCGTGTGTGTGGGAACCATAGGCAAGTTAGTTATTAATACACCTAATCAGTATCATTTTAAAGCATTGCACAACGGTTTGCATGTGAGCTTATGTGGACAACAATATCAGCAAATTGCCAAGTCTCACAGTCTATAAAGTTTAAAATTGGAAGAACAACGGTGTGAATAGATTTCTCAAAAACTAATATGATCCTCTTATCGGAAAATCACAAAAAAAAAAATAAATGCTTGTATATATTTACTTACTGTATCTCGTTTTTTTTTATTTTCATCATTTATTAAAAACTCAAAAAGATTTTATCTTCAATTTATTTTCGATTAACCGATGTTGGAATACTAAATTCTTTAATTGGAATCTCAGATCCGAAGCCGAAACACAAATAAAATCTAAAGTTTACAAAATTCAAGGGTCAAATATCACTTTCAGGGTCACAAAGTGTCAATCGTGAGAGTTCAGGTGAAATTTGAAAGGATCTAAATGTTCAGGGGGAGAATTATTCGTTTCTCAAATTGGTGGTCACAATGGACAAATCTTGAAAGTTCGTCAAATAATAAATTTCAAGAATTTGATTGAGTCCGGATTATTTGTCATATCTAATACAAGTTGTAGTTTGTGTGCAGTTTTTATTAATTTTTTCTGCAGGATCAACACAACGTCTGTGCATATCATGATTTAAATGACTAGGCTTGAAGCTGAACAAGGCCCGAACCTGAACAACAAAATCATCCTAAATAGCAAGAACCAGATATTTCATCTTCAGAGAAAGCAGATCGTGGTAGAGCTCCGGCAATCGAAGCTGAAGAAGATGAGAATCAAGAAGTGAAAGTGAAGATGATATTGATCTTCGTCCAAGTCAAAGAATCGTCAATCATAAAAGTGGAGATTTCTTGATTCCTCCCAAGTTATCGAAACAAATCGACGACCAAGACGAGATCTTATGAAGCCACGACTAAAGCTCAAATCAGTTGATATGTTCAAGTCTTCAGAGGTCATACACTGCGGTGTCACCCTAAGTTGAAGAATGCTGAACATGAAGACTTGAAGACTCGAAGACCATATATCACCAGCTAGGTCCAACGAGGAGTCTATAAATGCAATTCTTATGTGTCCCATCTAGATGATTGGTTTGGTCTGTAAATCACTAGCTAGGTCTAAGGGGGAGTCTGTAAGTGCATTATCTGTATGTCCCTAGCTAGTGATAGGTCTCTATAGGTCGTTGGCTAGGTTAATCGAGTGGTTTATGGCTCGTAATCGTATACTAGCCTGGTCCAAAGGGGAGTCTGTTAGTACATGATGTCCCTAGGCTAGTATATATGTTGTTTGGACGCGATTCGGGGTGTTTGGAGATGTTTATACGCGATTTTAGGGTGTTTAGGACATTCAGGCGATTGGGATATCATGTCTGGCGATTAGACTGCCAATCGCATGTTATTACATGCGATTAGGCTTCAATCGCATGAATTGTTTAGGCGATTAGGCCAATCGCCTATACTGCATGTTGCATAGCCATCCAATCGCCAATACTGGTCTGTACGTGTACAGGTGGTATAAATCGGCCCAATCATTGCCCTAATCATTAGTTCTTGCCACACACACTCTCCAAACACCCTCCCCTGGTCTGAAAGGTCTGGTTTGATCATTGTAAACACTCGAGCTCTGTTTTAATGATAAATCTTTAATCTTTTGACCCATTTGTGTGTGTTAATTACTCGCATATCATTGTTTCTTGGATGTTTTTGTTATTAGAACATATTTAGAGGATTCCGCACTCTGAATATAAACCTCGTGATTGTCGGGTGACCCGTTCATCGATCCTACAGTATGTTCATTCCCTTTCCAATAAAGCATACAATCATTAGGACATGCAATAATCTTATTATAATCAAGTCCTAACTCCTTTATGATTTTTCTTGCTTGAGTAAAATTAGATGGAAGTTTTGCCTCTGGGATCATCTCTTGTAAAAGTTATAGAAGATCATCAAATGCCACATTACTAAGCCCATGAAGGGTCTTATAGAGAAGAAGTCTGATGATGAAAGATAGCTTCGGAAAACTTTTACATCCAGGAAACAACTCTTGCTTTCCATCTTCTACCAGCTTATGGAACTTTTTAGCGTCCTCATTTGAACCTCCTTGTACTGTACTTGCTTCCATTACAGTATCTCTAAATCTATCATGCAATAATTCATTAAAATTGTCATGCATACCATCTCCATTATCATATATGTCGTTATTAATCTTTGTTTGTGAGGGACTTTCTCCATGAAAAACCCATACATAATAGTCTTTTACAAATCCATGTCCTTTTAAGTGATCAAATACTTCATTTCTTCGATGCCAATAACGGTTTATGCATTGTTTACAAGGACACAAGATTTGAGATCCTTTTGCCGCTTTAGCAAATGAGGCATTAAGGAATTCAATAACTCCAACTTCAAATTCAGGTAACCATCTAGGCATATACATCCAATCTCTAATATTCTCCATGTCTCTCGCAATTCTAAAATTAATAGCAAATTATGTCATATAAAAACATGCTTTAGCGACTATCAAATATCCACTAAACATTAGAAAAGGATAAACACACTTTACACAAATAATTTCAGTTTATTCCAATTGGATTGCCAAATACACAAAAACACATGTATTTTTTATTTGGTTCCACATATTGCAATCATACACTTGAATCAAGTTATTAGTTAAACAACCCTCTTTATCATTGATTATACACCAAAAACTTAACTTCCAAATTCTAGAAGTAAATGATTTTGATTATTAATAAAACAGGAAAACAAATTACTATCATACAATCATACTGATCATGTGTAGAAATATAATTGTTTTTAAGAAACGAGCTCGCTTCAGCTTTTTACGAGCCAAACTCGATTTAAAATTTTGACTCATTAAGATAAACGAGCCGAGTCGTTAACAACCTCACTCTCATGCTTGTATTTTCTAAAGTCTAATGATTATGTCTTATATTCTTATACCTATTATAATACAATGTTACAAACAACAAATGTGCAATAATTATATGTCTTGTTATTCTTGTATTCTAAGTTCTAACTTATAACAGCAAAGATCAACATCAAACAACAAATTGCCAGCCAAATTTTATAAAAGAATTTCTAACAACAAATGCCAAACTTCAAACAGAAACAGTGAAGTTACAGGAATAAAATAACGATTAAAACATACTTCAAAGCAGAAAAACAGAAACTAAAACATATTACAAATAGAAACTGATTAATAAAACATGACCGACCTAAAAATTCCGTCATCAGGAATGACATAAAATACTTCAATCGGGATTAATTCGAGTTTAAAAGCATAAATTCATACCTATCACCGGAGAGGAGAACCACTTTGCCGAAAGCCATACTCAAATCTGATGTATGCACTGTGCAAGGTGATCGATTTCTTTCTGTATGATCGATTACTTTCTGTGCAAGGTGATCGATTTCTTTCTGTGCAAGTTGATCGATTTCTTTCTGATGTATGCCAGTTAACACAACCTGGATTTTTAGGTTTTGTTTGTATACGTGAATGTTAATGATAATATAAAGAAGCAGCTATATAAGGTTTAAATTAATTAATCGCAACACAAAGACATCAAACATGTTTCTGGTCTAGTGGTTGATGATGATCTTTAGCTTAGAAACAACCCAGGTTCAATTCTTGTAAAATGCATACCTTTTTTTATATGTAGATCATGTGGGGTAGGCTTCTCATATGGGTGCAAGCAAGCAAGCGGAGCCGATTCGAGTTTTGCTTCTAAGGCTCGAGCTCGGCTCGAAAGTGTTTTTTCCAGGCTCGGGTTAGGCTCGTTTATATTTTCTATTAATTAATAATAATTATTATTAAATAAAAAATTCAAAGCTCCTGTTAAAAGATAATCAGCATAGTTGGCTATTCACCATCTCTTCCGAACTTAAGGTCCACGGTTCGATTCCCATGCCAATTACACACTCTGATTTTTCTATTATTGCAATTTTGATAGGGTCTTTTGGTTATGAATTATCTAACAAAAGGGTTCTTTGATCGTTTGTCACACCCTCAAATTCCCACCTGCGGAGTTCTACCGCGAGGCGTGTGACACACCAGGATCCAAGTCAACGGTCACAATAAACGACGTCTAAATGTAAAACATACGTAAACAGAAACCATGCATAAGTTTAAAACCATCATTCAACAGTGCGGAAGCATTTAAAGTTTACAAAACTCATGCATAAATAAAACATAAGTTCAAAAGTTCATGATTCCAAAACGTGCAAATGAGACCCTAGACGCGAGACGACTCCAGTGCGACCTCGTACGCCTATCCGACAGCTGCTACCTTAGCGACCTGAGAAAACATGCTAAAAGAGTCAACATATAATGCTGGTGAGTTCACAGGTTTTATTTAAACGTTTAAAGTGATCCTTCGAAAACCGTTACCATCACAGTTACTACTATGCTTGTGAGAACGCTAGCTAGGCGCAGAATGAGATACTCATACGGGTGAAACCATTGCTGACTAAGCCGTGTAGTGACCCTTAGTTTCCTATGGGCTACCGTCATCACCGGTAGACCTTGTTTTATTAGAGACAATATGCACTCGCTGGTCCCACCGTCGAGTGGGGTTTGTCAGTTCCCAATAGCGCTATCCATATTACCCCGCCATATACCCATGTTAGTGGTTTCTAAGGGACTTTTGATGAACCGTATAGTACGATAAGTAAGCCATAGTATAACGTGATAAAGAGTCATGAGCCATAAGAGTTTAACAAGTCATAAGTCATAAAAGAGTTTTAAGCATGTTTCTCCCCCGAAAACATAAACCGTAAAATGTGGGGCCGTGAACTCACCTTAGGTTGAGTATTCCGTTTAAGAGTAAACCGTATGCGTGATATGAGTAAACCGTCTGTAAGATATGATAGCCCCAACTATTGGCGACCTATCATAAGATATGCGTCAAGTTAAACTAATAACCCATCGGGTTCATTAGTCCCTAAGTCCAGTCCATGACCATTATGTGTCCGAAAAGCGTGTTTGACCGACAACAAGACTACGTAAGACAAGACTCGACATCCCATTGGTGACCCGAAATTCCACGTGTTAGATAAATACAAGACATCATGCAACATATGCAATTAAACACTTAATACGCGCAACAGTTTGCCTAGTCTAGCATAATGTCCGATTAACGCGTAAACAGGTCCGAACACGTGTTACTAAGTCATTGGGTGTATCCCGGGGTTCCTATCATGTTCCTAGGCGTCAAATCATGTTCCGGGATGTTAAAATATACATACAGCAGCATTATACGCGATTAGGAATCAAACTAGCATTTAGGATTGTAAATGCTTAAGTATAGGCATTTAGGATTGTAAATGCCTTATGTATAGGCATTTAGGATTGTAAATGCCTTATGTATAGGCATTTAGGATTGTAAATGCTTAAGTATAGGCATTTAGGATTGTAAATGCTAGTTGTTGAGGGGAATAGGCCTCTATTCGCCTATATATAGGCGATTAGGGCTTGTATTCGCCTGAACATCAGGCATTTAGGAGCCTACTCGCCTGAAGCCTCATGCGAGTAGGATCCTACTCGCCTCTGCAGGTCTGTAGTGCAATTTCGCGCGCCGAACACTCCAAATCAGATCCGAAACATGTAAAAACACCCAATAATCATCCTAACACATTAACAAACATATTTCAAGCAAAACCCCTAAGTTTTCATCGTTCTAACAGTTCCGAATGCGTGCGTTTTCCCAAAATAGCAACTTAGCATGTAAACATCACATCAACATGCAAGAACTTGCCCTAAATAGCAATTATTCAGATTAAATCACATAACCACGTTATCCGATAGCATCCTACTGTTCTAGCATCATCCTAGAGCAAACCCTAACATCATACAATCAACAACACACCTCATATCATCCTTAATCATCCAAAATCCTTCAAATGGGTCAAAACATCAAGTATCAACAATACACAACCAAAACCATTCAAACTCCTAGGACATCATCATACTAACTTGTAACAGCCATAAACATCATAATAACACAAAAGCAACCATGATTCAATCCTAAAAATTCTATCTTTAATCACATATAACACATATAACACATGTAAAGGTGTGGGTTTGTTTAAAAACGGTTTTAAATGGATTTTCAAAGACAAAAACATTTATAAGTCAGGTCTGGACTTTTAGGGAGTAAAACATAATCATTTAAAGGTTTGGGTTTGAAGAACACACCTTGTATTCAAGAGGAGATGATGGAATAAGCTTGGAAATGGTTGTTTTGATGTAAAAATAGGTTCCAGAGGGTGTTTGTGGGTTCAGATAGGTTATGGGACGGCTAGGGTTGTATAAATGATGTTTTAGAGGTCAAGGGTGGTATTTATAGGCGTTTCTAGTCGTTCGGGGCAGTTCAGGCGAGTACGCAGCAGTATAGGCGATTAGGGCTGCTATTCGCATGAAGCTTCATGCGAATAGCCCCTATTCGCCCTTACTGTCTCCCTACTCGCCTATAAAAGTGGCGATTAGGCTATCACACATAGCCTAATCGCCTATAGCCTATGTGTCCGGGTTTTTGGCGCGTTAAACCCTATTTTAACATATGTAAACACGTTTCCACATACCGACAAGTCACATAATGATTACCAACATATAATGCATGATAAATAACACGTTCCCGCCCGATCACCAATTCCCGGGACCTGAGACTCGCGTATGTTAAAACCCTAATGATGTGCGACTCGACTCGACCGACCTTGTTATGTGTAACGTATGCGCGACTCGCTAAGGTAGACTTACTAAGTTTTCAAAAGTTAGTTACCGGAAGTTGCCGGGTGTCACATCATCCCCCTGTTGAAAGAATTTTCGTCCCGAAAATTTCCCGAAGTCGAGGAGAGAAAACAAATAAGAAGAAAAATTTTCCGGGTCGTCACATCATCCCCCTGTTGAAAGAAATCTCGTCCCGAGATTCTTTCGGCTTCAACAGTGATGAGTGTCGACCTTTGTGCCCAAGTAACGCTTCCCCAAAATTACAACAAGTGAAGGTCATAAACCAAACGTGACAGTAACAACCGGGAAACCACTTTCCCAAATGTGAGTATGAGACAAGAGACCCCCCGATCGAAGGCCTACTGGAGACTACTATGATCGGTATAACTAGCCCACCGGTACCGTCCAAGTAGCATCCCCAAAGGACCCTCATCGACACAAAGAATGAGAAACAGAGACCAAACCACAAAGAAAACACCCGAAAACACGAACGCACAACGATGCGGATAAAAGTAAAACCAAAGCGTAACAAGAGATAAGAGAGAATACGTACGGGTAACAGTGTCTGGGTCCACCTGGTTCTCCCTAGCACCGATCACATAAGCATGAGCACGAGTAAACCGGCCACCGCCTTAATTGTCTCCATCCTTCCCTGCAGTCCCTGTGCCCCCTTGATTCAACTTGGGACAGCTTCGCTTGAAGTGCCCCGCTTCTCCACAATGAAAGCAACCCTGGTTCCCCTGTGGAGCAGGGGTAGTAATAGCAGCAGTCTGAGTCGTCCTGGAAAGGTTGACCCTACAATCCTTGGCAAGATGCCCCGTCTTCTGACAACGCTCACAGCGAAAACTCTCACAAGTACCATTGTGATGAAACCCACAACGCACACACTTAGGGCTTTTGCCAGCATAGCCCCCTTGTTTCTGATCCGACGCTGACCCAGGAGCTTCAGCCTTCTTCGCTGCCGGTTGTCGCTAAACCCCCGATGAACTCTTATCCACGCTTTCCCACTTCCTCTTGTTCTCTACCGGCGCCTTCACAGAAGAGCCCCTAGGAGGCAAGACACCCTCAGAAATCTTCAAGTTGGTCATCTTAGTAGCCGACCGCACAGCCTATGATATGGTAGTAGGATCCCTAGCAGACACCTATCCCGCAATCTCTGGCACCAAACCCGCAAGATACTGCTCTATCCTCCTATACTCTGGTGTAGACAAACCTGGGCACATAACTGCTAGCTCGTTGTGCCTGATCGTGTACTCCTCAACCTCAGAACCCATCATCTTAAGATTCCCATGTTCCTGTTCCAACCTCTTGATCTCCTCACGCGGGCAGTACTCTTCCATCAACCTACGCACAAAATCCGCCCAAGACATGGCGTTGGCCTCCCCAAGACCAAGTGTCTGTGTGACGCAGTTCCACCACGTCAAGGCGGCTCCTACAAAAGTCCCCGAAGCAAACTTCACCCAATCCACCGCTGGAGTCTCACATAAAGCAAACACCGACTCAGTATTCTCCAACCACCGTAGCAACTCCACAGCCCCCTCTGTACCCTGGATGCTGAGAGGCTGACAATCCTTAAACCGCTTATAGGCAACACCTGCCTGAACCGGAGGAGCAGTAGCACCCATAAAAGTCTGCTGGGCAGCCTGAAAAGCAGCTAATGCAACGCCCAACTGTTGCTGCATCATCTCATTGAGCTCATCATACGTCAAGGTGATGTTACCACCACCTCTACCCCCACCAGTGTGGCCTCCACGTCGTCCCCCAGTGCGTCCTCTAGTGCGTCCTGACATCTTCTGAGAAGGAACAAGAAACAAATACTCAGACCCATCACCAACGCTAAACCAAGAGAATATGAAAAGCCTAGGATCGGGTTCGAACGTGACCATTAATCCCAACACGAGATCCACCAAGTCTTCCATGCATCTCAACTTATGATTTCGTGTGCACCCGAAATGATAAATTGCTCTACATGGTCCTCAAGGCGTGCACCGAGCTCGAACCTCAAGTCACCCGGTCCCCGCATCTTAGAAAGATACAACCAACTCAAAAGATCAACAAACATGTTCCCTCTACTGCAAACCCGAAGAAGAAGATAAATAAAGCTAGGAATAACCAAGTATGAGATAGGTAATGTGACACTGTGTGGTAAGGATACCGACACCCCGACAAGGTTAGTATGTTTACCAAAAGACACGACTCCAAATGTATGTGACCGTCTAGTGTGTGAGACTCGGCTATAGTCTAGACTCTACATGCAGTCCTAGTTCACTATAACCATTGGCTCTGATACCAATCTGTCACACCCTCAAATTCCCACCTGCGGAGTTCTACCGCGAGGCGTGTGACACACCAGTATCCAAGTCAACGGTCACAATAAACGACGTCTAAATGTAAAACATACGTAAACAGAAACCATGCATAAGTTTAAAACCATCATTCAACAGTGCGGAAGCATTTAAAGTTTACAAAAGTCATGCATAAATAAAACATAAGTTCAAAAGTTCATGATTCCAAAACGTGCAAATGAGACCCTAGACGCGAGACGACTCCAGTGCGACCTCGTGCGCCTATCCGACAGCTGCTACCTTAGCGACCTGAGAAAACATGCTAAAAGAGTCAACATATAATGCTGGTGAGTTCACAGGTTTTATTTAAACGTTTAAAGTGATCCTTCGAAAACCGTTACCATCACAGTTACTACTATGCTTGTGAGAACGCTAGCTAGGCGCAGAATGAGATACTCATACGGGTGAAACCATTGCTGACTAAGCCGTGTAGTGACCCTTAGTTTCCTATGGGCTACCGTCATCACCGGTAGACCTTGTTTTATTAGAGACAATATGCACTCGCCGGTCCCACCGTCGAGTGGGGTTTGTCAGTTCCCAATAGCGCTATCCATATTTCCCCGCCATATACCCATGTTAGTGGTTTCTAAGGGACTTTTGATGAACCGTATAGTACGATAAGTAAGCCATAGTATAACGTGATAAAGAGTCATGAGCCATAAGAGTTTAACAAGTCATAAGTCATAAAAGAGTTTTAAGCATGTTTCTCCCCCGAAAACATAAACCGTAAAATGTGGGGCCGTGAACTCACCTTAGGTTGAGTATTCCGTTTAAGAGTAAACCGTATGCGTGATATGAGTAAACCGTCTGTAAGATATGATAGCCCCAACTATTGGCGACCTATCATAAGATATGCGTCAAGTTAAACTAATAACCCATCGGGTTCATTAGTCCCTAAGTCCAGTCCATGACCATTATGTGTCCGAAAAGCGTGTTTGACCGACAACAAGACTACGTAAGACAAGACTCGACATCCCATTGGTGACCCGACATTCCACGTGTTAGATAAATACAAGACATCATGCAACATATGCAATTAAACACTTAATACGCGCAACAGTTTGCCTAGTCTAGCATAATGTCCGATTAACGCGTAAACAGGTCCGAACACGTGTTACTAAGTCATTGGGTGTATCCCGGGGTTCCTATCATGTTCCTAGGCGTCAAATCATGTTCCGGGATGTTAAAATATACATACAGCAGCATTATACGCGATTAGGAATCAAACTAGCATTTAGGATTGTAAATGCTTAAGTATAGGCATTTAGGATTGTAAATGCCTTATGTATAGGCATTTAGGATTGTAAATGCCTTATGTATAGGCATTTAGGATTGTAAATGCTTAAGTATAGGCATTTAGGATTGTAAATGCTAGTTGTTGAGGGGAATAGGCCTCTATTCGCCTATATATAGGCGATTAGGGCTTGTATTCGCCTGAACATCAGGCATTTAGGAGCCTACTCGCCTGAAGCCTCATGCGAGGAGGATCCTACTTGCCTCTGCAGGTCTGTAGTGCAATTTCGCGCGCCGAACACTCCAAATCAGATCCGAAACATGTAAAAACACCCAATAATCATCCTAACACATTAACAAACATATTTCAAGCAAAACCCCTAAGTTTTCATCGTTCTAACAGTTCCGAATGCGAGCGTTTTCCCAAAATAGCAACTTAGCATGTAAACATCACATCAACATGCAAGAACTTGCCCTAAATAGCAATTATTCAGATTAAATCACATAACCACGTTATCCGATAGCATCCTACTGTTCTAGCATCATCCTAGAGCAAACCCTAACATCATACAATCAACAACACACCTCATATCATCCTTAATCATCCAAAATCCTTCAAATGGGTCAAAACATCAAGTATCAACAATACACAACCAAAACCATTCAAACTCCTAGGACATCATCATACTAACTTGTAACAGCCATAAACATCATAATAACACAAAAGCAACCATGATTCAATCCTAAAAATTCTATCTTTAATCACATATAACACATGTAAAGGTGTGGGTTTGTTTAAAAACGGTTTTAAATGGATTTTCAAAGACAAAAACATTTATAAGTCAGGTCTGGACTTTTAGGGAGTAAAACATAATCATTTAAAGGTTTGGGTTTGAAGAACACACCTTGTATTCAAGAGGAGATGATGGAATAAGCTTGGAAATGGTTGTTTTGATGTAAAAATAGGTTCCAGAGGGTGTTTGTGGGTTGAGATAGGTTATGGGACGGCTAGGGTTGTATAAATGATGTTTTAGAGGTCAAGGGTGGTATTTATAGGCGTTTCTAGTCGTTCGGGGCAGTTCAGGCGAGTACGCAGCAGTATAGGCGATTAGGGCTGCTATTCGCATGAAGCTTCATGCGAATAGCCCCTATTCGCCCTTACTGTCTCCCTACTCGCCTATAAAAGTGGCGATTAGGCTATCACACATAGCCTAATCGCCTATAGCCTATGTGTCCGGGTTTTTGGCGCGTTAAACCCTATTTTAACATATGTAAACACGTTTCCATATACCGACAAGTCACATAATGATTACCAACATATAATGCATGATAAATAACACGTTCCCGCCCGATCACCAATTCCCGGGACCCGAGACTCGCGTATGTTAAAACCCTAATGATGTGCGACTCGACTCGACCGACCTTGTTATGTGTAACGTATGCGCGACTCGCTAAGGTAGACTTACTAAGTTTTCAAAAGTTAGTTACCGGAAGTTGCCGGGTGTCACATCATCCCCCTGTTGAAAGAATTTTCGTCCCAAAAATTTCCCGAAGTCGAGGAGAGAAAACAAATAAGAAGAAAAATTTTCCGGGTCGTCACATTGTAACACCCCAACCGATGGCGGAAACATCGAGGTGTCACGTAGTGACGATTGTTCAATAGCTCATGGACTAAAGTGTAAATTTGAATACATTGATTAAATAATTTATTACATTGAAATGAAATACAACGATTCTAACTGCCAACTAAATTGTAATACAATGAATAAAAATCTAAATATAAATCCGAAAGCTTAAAGGATGCATCTCAAAACAACCTGAAACATGTACGAAAACGATTTGGTCAATACAAAATGTATTGGTGAGCATACCCTGTTTGAATAAAAGTAGTAGGAAAAGTGTTTAGCAATTCATGTGCGGTACCATTTGCAATTATGTAATAAGTAGTATCCGTTCAAAATCAACCCTATGTAAAGAAAAGCAGATATATATAGTATGCGCTAGTAGTAATGTAATACATAGCAATGACGAGGACTCTCAACAGAGTCACAAGGGTATATACCATAGTACTATTCATTGAAATGCCAGGCCCTCAAAGGTTAATGATTTTGACAAGTCATAGACACACAAATTAACATAAAGCAAACACACATGAGAATTGCATTTAGTAAAAGAATAACATTTAGTCATAGTGTACATGAATAGCCCCAAAAGAGTAAAACATGAAAAAGGGGAAAGATATACTCACAGTGATTGCGATGATGAACTTGCAAGAAATCAAAGAGAATTCATGAATTATGCGTGAACCTATATTTCCATTATTAAAATTTATAGGCGTTAAATTCGGCTAGATGATTAGTGGAGTGTATTGTTTTTTTTTTTTTTGTTGGCGACGAATACTTAAAAGGTTTTTTTTTTTTAAAAAAAAAAAAATAGGCTCATAACGCTATTATATAAAATCGTATTCATGATGATTTATGTGTTCCATAATATCAGTAGTGGCTTAAAAGAATATTATTAGTTACATATTAGTAGATTTAAAGTCTAAAAGTCCATGTTTATAACTTCGTAGATAACATTAAAAATTACCTTTTATTATTTTAAGAATCATAAAACCAACTTTTAATAAAACACACGCCATTTTGTTTATAAAGTTCTTTAGTAAACAGTTACCTAAGTATATTAACTTGATTTAGGAAACTATTTTGAATATATATAAAAAAAAATATACTCCAGTTTATTCTATCAAAACATAATATATTAGTGTCAAATATAATTATTTCGAAAACCAATTTTTTTATCCAGCAAAACTGGGAAGCAATGAAAGAGAACAAAGTTGCAAACTGTTAACTCATCTTCTATGGTGAAATTTGGTCTATTCATTCGCCAAGTTTATGGATTTGCATTTCTAAAACCAAATTCAATCATCCCTTTTTTTTTTTTTTTTTTTTTTTTTTAATGATTCATGTTCTACAAAAGGCATATTGAAGGCAAGGCTTTGTAACTATACCTTGGTTAATGACGACCAAATAGTCGTAGCGAGGTTTGTCATAAGAAGGAAAGAGGCGATAGTCGGTTGATTTCGCCGGAGGATGGTCAGAAACAGAAAGCCAAATGCGGGGTGGAGATGATGGGTCGTGCAGGTCGACAGTATGGTAAGTTTTGTTTTGATTTTTTTTGTGGTCGGACCTTGCCGGAAAAGAAACATGTCGGAGCACAAGGAGGAGTCGAGAGAATGATGGGTTTAATTAGTGCAAGGACTTATTGTGGTGACTCACGTCATGCCATGTTTTCCGGTTACGGCGGCGGCTAAGAATACTTAGTATCTTTTTTTCATCTTTGGTCGGTTAAATCGTGATTGTATATAAATGGAAAATGAGGTGTAAGGGTTAAATAAAAGAATGAAGGTTTGTGATATTTGTGTGGAACTTGCGAGAGTTGGAAAAAAAAAAGAGTAGTATTCAATTACTATAATGAATTACATTTATAACAAAATTAAAGGTAATGAATAGCATTAATACTCCTAATTGCAAGCTACTAAAAAATAATAATTTGATGATTAAATTCCTTACAATCAGTCTAAGGAATTAATTAGGAATTTTCAATTTGTCCATCATAATCAACTAGGTTAGTTATATTTTGTTTTGGTTTATTTTTTTTATATAAAACTTAGCCAAGCTAGTTAAGTTAATTTAACCAAAAAGTTTCTAAAACTTTATAATACTAAATTTTTTTATAAAATCCATTTCGTAGACGTTTCAAGATACGTATTTGATTAAAACTTATACCCGATCCATCATAAATATAAATGATAAAATTTTAGTTCGCTCTAAAATTAAATTTGAAAACGACGAAACTTACAAGGGCTATAATGGAAATATTTGAAGGGCTAATATTGTAAATTTGACGAAAGACGAGGGTGACGGGTGTCACAGTCTCCTCTACTTTAGAAAATTTCGTCTCGAAATTTCTTTCAAGTGGAGGTTACTATGAAACAAAAGGCGTAGTAAAAGTCAAATAGGTTTTAAAAATATCATATCATTCATGTTTTGATAAATTTTAATGTAGTTGTCTAATACCCAAAGTAACAATGTCAAAATCTTTGACAGTTGACCTAAAGTTAGAAAGTTGAGAGTTTAAATCAGAAAGGTTTTGGGAATGTGTAACGGGTGAGGGGCAGAGGTACTAATGAAGGTAGTCTCCCATACTTTAGAAAAGTTTCTGACTGAACGTTATTAAAGTATGCAACAAGAATCCAAATAACCGAAAGTGTAAGAGTATACAAGGTTTGTGTTTTCTGTGTGGATGGTCAAGACAAATACTCTAGGAAAATGAATTGAAGGTCGTGTAAGAACGTTCTTATTGAAAATACTAGCTATTAGTCAACGATCTAATGAAGAGGTAGTAATGGGTAGGTTCTTGGTCAGACTCCTAGTCCGCTCCCGCAGTATCGTTTATGCTTATATATAGGGTGTACCGCAGCTAACCCACCACACTCCCGATACTTTGGACTCGTACTGATTGTCTACCAATAGCCTAAATAGAATTACACACCACCCTCATGTACCTGTAAACCCATGATTGCGTTCCGGACCGTAATCACCGATTTACCTTACACTAAGGTGTTATGCTTTTCCATAACCTTAACAAGAAATAAATGTGTGCAACCAATATGTAATAGCCACTGTAATAAATAATGTTCAATCATGACATGGTTAGAGGTCCTTCCCTTCCGGGTTTTCCCTTTAACCGTAATGTGAATAATCATGTAAGTATAAGACATGGTTAGAGGTTCTTCCCTTTCGGGTTCACCCTTAACCGGTAACTTCTGTTCATATCGTTGGCTCTAAACACTCATATTAATAGACTCTGAGGTTTACACCGTTCCCCTCGTATTAGAGAAATACTCTAATCCGAGTCGTACGTGGGCACTGGCTTAGATCTCATACGAGTTATCAACTAGTTTGTTCATTGACCATGATGATGAACAAAATAATGTAAAGTATAACAGGGTTTTGCTCAAAACAGGAAAGAAAATATGCATACCAAATATGCGTTCAAGTAATTATATAAGTATAGCATAAAATTTCGATTGAAAGAATAGTATAACGTAAATCGAGTAAATCGCAAAATTTGCACAAAATGAAAGTAAACGAGTTGAACTCTTGCAAATAAGCAGTGTGAAAAATAATCACAAATAACGTTTTAGAAATAACTATGAATAAAATGGTGTAAGAATAAAATAATGAAATTTACGATAAGTGAGAGTACGCAGAACAGACGTATAGTCTACTGACATGAGGGTTTAAATTTAGTTAATTTTACATATATGCACTATATGATAAAAGACAATTAGCAACATTCAGATAAGAGGGTATGTCCATTGTTTAAACCAAAAGTTTTGCGACTGAAAGAGTGTAAGTGTAAAAGATAAACTATTGTTTATAAAACTAAATGTAGTTTTACTCGAACTTTGTGATATAGTTGAAAGAATAGTAATAATGCATGAGGATAACTTTTTAGTAATCAAAGTGCGTTTTAGGTTCAAAAACAGGTTCATTTGAAAAATCTTCGTATTTTCATGTGTTTACGAGAAGTCAAGTTCGAAAAGTGTTATAAGACTTATTATTAGTTGCAAATTTCTCCCGAAAACATATATTGGATACGTCATATGAAAACAAAAGTGTAAAATATGCAATACAAGTTTGTAAAATGCAAAATAAAACCATTTCATGAAGTATTTGTAAATCTAATGTGTTTTAAAAGACCATGATTTAAAATGACGTGAATGATAAGATTAACGTATGTAATAGATTACCAATATTTAAGAAAATTCATAATCAACGAGATGTAGAAATAGATCCTCGAGATGTGGATTTCACTCCTAACTCAAATGTGTATTTCAAAATTGAAAACGATTGTGGAATGAAACCAATCACTAAGTTAAGGATATCACTCCCAGCTTAGTGGTTAAGTTTCTTTTTGAAGGAAATCCTCTTTGAGGTGTAGATGTCACTCCTATCTCAAAGACATATTCCTAAGATAAATAACATATAGAGGAGTGAAACTAATCACCAAGGTATGGATGTCACTCCTAACTTCGTGATATCGTTTCGTTTGTGAAATACGAGTGTCTTCTTCTCCAAGCAAAATATCGAAAGAAATAACGAGAAAGAATCACAGCGAAAATATCTCAATAGAAAATATAAAGATAAAGAGAAATATATACGAGAGGACTCGTGAATGTAAGCTTAGTTATAGACTAGGCTAAAAGGCATTCTAATAACCTAATTCCCTATAACCATGGCTCTGATACCAATCTGTAACACCCCAACCGATGGCGGAAACATCGAGGTGTCACGTAGTGACGATTGTTCAATAGCTCATGGACTAAAGTGTAAATTTGAATACATTGATTAAATAATTTATTACATTGAAATGAAATACAACGATTCTAACTGCCAACTAAATTGTAATACAATGAATAAAAATCTAAATATAAATCCGAAAGCTTAAAGGATGCATCTCAAAACAACCTGAAACATGTACGAAAACGATTTGGTCAATACAAAATGTATTGGTGAGCATACCCTGTTTGAATAAAAGTAGTAGGAAAAGTGTTTAGCAATTCATGTGCGGTACCATTTGCAATTATGTAATAAGTAGTATCCGTTCAAAATCAACCCTATGTAAAGAAAAGCAGATATATATAGTATGCGCTAGTAGTAATGTAATACATAGCAATGACGAGGACTCTCAACAGAGTCACAAGGGTATATACCATAGTACTATTCATTGAAATGCCAGGCCCTCAAAGGTTAATGATTTTGACAAGTCATAGACACACAAATTAACATAAAGCAAACACACATGAGAATTGCATTTAGTAAAAGAATAACATTTAGTCATAGTGTACATGAATAGCCCCAAAAGAGTAAAACATGAAAAAGGGGAAAGATATACTCACAGTGATTGCGATGATGAACTTGCAAGAAATCAAAGAGAATTCATGAATTATGCGTGAACCTATATTTCCATTATTAAAATTTATAGGCGTTAAATTCGGCTAGATGATTAGTGGAGTGTATTGTTTTTTTTTTTTTTGTTGGCGACGAATACTTAAAAGGTTTTTTTTTTTTAAAAAAAAAAAATAGGCTCATAACGCTATTATATAAAATCGTATTCATGATGATTTATGTGTTCCATAATATCAGTAGTGGCTTAAAAGAATATTATTAGTTACATATTAGTAGATTTAAAGTCTAAAAGTCCATGTTTATAACTTCGTAGATAACATTAAAAATTACCTTTTATTATTTTAAGAATCATAAAACCAACTTTTAATAAAACACACGCCATTTTGTTTATAAAGTTCTTTAGTAAACAGTTACCTAAGTATATTAACTTGATTTAGGAAACTATTTTGAATATATATAAAAAAAAATATACTCCAGTTTATTCTATCAAAACATAATATATTAGTGTCAAATATAATTATTTCGAAAACCAATTTTTTTATCTAGCAAAACTGGGAAGCAATGAAAGAGAACAAAGTTGCAAACTGTTAACTCATCTTCTATGGTGAAATTTGGTCTATTCATTCGCCAAGTTTATGGATTTGCATTTCTAAAACCAAATTCAATCATCCCTTTTTTTTTTTTTTTTTTTTTTTTTAATGATTCATGTTCTACAAAAGGCATATTGAAGGCAAGGCTTTGTAACTATACCTTGGTTAATGACGACCAAATAGTCGTAGCGAGGTTTGTCATAAGAAGGAAAGAGGCGATAGTCGGTTGATTTCGCCGGAGGATGGTCAGAAACAGAAAGCCAAATGCGGGGTGGAGATGATGGGTCGTGCAGGTCGACAGTATGGTAAGTTTTGTTTTGATTTTTTTTGTGGTCGGACCTTGCCGGAAAAGAAACATGTCGGAGCACAAGGAGGAGTCGAGAGAATGATGGGTTTAATTAGTGCAAGGACTTATTGTGGTGACTCACGTCATGCCATGTTTTCCGGTTACGGCGGCGGCTAAGAATACTTAGTATCTTTTTTTCATCTTTGGTCGGTTAAATCGTGATTGTATATAAATGGAAAATGAGGTGTAAGGGTTAAATAAAAGAATGAAGGTTTGTGATATTTGTGTGGAACTTGCGAGAGTTGGAAAAAAAAAGAGTAGTATTCAATTACTATAATGAATTACATTTATAACAAAATTAAAGGTAATGAATAGCATTAATACTCCTAATTGCAAGCTACTAAAAAATAATAATTTGATGATTAAATTCCTTACAATCAGTCTAAGGAATTAATTAGGAATTTTCAATTTGTCCATCATAATCAACTAGGTTAGTTATATTTTGTTTTGGTTTATTTTTTTTATATAAAACTTAGCCAAGCTAGTTAAGTTAATTTAACCAAAAAGTTTCTAAAACTTTATAATACTAAATTTTTTTATAAAATCCATTTCGTAGACGTTTCAAGATACGTATTTGATTAAAACTTATACCCGATCCATCATAAATATAAATGATAAAATTTTAGTTCGCTCTAAAATTAAATTTGAAAACGACGAAACTTACAAGGGCTATAATGGAAATATTTGAAGGGCTAATATTGTAAATTTGACGAAAGACGAGGGTGACGGATGTCACACACATCGTTCACGAAGTTGCACCACCTCTATACATTCCTTTCACTCTCTAAAACCCCCACTCGAGACCTATTTGGTAACAATGGGACACTATGAGCTATATAATATTAATGGAGAAGAGTTGATACCAATTGAATGAGATAGTGCAAAGGCGAAAGAATGATCAAGTAATTCATTTTCATGTAACTTTTTAAAATAAAAGTTGCATTTAACTTTTCATAATGCAACCTTTTATGGAAAAAGTTGCATTAGATTTTCTAATGCAACCTTTATGTTCATCGGAGTTGCATTAGGCCTATTTTCTAGTAGTGGCAGTTTACGGTGATAATGTCTGAGCATTATCGAGAGACTCTGTAAGGGGGATATTTGAAAGTCCTTGACATAGTGCACTTGTTGCTTGACCTACAATTCAAGTATATATGTAATGATATGTTTACGAATCTATCAAGGTATATCTTGAAAAGATGGTGGGACATTTTACAATGGTCATAACTCATATTTAAAGTGCATTAAGGGTTGTCCAATTACTTGATATGGAAAATTATTCATTTCATCTCCTACCAAAGTAGAGATTTTCACTCTAGAAGTACCAAAGTTAAATATATATGTACATAAGTATATATGTAACAAAGTTAAATATATATCTTCCACATGAACTTATTATCATAATATAGTCTATGTCAAGCGAGGAGACACCGGAATGAGTTAAAACAAATACTTCAGGTATGAGCGATATTTGATTATATTTCACTAACCCATGCAAACAAGTTTGGTTAGTCTTGTAGATGCAGGGAATATAACACATCACATTTGTTGATCTTGTGACATTTATTTACGAGAGGAGACAACATTAGTTCAACTTAAAGAATTGCACTTACGAGAGCAGGGACTAAAATTCTGGAATGAAGATCATACATCAACGATTCAACTTAAAGATTTTCATGTCAAGTGATCAAGAATGCAAATCATTGACTACAAAAATTTGAGCAACTTTCTTAGAAGATCGACATCATCATTCAAATGATACATATTAAAATGAGGGGGAGTATTCGACACGTTGCGCTCTTTTTCCCTTCACTAAGTTTTGTCCTATCGGGTTTTCTTAGTAAGGTTTTTCATGAGGCAACACACCTGATCCAGAAGTATCAGAGGGAGAAAATACGCTTTGCACTCTTTTTTCCTTATCTGAGGTTTTATCCCATTGGGTTTTCCTGGTAAGGTTTTTAACGAGGCAACATCACCAAGCGTATTAAAGAATAATATACTATAGTAATCCATCATTTGGATAGTCAAGGGGGAGTGTTATAAATGTACATTTATTTGTGACTCTCCACATGCATAACCCCCATCTCCCCATTAGTTTGTATTAATGTATAAGCCCTATAAATAGTGGCATGTGTATTTCATCTTGATACATCAATAAGAATGAATCATTCTATTATCTATTCTCTCTAACATATATTCTAAGATCTACACATCTTGTATGTTAGTTGCTAGTAGGTCGTTGTTTTACAACATTCATGAACATATAATACACACATCGATTCCCACGGGCTGCATTTGAGGGACACAAGGCAATGATGGTGAGGCTTGTGGTCCAAGTGATGCAAGTTCGATCCTGAGCTGACTCGGTTTTCAGCCGGCTGTTACTCCAGCGAGGTAAAACTCGTGTGGAGGCAATACGGTTTCCGGGCAGACACCGAAGCCCCACCGTGCCAACGTGGACCCAATTCAGACAACATAGTCTGGGCGTGTGGAAAGGGTTAGGGCCTGCCGATTAGGCGGGTGTGATGAACTTCTACCACTTCCGCTTTGAAGAAAGTCACTGTTCAAAAAAAATTATGCTTATACCAGAGTAACGTATTAAAAAATTTTATATTCTTTACCGAATCATTAATTATGATGCATTTAATACAACCAATATGTATTAAATGCTACTTGAATGCATTAATTATGAAGCCTTTAAATTCCCAATGTAATTTTCACTATAAATTATCAGTACTAGGTCTATCTGAATGAAACACACCAATCAATAAATTTCTGATTCCAGTATTGTAAGGCATGTCAACTAAGAAGTTTTTTGTTGCAGTTTTCTTAATATTCGCAATCACTGGTAATTTATAAGTTTTAAAGACTTAGGTAGCGTTTGGTATGATGGAATGAAAGGGGGAATGGAATGGACCATTACAAGGTAATGAAAAATAATGTGTTTGGTTGGCTAAAGGAATGGAATCACCCATTCCACAAGGCATTCCATTCCCTCAAAACCATTCCATCCACCCCCCATGTTTTTTTTTCATTCCATCCCCATTCACCCTTTACTAACAAAAGCATAACCCACCACCACCACCCACCACCCACCACCACTATCGCCACCACCCACCGCCGCCGCCACCACCCACCACCGCCGTCACCACCCGCCGCCGCCACCACCCACCACCCTCGACACCACCCACCACCACCGCTACCAACCACTGCCACCACCCACCACCACCGTCACCACCCACCACCGCCGCCACTCACCACCGCCACCAACCACCACCACCGCCACCACCCACTACCTTCACCCTCCCACCACCGCCACCACCCACCACCGTCACCCACCCACCACCGCCGCCATACAAAACCACCCACCGCCGCCTACCACCGTCATCCACCCACCGCCACCTCCACCCCCTACCACCATCACTCACCACAACTTCCTTTACCCACCACTACCGCCGCCACCCATCATCGCCGTCTCCTCCACCCACCACCGCCACTACTACTCACCATTGTCACCCACCCACCATCACCGCCATCCACCTCCACCCATCGCCACCGTTTCCGCAACCCACCACCGTCGTCGCCACCACCTATCACCGCCGTCGCCATCCACCACCACGCTACTGTCACACACCACCACCTACCATCACCATCACCAACCGCCACCCACCACCACCGCCATCCACCACCGCCACTACTCACCATTGTCACCCACCCACCATTACGACCATCCACCTCCACCTTCCACCGTCGCCGCCACCGACCATAGCCGCCGCCGCCCACCACCGCCGCTACTGCCACATATCACCACACACCATCACCGCCAATGACCACCACCCACCACCGCCACTAACCATTGATTTTATTCATTCGTTTTTTCTTGTCTATCCAACAACACAAAGTAATGTTTTGTTTCATTCCCACATGACAACCAAACAAGACATGGAATGGTAATGATCCATTCCATTACCTTGTCCATTCCATTACCTCGTCCATTCCATTCCTCCATCCATTCCATTACCCCATACCAAACAGACCCTTATAAATCTATTCTATTTTAACTTGTAAGAGTATCAACTAACTTTATGAGAACTATACGTCTAATGATTTGTTTCTTATTGTTTGTTGGCTAATATATGTCTGATTCATTTAGGGAGTGTGATGACTATTGCTGAAGAATGTAAAAGAGTTGCGCACCACTTTAATCCGTGTGATGATGATACTTGCATGCATTACTGCCAAGTTGTTTTTTTTAGGAAACATGCTAAAGGCCTATGCACATCTGTAGACGAATGTACATGTACCTATCATTGTTAAGTACAATGGATTGAATACTCAGTGATTTTAATAAAGGATATATTATCATGATTAATAAAGACGATTTGAATGTTTGTGCAATCTTTTGTTTTTGTAAAGTAGTACATAATAATAATAATAACAATAACAACAACAACAACCACCACCACAACAACACCAATAATAATAAATAATAATGCTATGAATATTTTGTAAATATACGAGGCTGGAGTCCGATGAGTATTAGTTCGGTTTTTTGTGCTACTAGCAATCGCTATAATAACTGAAACAGACAGGCGATAAGATCATCATATGACGAAAAGGATATCGGCACATTTCTTATATCTATTGGAAACAATAAAAATAATGAATCAACATCAGTATAGCTGTATAAGAGTTCTATTCAATCATATTAAAAATCCACAAAAAAGGAGACAAGGCTATAATAGTTTTTAAGTTGCTCGACCCATGAAAACATATTGTTAATCTGACCATGAAATTAAGTCAAGTATTTAATTAGCAAATGAAGAAAAGAAAGAAAAAATAGAAATTCGAATAGAATCAAATTATATGTAAAAATTGATTATTCCTTGTTTATGTTTGTTTATTTATCGAACGAATGGATGTATGCGATATATTTTCATGTAACTGTTTGCGAACAATTCACTGAATGTTTAGTTCGCTTACAATTCTATTATTGGATATACACGTGTGTGTGATTTTGAATTTTATATTGAAAAACAATATACAACTTTTGTGGAAACGAGTTGTCATTGCTTTCTAGGTTACCTTGAAAACAATGGTCGGAAAGCAAATAAAAAGAATATACGAATACGATTTTGTTAAGGGGTATAATGATGAAACTAATAAAAGATGTGGGGTTGAATTGTAAGTAATGATGGAAATTAATTGATTCAATCCATTGAAACGATCATTTCTATTCAATTAAAAAATTTTTTGATTGGCGAATTTTCTATGTTGTGGTAGAGATCATCACAACCCCTTAGAAGGGGAGTCCCTTAGCCACTCTCCAATGGTCAGACTATGTTGTCTTAACCGGGCCCACGCTGACACGAGAGTGGCCGGCCCACAAGCGAGTCGAGGCTGCGCATAATGGGCACTAAGGCTTCCACCCGGAAAATTTTCCGATACATATAATAAACCAAAGCCATTTTAATGACATGTCATTCAAAGAGGGTATTCTCTCTATTAAGTGTGTCATGTGTCATCCTATGTGGCAAGACCTTTATTTTAAGAAAATAATAATTTAAAATTTAAAAACAAAATTAGATTTTTATCTCTAATGTTTTCTACCATAACTTTTAAACGTTAATATCTTTTACACACGGGATTTTTTAAAGAAAAAAATTACACCAAATTAACGAGCGTTTTATTATCTTTCTAACGGGTACCATAGTGCTATATAAAAAACCACTACAACAAAAATGGGTTTTTAGTACGCACAAAAGCGTCCTAAAATGTTATTTTATAGGACCTTTTATTTAATAGGACCAACGGTAAAAGCGTTTCATGTAAGGGGGTCGTAATAAGTCACGAAACTTAAAAAGCGTCCTAATATCTCAAATAAGATTATGAAACCAAGTTTATGGTCGCATAATATGTCCCAAAAAAAACTCCTAATAAAACATATTAGGACACTTTTACAAGGTTTTAACATGTGCTTACCTAGTTTTAATCTTTTAATACACATACAAGAGTCCTAAAAAAATTAATTTATAGGACCCTTATGATGTAACATTATAGGAGCATTAATACCAAAAAAGAGAATCATTTACATAAGTAGTAGACTTATTATTTTAGAAATTACTTTTGGGGGGTATTGGGGAAAAAAACCAAAAATGGTGATGTGTAGTTCTCAATTGGCGGCATCTAATAAATCAAACCTTGATGCCTCCAATTGATAAGTCTACATTGAAGCCGCCAATTGAGATGGCCATATTGAAGCCGCCAATTGAGATGTGCACATTGATGCCGCCAATTCATTTCTCACTTTCATTTCTTATATAAACCGAGCCTCTGCCCATTCTCTCCATCACATTCCACACCTAAACAAATACATTATAACCACAATAAAACCCCCATTTACAATACACTGTTTTCTGCGGGGATAAGCCATGCTGTGGCGTCCCTCTTTCTGGGGTCCAAGAAAGCTCGGTCTTTGGATCGGTGTTACATCCACATGAAACTACTTGGATCGATGTTACATCCACACGTGGTATAACACGTGTTGAATGCAACGTTGTCTTTGTAGTTTATAATATTTTGCCGTTGGTTGTCGGTGGTGCTCTCAATCTCCAGTCTACCAAACCCGGACATTCCAACGGCATAATTACGGGAGTCAACTTTCCAGACAAAGGCTGTAGGGCAAGGCCATCCGGTGTTGAAGAATCACATCATGTGATTAGCGACGTCGAAGACATCGGATGATGCGGTTCTTCACCGTGCTACTCTTGTATGGCAGCCTGGGTTGACCATTGGGTACCTGTAGATTTCGTACACATGTTCAACAGATTGATTGATGTTCCCCTGTTTGATTCAGATGGGTTCCCCTGGAATGTGAGAAACGGAAACCATTGGGTACCTGTAGATTTCGTACACATGTTCAACTGATTGATTTATGTTCCCCTGTTTGATTCAGATGGGTTCCCCTGGAATGTGAGAAACGGAAACTTAATGAACTCGGTAGATTGTATAGTTTGATTGAGTAGTTTAGAATTGGTGATCTCGGAAATAAATTGTCTTGTAACTCGGTAGGCTGTATAGTTTGATTGAGTAGTTTGGAAAAATAGTTGTTAAGTAAATTTGTATTATTTGTTTTAAATAAAGCTATCATTATTAACTTGCCCGTTTTCAATCGTTGGGTGGTGGTCCTTGATTCCCGTACCCATCATTATGCGGGGGATGGTAATGTAAATCACTAACATCGTTAAACATTAATATGAGAAACAACAATACATAATCAAGTTACATGACGAGAAGTTGCTTCACAACGGCATTTGTATAGCTCATCTGCCATGTGTCGTCGATAATTCACACAAGCATCTTCCACGTCGATTTCTAGCGACAACGACTTTTTTCTCACAAGCCTATCCATCATCATACAAACCAAGACACCAGCATTATCAACCTTTCCCTTGTCTTGGGGCACATCTAATTCAACTAAACCAACAGAAATTGGTGTTTTGTCCACGCGATTAGTCTTCAGCCAGTAACGAATACGTTTTAGAAACCATTCGAAAAAAAGCCTAATCATCTCCATATAGTGAGAAACTTCGCGTCGCCTTTCGTTTCTCCATCTCTTATCAGTCCAATACTGGGTAATTACCATGTTTCTTAGATCAATTAGGATAAGCAGCCAGTCTCCCACCCCCATCGATAAAGGAAGGTAAATGCGGTCAACTTCCCAGAATGGTGGGTAGGGTTCCATTCTTCCAGCCATGTCGAGGGCAACTGAAGAATTCGAGTCCTTCATTTCATCATAGAAGGCAGGGGGTAACACTGTCCAACGTAGCTGTGAAGCAGGATCTCTTAAAAGCTTTGCTTGTCTAAGTCGCATCAGTCTTACCGTCCACGCCTCAACGTGCTGAAATCATAATAATGCATAAGGTTCGTTATTGAGTTAAGCAAATCAATTTACTTTCAAGTTAAATTAACGTGAAAATTACCGTTGCGGATAGCGCCCTGTTGGGTTGGCACCCTAGAAGTGTACCCCAAAAATTTCTGTCTAGTTTGGCGGAAATGAAGCGAGTGTAGCAAAATGGGGCATCCCCGTTTATATAAAAGTCGACAACATCAGCAGACCAGTTGGTTCTGCACGGTTGGTTTTCTTGCGGGTTTTCTTTGGGCTTGTCTTGGTCGTTTTCGGCTGCTTTCACTTGTGGGTTACTTGAAGTCGAACCAGCCGTGAATGTTGTTGATGGCTTGCGTAAACGCCTCCAAATGTGCTCGGTCGATTTTACCGTTTTAGGAGCTGGTTGTGAACAGTAAAACCCTTCTTCATTGTTTTCCATTGTTATATATTTCAAATATGAGTGGGTAAGAGAGAAAGAAGCTGAGTGAGTGTTGTTTGTGAATCAGCTAGCTGCTTGCTTTTAAAGAGGTGAACCCTTGTAATGGTTTGGCGGCATCTACATGAAGCCTCGTAATGGTTTAGCGGCTTCTATACCTCGTAATGGTTTGGCGGCATAATAAAAAGTTGAAGCCGCTAAATGGTTAAGCGGCTTCTACATGAAGTGGAAAATGGCCCGCGCTGACGTTTTTGGCTGTCTATACAGTCTGGCAGGGCCTGGGAGTCAGGTAACCGGACCTTCGGACGCGTTGTCCTTGGCTAGTACACGGGTGTCGCACCATGTCCGGGCCGTTTTCGGGTCTCCGGGGCCTGATCCAGGCGGCCCGAAAACGGCCAGGAGGTCATTTTTCAAAAAACCCACAAAGTGGAAAATGGCCCGGGCTGACGTTTTTGGCTGTCTATACAGTCTGGCAGGGCCTGGCAGTCAGGTAACCGGACCTTCAGACGCGTTGTCCTTGGCTAGTACACGGGTGTCGCACCATGTCCGGGCCGTTTTCGGGTCTCCGGGGCCTGATCCAGGCGGCCCGAAAACGGCCAGGAGGTCATTTTTCAAAAAACCCACAAAGTGGAAAATGGCCCGGGCTGACGTTTTTGGCTGTCTATACAGTCTGGCAGGGCCTGGCAGTCAGGTAACCGGACCTTCAGACGCGTTGTCCTTGGCTAGTACACGGGTGTCGCACCATGTCCGAGCCGTTTTCGGGTCTCCGGGGCCTGATCCAGGCGGCCCGAAAACGGCCAGGAGGTCATTTTTCAAAAAACCCACAAAGTAGAAAATGGCCCGGGCTGACGTTTTTGGCTGTCTATACAGTCTGGCAGGGCCTGGCAGTCAGGTAACCGGACCTTCGGACGCGTTGTCCTTGGCTAGTACACGGGTGTCGCACCATGTCCGGGCCGTTTTCGGGTCTCCGGGGCCTGATCCAGGCGGCCCGAAAACGGCCAGGAGGTCATTTTTCAAAAAACCCACAATTCATAAATCCACAATACATAAACACATAATACATAAACACATAATACATACATCCTAATCCCAAAGAACTTATTTAAAGCTTACATAAACACATACTAAAATCCTAAATTACTTGGGAGTAGCCAGTGGTGATGGTGGTGATGGCCTGCTGGTGTAGCCTGCTGGTGGGGGGGTGGTTGTACCTTGGTTTTGGGGGATCTGTGTACTCTCTTGCATCCGGGGGGTGGGTGCTGACAACCTTAAACGGTCCAAATCCCGTAGAGCCGTGGCATAATCCACAACCCAGACCAACTCCTCTTCCGTTAACTCATCATCTGCTGGGGGAGTAGGATGACTTGTTTGAGTAGGAGCAGGAGGAGGAGTTATTTGAGTAAGAGCAGGAGGAGTTATTTGTGCAGTAGGAGGATTATAGAATGAAGGTTGTGCAGGAGTAGGAGGAGATGAAAATGATACTCTCCGTCCCCGACGAGAGTATCGCCGGACATTTGAAGATCCGTCACATTCGTGATAACCGCCACCCATAGTTTTTAAACCCGATGAACAGAGGAAATTGTGACTTACATTGAGACTTGATATGGTATTTATACTGGTTTGGCGGCATCATGAAAAGTTGATGCCTCAGAATGGTTTGGCGGCATCATGATGCCTCAGAATGGTTTGGCGGCATCATGATGCCTTAGAATGGTTTGGCGGCATCATGATGCCTCAGAATGGTTTGGCGGCATCATGATGCCTCAGAATGGTTTGGCGGCATCATACAAACTTGATTCCTATTTAAGGGATACTCATCCCAATCCATCAACACACCAAAATTTCTTCTTAAACTATCTCTATATCTCTATATCTCACAAACCCAATCCATCAAATGGCTACTTTCGTTCCATACCTGGTTAGATTATACTGGGGTGGTAAGTTTTCATACGTAAACGGGGTTGTTCAAGATGATAACTCGTTGGAATCATCGAGCTTTATTATGCGACAGAAGATGTCTTTTGAACAACTGGTTGAATGTGTATGTGCTCATGTTAATATCAACAAGGAAGCTGTTACTGTCAAACTCCTGCTCGGATACACTTATGCTGGGTACTCTCAAACCAGCCAAATTTTCAACAACGACGGGGTTGATATGATGGATTATTTAGCCGCTGAGAGACGTGGCGACTTTGTTGCGGAGATCTATGTTGAATGGCAACAAGACCCTCCGTTACAACAGCTTACTTTTACTAACCTGCTACGTGACGTGTCGAACGTAAATGTACCACCCTTTGGGTCTCAGCATGATTTCCCCCCAATGGAACATGATGCCGATAACGAAGTCAATGACGAGGCAGGATCCCCTATGACGGACGAAGAATGTTTACAAGAACCTCAATATGTTGGCGGTAATGACAACAATGACGGGTTTGATGAATCCAGAAGCGGAGACTCTAAAGACACGGAAGATAGTGATGACGAACAACCGGCATCAGAAGACTCTGAAGACTCCGCAAACGAGGCCGATCCTACTCAGGCGACGACCCAACAGACACCACCAAATGACAACCTGGCTCTCCAGTTAGGTCCACGTCAACACTACGATCCTCAAGATGATGTGGAGCTAACAGATTACATGGTTCAAGAATACGAAGAGGATGAGTTCGTGTTATGGAACCCAAAAGCAGGGGACAATATCCGGCTTGGTATGTATTTCAAATCAAAAGAAGAGGTAGACCGTGCGGTTAGACAGTGGAACATCCGTCGTGGACGGGAGATGTATGTCAAGTCAAGCAAACCGAAGGTATACACGGTCGTATGTTACACCAGACACCCAAAGTTTGTAAATCCTTTCTCTAGTGGCCGCAACTGTGAGTGGCGTTGCACGGCATCGATTCGGTCTGACTCACATTACTGGCGAATTACTGTATGGGCTACAAAACACAGCTGTTATTCTTCGGCCGTACGTAATAGCAACAGAAGTTTAAAGGCAAAGGATATTGCAAGACACATCTTACCGCAGATACGTACGGACATAAAGATTAAGGTAAAACATATCCAAACCCATGTCAAGCAGGCCCTGAATGTTGATGTTTCGTATTCCAAGGCGTGGCGAGCAAGAAGAAAGGCCATAGAAACTATCTATGGTGACTGGGACAGCAATTTCAAGGAGTTACCCACATACCTTATGCGGCTGCATTCGAGGAACCCAGGTACCGTTGTTTCGTTCTTTAATCATCCGAACGGGGATCCGAATTACCCCACGTTTAAATATATTTTTTGGGCGTACGCTCCTTGTATCCGTGCATTCCATCGATGCATGCCTGTCATATCGGTGGACGCGACTCATCTGAAAGGACCCTACCGGGGTAAGCTGATCCTTGCGGTAACAAAGAATGCAAACAACTACATCCTGCCTGTGGCGTATGCTGTCGTTGACGAAGAGACTGTACACAGCTGGTGTTGGTTTTTCCAAAACCTTTCTGAGTACGTTACCCTTGATAGCATGGGGCCTTTGTGTGTGATATCAGACAGACACAACGGCATAATTAATGCTATGGAAAACCTTCCACAGTGGAAGGAACCCAACGCCTACCATCGTTACTGTCTTCGTCACATCAGAAGCAATTTCAGCGGGAGGTTCCGAAACAAAACCCTACGGAAACTGTGTTGGTCAATTGGTAGCACATCTCAGAACGTAAAGTATCGCTGGGCTGTTAGCGAAATGAGGCTGAAAAATCAAGAGGCATGGGACTACCTTAACAACATTGATAAGACTAAGTGGACGGTTAGGTATGATAAAGAGCGTCGTCGGTGGGGTAACCTAACGACGAACATCTCGGAGTCCATGAACAACGTCTTGCGTGAAGCGCGACTACTGCCTATCACAGCTCTCATTGACTACACCTTTCGCAGAGACGTCGAACAATATGTTAAGCACACTCAAATTTCGAGCGTTTGCAACACACCTCTACCCCCTCGCATATGGAGCAGGTATGAGAGCCTTTTGGGAGTTGCTATGCAGCATGAAGTGACGATGTACGATGCGAATGCGTTAAGGTGCAATGTTCTTTCAAGGGTTGAGACAAATGACAGGGGCGGAAATGACTACACCGTTGAGTACAAAAAAAGGGTATGCTCGTGTGGAAAATGGCAAATGCAAAGATTTCCATGTTCACATGCAATTGCTGTTTGCAATTGGTTGGGTAAAAGCCATCACAGTATTACTAGTTGGAAATTCCACACAGACACGTACATTCAACAGTACAACAGTCATTTTTACACCTTGGGGCATAAGTCTGAATGGCCGGCGGCAGAGTGGAGAATTCAAGGGGACCCGTCGATGATTACTACACATCGAGGCAGAGTACGTCAGAGAAGAATGCAAAATGAGATGGATGTGAATTATGACGATCGCCCGAGGCGTCATGCATGCACTCGATGTGGAGAAACAGGCCATAACAGGAAGAGTTGTGGAAATGCAAGGCGTCAACGAAATCAGTGAATGACCCTACAGGGTTGTGTCAGTCCTATCATCACGGTCATCTTTTTTATGTTGTTTAGTTTTTTATTATCTGTATCGTCAATCACCTTTTGCTTTCATGGATGAGTAGGGTGACTCATCTCATCATGTTCTGTACTAGCTTTATTTAATAATGGCAGAATTATTATGGTACTGTTAATTTTAATACCACTACTATTATTATCAGAACTTTTCTAAAATAAAAGTAAATAAATACATGTAGTAATGATAGATTTATTTAAAACACATAATACAAATTTATTTAACAACTATTTTTCCAAACTAGTCAACCGAACAAACTATACAATCTACCGAGTTACAAGACAATCTATTTCCGAGATCACCAATTCCAATAGCTTGTGTGTAAGTTTTATTAGCTTAAATCTCTCTGATCCATGATATGAGAGGAATAATCCATCGAGAACTTGAGAAACAGAGAATAAGAGAAGAGATAATAACATATGAGCTACAATGACGTCGTGTTTTGGAAGCTAGAACATAACTTGCCCCGGCTTGAGATATGAGTTTAATTTTACGTAAAGACATCATTGTACATATACCTCCTTATCTAAAAGAAACCATGCCCGTAGTCTTTGAAGCCTAGTTCTTTTGGACACAGGTACAGTGAGATTGATAACTTCTCTATGGAAGTTGCTAGAATAGTTAAACAAAAGCTGAAATTGAACAGTTATTTGGAATGTTTCTGATCATTTCAGTTATGCCATCACTATTCCAGTCTCCCGAGATCACCAATCCCAATATTCTACCGCTGCTTCATTGAGTTTCTATTTTGCGCCTTCCATCTCCATTGCTTCAGTGACATCAACAATTGCTTTATTGAAGTCAAACCTGTAGCCGTGGGAACAGAAAGGCGTTCTTCCAGTCAGCGGTAAATAAGGACCGCATTCAGATTCAAACCCATCTGAATGCGGCAGGGGAAGCATATCAATATGTTGAACATTGGTACCAGATCTACAGGTACTTAATGATCAACCCAGGCTGCCACACCGAAGTAGCACGATGAAGAATCGCATCATCCGTTGTCGCCAACGTCGTTAATGACTGACCGTGATTCTTCAACATAGGATGGCCTTGTGCTACAGGCTTTGCCTGGAAGGTTGTCCCCCCTAAAGAGTCTGTTGCCATTAATAAAGGTGGTACACTGGAGATTGTGAGCACCACCGACAACCGACTTTATAATATTATAAACTACAAAGATAACGTTGCATTCTACACGTGTTATAACACGTGTGGATGTAACATCGATCCAAGTAGTTTCATGTGGATGTAACACCGATCCAAAGACCGAGCTTTCTTGGACCCCAGAAAGAGGGAAGCCACAGTATGGCTTATCCCCGCAGAAAACAGTTAAAACTCCATGTGAATGTAACATCGACCTAATATCAATAAAAAATCGTTCCCTCCAGAACAATTGGTATTTTCTTTGGTTTTCTACGATAGGTGGCATTTAAGTATGTGTGGTTTGAGTGTGTGGTTTGGATGTGGATGGAGAATGGTAATCTGGTGGGATTATATTTATATGAGGGATGCCTCATTATCAATTGGCGGCATCAAAGGGATGCCTCATTATCAATTGGCGGCATCATGTTTCAATTGGCGGCATCACCATTGATGCCTCACACTTGGTTGGCGGCATCAAGGATGTTAATTTTGGCGGCTTCAATGTAAACTTATCAATTGGCGGCATCAAGGTTTGATTTATTAGATGCCGCCAATTGAGAACTACACATCACCATTTTTGGTTTTTTTCCCCAATACCCCCCAAAAGTAATTTCTAAAATAATAAGTCTACTATTTATGTAAATGATTCCAAAAAAGAGGTCCTAATATCTCCAATAAGATTATGAAACCAATTTTATGGCCGCATAATATATCAATGAACAAACAATATAGCGTCCTAAGAAATACATATTCAGACACTTTTACAATGCTCTAACAAGTTAAATAGGACAAAATTTCAAAGTCCTAACAAGTCATATGATACAACGTTTTTTTAAACATTCACACACACAATTTTATGATATACTGTTTGCGAACAAATGGATGTATGCGATATATTTTCATGTAACTGTTTGCGAACAATTCACTGAATGTTTAGTTCGCTTACAATTCTATTATTGGATATACACGTGTGTGTGATTTTGAATTTTATATTGAAAAACAATATACAACTTTTGTGGAAACGAGTTGTCATTGCTTTCTAGGTTACCTTGAAAACAATGGTCGGAAAGCAAATAAAAAGAATATACGAATACGATTTTGTTAAGGGGTATAATGATGAAACTAATAAAAGATGTGGGGTTGAATTGTAAGTAATGATGGAAATTAATTGATTCAATCCATTGAAACGATCATTTCTATTCAATTAAAAAATTTTTTGATTGGCGAATTTTCTATGTTGTGGTAGAGATCATCACAACCCCTTAGAAGGGGAGTCCCTTAGCCACTCTCCAATGGTCAGACTATGTTGTCTTAACCGGGCCCACGCTGACACGAGAGTGGCCGGCCCACAAGCGAGTCGAGGCTGCGCATAATGGGCACTAAGGCTTCCACCCGGAAAATTTTCCGATACATATAATAAACCAAAGCCATTTTAATGACATGTCATTCAAAGAGGGTATTCTCTCTATTAAGTGTGTCATGTGTCATCCTATGTGGCAAGACCTTTATTTTAAGAAAATAATAATTTAAAATTTAAAAACAAAATTAGATTTTTATCTCTAATGTTTTCTACCATAACTTTTAAACGTTAATATCTTTTACACACGGGATTTTTTAAAGAAAAAAATTACACCAAATTAACGAGCGTTTTATTATCTTTCTAACGGGTACCATAGTGCTATATAAAAAACCACTACAACAAAAATGGGTTTTTAGTACGCACAAAAGCGTCCTAAAATGTTATTTTATAGGACCTTTTATTTAATAGGACCAACGGTAAAAGCGTTTCATGTAAGGGGGTCGTAATAAGTCACGAAACTTAAAAAGCGTCCTAATATCTCAAATAAGATTATGAAACCAAGTTTATGGTCGCATAATATGTCCCAAAAAAAACTCCTAATAAAACATATTAGGACACTTTTACAAGGTTTTAACATGTGCTTACCTAGTTTTAATCTTTTAATACACATACAAGAGTCCTAAAAAAATTAATTTATAGGACCCTTATGATGTAACATTATAGGAGCATTAATACCAAAAAAGAGGTCCTAATATCTCCAATAAGATTATGAAACCAATTTTATGGCCGCATAATATATTAATGAACAAACAATATAGCGTCCTAAGAAATACATATTCAGACACTTTTACAATGCTCTAACAAGTTAAATAGGACAAAATTTCAAAGTCCTAACAAGTCATATGATACAACGTTTTTTTAAACATTCACACACACAATTTTATGATATACTGTTTGCGAACAAATGGATGTATGCGATATATTTTCATGTAACTGTTTGCGAACAATTCACTGAATGTTTAGTTCGCTTACAATTCTATTATTGGATATACACGTGTGTGTGATTTTGAATTTTATATTGAAAAACAATATACAACTTTTGTGGAAACGAGTTGTCATTGCTTTCTAGGTTACCTTGAAAACAATGGTCGGAAAGCAAATAAAAAGAATATACGAATACGATTTTGTTAAGGGGTATAATGATGAAACTAATAAAAGATGTGGGGTTGAATTGTAAGTAATGATGGAAATTAATTGATTCAATCCATTGAAACGATCATTTCTATTCAATTAAAATTTTTTTTGATGGGCAAATTTTCTATGTTGTGGTAGAGATCATCACAACCCCTTAGAAGGGGAGTCCTTTAGCCACTCTCCAATGGTCAGACTATGTTGTCTTAACCGGGCCCACGCTGACACGAGAGTGGCCGGCCCACAAGCGAGTCGAGGCTGCGCATAATGGGCACTAAGGCTTCCACCCGGAAAATTTTCCGATACATATAATAAACCAAAGCCATTTTAATGACATGTCATTCAAAGAGGGTATTCTCTCTATTAAGTGTGTCATGTGTCATCCTATGTGGCAAGACCTTTATTTTAAGAAAATAATAATTTAAAATTTAAAAACAAAATTAGATTTTTATCTCTAATGTTTTCTACCATAACTTTTAAACGTTAATATCTTTTACACACGGGATTTTTTAAAGAAAAAAATTACACCAAATTAACGAGCGTTTTATTATCTTTCTAACGGGTACCATAGTGCTATATAAAAAACGGGGAAAAAAAAACAACTATTTTTTTGTGTGGTTAGTTTTAATATTAGAGTTATACATTGTTTAAGGTTATGCACTAACATTGGAGATACATTATTAATTATTTTAGGTTAAGGGCTATCCGAAGCTTTCCTGCATGTTACTGTAAAACGCATCAGTCTATTTCAGGTGTAAAATTGATATTTCAAATTAAATTTCTCAATCTGGGACGCTCCCGGGATATAATCTAGTACACAATAATTGAATGGCCACGTCTATCATTTCTACTCAATGTAAGGTATCTTAATCACAATCTACTTCTACTAAGAGGGTGTTTGAGATTGAGTTTGGAAATGACTTATTGGCTTTTTCAAAAAGCCAATAAGTTAAAAAGGTGTTTGGCATTATTAAAAGTGCTTCTCGTTTTGGCTTTTTGTAAAGGGTTAAAAAGCTGTTTTTTAAAAACCATAAAAACCTGGCTTTTCAAATAGCTTTTGGCTTTTCAAACATAAAATTACTAGTCTACCCCTCCCTTTACCCAATAATTACTCAAAAAATATAAGATTAAATCAATTTTCGTTCACGACATCACCACCGTCTTCCTTCGTCACTGTAACTAGTAATCTTAATTTCGTTCGTTTATCGAAGTTTGATATTTTGGGTTCCATTTCCGGCAAATTAAACCAATGTGGAGAAGAAGATAAAACTAAACATTAGGATATAGTTGAACTTTTACTAAATTACCATTACCGATCATTTTGAAACTCTAAATAAACTAGTATTATTATAAGATCAGGTTATTTATATATTTTTATTATATTAAATTAAATGTGTCCACAAATTATAAACTATGACGAGAATTAATAATCTTTATATTTTTACGTGTTTCAATGTAAATGTAAGTTACATATAAAGAAAACCATTGTTATAGGATTTATTATAAAGAAATATTTACAGTAATATTATTATTGTCTAATAAAAAAATTATAAATTTGTAAAAAAAAATTATATTTTTGTCTTTTTTAAATAATATTTTTGTCCAAAAAATTGTTAATTATATAAAATATCTTATGTAAAGTTAATAAATGGTTTTACATATATCATAATGTCCTTTTTAGTCATTTTACAATAATAAGCTAAGCCAAACATTTTTTGAAAAACAACTTATTAACTTATTCACTTTTCTCACCACAAAACCTAATCCAAACACTTTTTTGAAAACTCCTTTTAAAAAAGTCATAAGTCAATAAGCACTTTTAACAAAAAACACTTTTGAAGTTAAATAAGCAATCCCAAACACCCTCTAATAAAAGAGTAGCTCGGGTGCCACATGGCCCTTTACTAGAGCATCCACCTAAGCGCCACCTAGGCTCTAACTAAGATTCCACATGTCATTCATACAATTGCCATCCTTTCAAACACGCGCACGACCCAAACCCGAATGTTATAACCCACCCAACTAAACCCTGCTTCCTGACTTTCATTTTCACAATTCTGAATCTCTATGTTTTCTTCATACACATCGCCGTCCAGCCCCTTCTAACCCTAAGTCTGGCGCAACTACGGGTTCGACGCATCAAGGTTCAAACTGATTTTTGTATAATTAAGGTACAACTTTTATCATGTTTGATTCTATCCTTCTATTTTTTATTTTGTTTTGCACATAATGTCTTCGTCTTTTGAAGTTTGAAATAAACCCTAATTTGTATGTTTAAAATCTTTTGTATTATGTTTTGCTAAAAATTGTTCTCCTTTTTTGAACTATGTAGTAAACCCAAAGTTTGTATTCTTAATATCATCAGATTTGGATATCATATCTCTACACTAGAATCTTTGATTTGTTAATATAGTTATTCTTTATAGGATAAATATATAATCTTTACTCACCATATTTGAATCTCGGATCTATATAATTGGCTTGCAATACAAATCTGAGTTTGGTAACAAAATAGCAGCGATGATGAGGGTTTCTCGATTTTAAAATTTTGTTGATTGAATTTGATGATTCAGATTGTAATACAACTATACAAGCTCTCTACTTTAGTTCAAATTGATTAATTAGAATCTATTCAAGGGGAAAGTAAAGGGACATGGATGATGTTAAATGGGGAAATAATACCTCAGCAAAGCTTATCATCAATCTCATAAGTTATATGGAGAGGTAGTTGTTTAGTTAATACTGATTTAATTTTCAGATTTTTTAGGCATAGACTGATACTTATGAAATTTGTTATTGATTTTCATGACCGCACTATTTTAATTGGAACTTATTGTCATGACCCCCTTGCCCATTGTTGAGCTAAACCATCCAACTATTTCATCCAAATCTTGTTAGTCCACAGGGACTAAAATGACAAAAAAAATGAAACCACAAGGACTAAATTGACAAAAAAAAAGATTTGGATGAAAGTGGCAATTTTTGACAAACCTCAGTGACTAAATTGGCAATTAACTCTAATAATATTCATTAATCATATATTGGCAAGTCATTAATTATGTTGTCATATTAGATATTTTATTATGTCATATTCGATATTTTAACTCGGGACGCTCCCGGGATAGAAACTAGTTTCTATTCAATTTAAATGCACGGAACCGAATACACAATAATTGAATGGCCACGTCTATCATTTCTACTCAATGTAAGGTATCTTAATCACAATCTACTTCTACTAAGAGGGTGTTTGGGATTGAGTTTGGAAATGACTTATTGACTTATTGGCTTTTTTAAAAAGCCAATAAGTTAAAAAGGTGTTTGGCATTATTAAAAGTGCTTCTCGTTTTGGCTTTTTGTAAAGGGTTAAAAAGCTGTTTTTTAAAAGCCATAAAAACCTGGCTTTTCAAATAGCTTTTGGCTTTTCAAACATAAAATTACTAGTCTACCCCTCCCTTTACCCAATAATTACTCAAAAAATATAAGATTAAATCAATTTTCGTTCACGACATCACCACCGTCTTCCTTCGTCACTGTAACTAGTAATCTTAATTTCGTTCGTTTATCGAAGTTTGATATTTTGGGTTCCATTTCCGGCAAATTAAACCAATGTGGAGAAGAAGATAAAACTAAACATTAGGATATAGTTGAACTTTTACTAAATTACCATTACCGATCATTTTGAAACTCTAAATAAACTAGTATTATTATAAGATCAGGTTATTTATATATTTTTATTATATTAAATTAAATGTGTCCACAAATTATAAACTATGACGAGAATTAATAATCTTTATATTTTTACGTGTTTCAATGTAAATGTAAGTTACATATAAAGAAAACCATTGTTATAGGATTTATTATAAAGAAATATTTACAGTAATATTATTATTGTCTAATAAAAAAATTATAAATTTGTAAAAAAAAATTATATTTTTGTCTTTTTTAAATAATATTTTTGTCCAAAAAATTGTTAATTATATAAAATATCTTATGTAAAGTTAATAAATGGTTTTACATATATCATAATGTCCTTTTTAGTCATTTTACAATAATAAGCTAAGCCAAACATTTTTTGAAAAACAACTTATTAACTTATTCACTTTTCTCACCACAAAAGCTAATCCAAACACTTTTTTGAAAACTCCTTTTAAAAAAGTCATAAGTCAATAAGCACTTTTAACAAAAAACACTTTTGAAGTTAAATAAGCAATCCCAAACACCCTCTAATAAAATAGTAGCTCGGGTGCCACATGGCCCTTTACTAGAGCATCCACCTAAGCGCCACCTAGGCTCTAACTAAGATTCCACATGTCATTCATACAATTGCCATCCTTTCAAACACGCGCACGACCCAAACCCGAATGTTATAACCCACCCAACAAAACCCTGCTTCCTGACTTTCATTTTCACAATTCTGAATCTCTATGTTTTCTTCATACACATCGCCGTCCAGCCCCTTCTAACCCTAAGTCTGGCGCAACTACGGGTTCGACGCATCAAGGTTCAAACTGATTTTTGTATAATTAAGGTACAACTTTTATCATGTTTGATTCTATCCTTCTATTTTTTATTTTGTTTTGCACATAATGTCTTCGTCTTTTGAAGTTTGAAATAAACCCTAATTTGTATGTTTAAAATCTTTTGTATTATGTTTTGCTAAAAATTGTTCTCCTTTTTTGAACTATGAAGTAAACCCAAAGTTTGCATTCTTAATATCATCAGATTTGGATCTCATATCTCTACACTAGAATCTTTGATTTGTTAATATAGTTATTCTTTATAGGATAAATATATAATCTTTACTCACCATATTTGAATCTCGGATCTATATAATTGGCTTGCAATACAAATCTGAGTTTGGTAACAAAATAGCAGCGATGATGAGGGTTTCTCGATTTTAAAAGTTTGTTGATTGAATTTGATGATTCAGATTGTAATACAACTATACAAGCTCTCTACTTTAGTTCAAATTGATTAATTAGAATCTATTCAAGGAGAAAGTAAAGGGACATGGATGATGTTAAATGGGGAACTGATACCTCAGCAAAGCTTATCATCAATCTCATAAGTTATATGGAGAGGTAGTTGTTTAGTTAATACTGATTTAATTTTCAGATTTTTTTTAGGCATATACTAATACTTATGAAATTTGTTATTGATTTTCATGACAACACTATTTTAATTGGAACTTATTGTCATGACCCCCTTGCCCATTGTTGAGCTAAACCATCCAACTATTTCAATGACATTTGGTGTGAATGACATGTGAGGTTTATCTTTTCTTCTTGCAGTTCCTTCTTTTTTTTAAAAAAAAATTATTCAGTTATTTCAATGCCTACTAAGAAGAGTTCAAATTTTATTTATTGTTTTCTATTTAGTTTAGAATTTGTGTTCAACCCCCTAAAGGGTGCGTAGGTGTATATAGTACTATAGTAGAAAAAGCACATAAACCTTTCAATCATGGTGTTTTATATGAATTAAGTTTGACATTTCATCCATTCCATAAATGGTGAGTTGTTTAAACTTAAAATTTACAGTAATAACACTTCATTTGGGGGTAGTACATGATTTGGTACTTACCCGAAAATTACGACTTGATTAAAGTTTTGTGCCTTGAGTTTATATTTTCCTTTCACGCAATAGGTGGTGAGGTTTATGTGATTATCTAGAGTTATCTAAACACTAATTTATTAATGTAGCACAAAGGTATTGATATATATAGTTATAAAATAGCACTTCAGAAATTACAAAACCTGGTGCAAGTTCTTTGAAAGAACGCACATCTTAAGGTGGTTTGTATCACCCAGACACTTCTCATTTTACCTTTTTTGGTGGTTGATACATTGGGCATGAAGTTTTTTCTATTTATGTTCTATAGGAATATAGGATAACTAAATTGATTCTTTGATGGTTGCCTCAATATAATGCAGACACTACTAGAAAAAAGCCCTTTCTTGACACGCAATGCGTGTCAAGAAAAGGGTCTGATGACAAGAAAAAAAAACGTCAAGGATGGCGGTGTCATAAATTTAAAATGACATATTTTCGCGTGTCATCTGTTTATGACACACATTTATGACAACATTTATTGACACACGTTATGACACTTTTTAATGACCCATTTTTATGACAGTTTTGTTGACACCTTTTTGACACATATTATGACATAAATTTATGACATTCTTTTGCGTGTCATAATTTATTAATCTAAAAAAAAATTCCTATAAAATTACATATTTACCCTCCTGGATTTATAGCTATTTTATTATATGCAAAATAATAACAAAAACATCATTTCATTGTATAATTCGAGACGTTTAACGTTTACAAAAATATTGTATCGACATTGCCTTCAAATTAAACAGACAAGTTTGGATCATTTGAAAATAAATGTTGCGGCGTAGCCTGCCCATTCTTCGCGAAGGGCATCCATGTCTTCATCCCCGTAATGATCCGCTCCTCCCCCAACCTGAGACAACAATAAAATTAATACATTAATCGAGACCGGCCAATTATTTTACATAAATCATAACGCATCGCTGCGTTTATTTTGCCATAACTTACATCGCCGATTATTTCGACTCCGCCTTGCGCTACCTCTTTCATGAATTTCATGATGTAAAAACCACATTCCGCGATTCCCGGCTGGCATGGACACTACACATTAAAAAAAATAAGAAAAATACTAAACCTAAATCTAAATATAGTTGAACAGTGAACATTTTTGGCCATAAATGTGCTGCATATTCACATATTCAATAATGGCCATAAATAAATATAGCTGACCAATGTGCTGCATATTCAAGTAACTATTTGAGGCCTAGTATTAGAAAATTTACTAATATGGTACATGATTGATTAAGAATGGTATATGCGATAATAGAAAATCAAGCACAAGCATGAAGGTAGTTTTCATGCTTTGTTTAAAAGAATAAAAAAAATGTGTGGATTAAACTAATACTACTCAGAAAACAACCAAAGGAGACCACGCCAATTTTCTATTCATTTAACTAGTGGGATTCGAGGCGCGCGTTGCGCGCCTTTTAATCTTGGTGTACTCTAAACATTAGCAAGCCGAGATTAACAGTCTTCATAACAGGACTCAAACACAAAAACAACCAAAAAAGGGTTCTAATAAATATTCGCTACCCTCGCTTCATCGGGATTCAACAACCGTTGGGTGGCACCTGATTCATATATCGTCTTTTTAGAAAAAATTGCCTAAAATGTAACTGTTGACACACAAAAAAAAACCTTAGAACATTACTAATCATATTATTATAATCTGTATGTAGCTAGGTAATGAAATTTTAAACCAGCAATCAAAAAGGGACACCCAAACTACGAACCTTGTATTTGGTGAAACCCATATTGAAAGACGAATTAGCAAACCAAGAGCTGCACCACAAACAGTAAACAAAGAAATAGAGTAAAGTATCTGGAGAAAGAAGTCTAAATAAAGAAAACCATATGCCCGATGAAGTTTATTTTCAAAGAGTGGTAGAAATATCTAAACCAGTATACAATATGTATATAAGCTAACTACACAAAGCATGATCAAAGACAAATATTATACTAATCAAGTACGCGGACTTGTTTCTCTTCTTCCTACACAATGGTTTGTGTCGCTTGCGTTACAATGTTTATAAAAAAGTTTACGGCTTCACGGGTAGATGACGAACCCGACGAAGATGAAGATGACATTTTTTGAGTTTTTAAGAGAGTTTCGGAAACATTGCAAGCATCTGAATAAATTTTATGCGACCATTGATCCGTCTAACATGTTTTGTTATTAGCTAAGAATATTGAACTTGAACTGTTACCAATAAAATACTACCCAAAATGACCCATTCCAATATAAATGGGTTCCACCTCTGGCATATATATGATAACAGGTACAGAGTAATGTGGTGCTATGCCTCATGAAAAGGATATTTCCAAATGTGGCAATGCTTGTTAGATGAGTATCGATTTTGAGTATTTTCAACATGATTAAGATCTAGATAAGTAGAGAGATAGATATAAGTACGATCAGCATCACAAAGTTGACATGAAAACTAAAAGCAACACTACAATTTTAGGTAACTTACACAAAGGACTTGGCAGCATCAATTATTTCACCAATATACACATCATTTGGGAAAATCTGAAGAAAAAATGAGAGAGTATTATAAGTTGGAACCATAAAATGGTATATAATATTAGCAATGAAACATTCTATAAAAACACCATTTCACTTATTAAATACACAGGCAATAATACCTCAGCATTCTTTAGTTCCAATGTGCCATCCAAAAGTTCTATGGCCAATTCATTATTCTGCTCAGCCATGTTTATTTCAGGAACATATGTTCTTAAAGACAAACTAATCCGGTTTCCATCATATTCGATGACTAAGTCCAGTCAGCGTGCCCTTAATCTTTAGAAAACCTTCAAATCTGCATGTTGTAGAGTAAGAGAAAATAAGTAACAGCAGTCGAAGAAAAGTCATAACTGCTTGTAACTCCAAGTATCCTCGCAATACTTTTTTAAAGTGTAGTCAAGGTTTTCCAAGGACTCTAGCATTCCCTTTTTCTTCTCAAGTTGGCTATTGAGCTCTGAAATCTTTATAGAAAAAAAAAACATTAAATAAGTTAATCAGCAATTAAAAAGAGGAGCATAAACACTACAAGGTACATTTAACAGATCTTATCATGGTTATATTGCATGCCAAGCAGCCACATTGTCTAACCTTAAACTTAGGAAATCGGCTTAAGATGCTCATTGAATATAGGAAATCGATGGCAGTGGATCTTACCATAAGCGATTGAGGTGACATGGCAGCGTCTACTGATCGTTGCTCTGGTTTTGTTCCCAGTTCGATTCCTTTTCGGTTATGCCATGTCACCTCTAGTTATACATTAAACACATAATAAAGTAATTCTTAGATTAAAACTCCTAGTTTAACACATAATACCCTACTTAGGGGAGAAAGTAATTACCTTCACACGTTTCCTCTGTTGTCTGATTTCTCTTTTGGAACCTGATGAAAAACGAGTATCAACCACAAACTCACTGATTAAAAGAATATAAGCTTTTCTACCATTAAACTAATCTCAACAGCACTAAACAACACCAAGAATAGAAATATCACTACATTAAATCAAACAAAAACACACTCCTAAACTGTAACAATATTTAATCAGTATTATTATGTATTGGTACACATGGAAGATGAAACATTAAATGACACAAACCTTCTGTTCTTCACTTCACTTGTTTTAATTACCACTAATTGGCACACATCATCCTAAATCAATAAAAGAAGCATAAAAAACAAAATAAGAAGTAAATTATTGCCAATGATCTGTGGGGCAATTGGTCACACAGTGAGGTGGGAGGGTTTTCTTCTCGGAGTTCCCGCCCGGTTGAGGTCGCGAGTTCGATTCCTGGCTGCCCCGGGTTTACCCTGGCCAGGCCCCGTTGTGGAAAGTCGGTTGAAGCGCTTTGGCGCCGTCTCGAACTCGGGCCGCGTCTCACCCAGATGTGTCATAGACCACTGGGACGCCGATCCAAAAAAAAAAAGAACAGTAAATTATTGAATTTATGAAGTTTTGTACCAAAACATTAAGATGCAGAAATGAAATACCAATTGTGGTGCAAGCTTAAAGGGGCTAGAAGTACCTGTGTGTTGCCGTATATCATATTTCCATCAAACTTGTTGCATAGATATTGCACTCCACTCATTGGAAACCTAGAGGAAACACAACGTAAGACATGAAATCAGAAATTATTAGACTAAAATCTATTATTTAAAAAAAAGGACTACAAAAACGTATACCTATTTGCTTGAGAAGACACAAGTTGTTTGACAAAGGCCTCTAGGAAGCTCTCGAACCTTTTATGTACCAACTCAATTGACCAGATCTACATACAAATACTGGTCATAATCAACATTAAGAAGTTATTTATCATACAAAACAAATAATCCTTTTGAGAGTGGATAACACTATAATATTATTAGGTAAAGATAAACTACAACTAATCAGAGTTGAGAAAGAAGCATACCTGAGTTAGAGAGACAGAAATGGTGAACTGAGGAGCTATGAAACCTTCTGAACAGTTAGGGCTTCATCTGAACAGTTAGGGCTTCCTCTTTCGCTAACAATCGAGGACCAGACGTTAGGGCTTCTTCTGAACAGTTAGGGCTTCGTCTGAACAGTTAGGGCTTCCTCTTTCGCTAACAATCAAGGAACAGTTAGGGCTTCCTCTTCCTCTTTCGCTAACCTTCTGAACACTTACATTCTAAGTTAGGGTTTCGATCAAATGAAGGATTGAATGGTGGAGCGAAGAAATTCAGGAGGGAAGGTTTCGAAGAAATTCAGGACTGAAATCTTGACAGAGTGAGAGAGAGAGAGGTTTTGATTTGAGAGGAAGGTTTATGGAAAAACGCGTGGGTATTGAATTCTTTTGAGATTTTAGGCGACACAAATTATGACATGCGATTTAAAACCTGTCATGTTTTTTATTTTATGACGGTAAATTATTGACACGCGTAAAAAAACGTCAAGAAATGATCATTTTTTTCCAAATATGACATTTTTTTTATGACATGCACTTTTGCATGTCATAAAATGTGGTATGTCATAAAAAAACTGTCAATGAAGGCCTTTTTTCTAGTAGTGAGAAGGGAAACAAAGGAAACTAATCTTCATGGGCCTTTATCTTTTTATATGGGGTGAGTGCATACTATTATATTTTGAATTGGTTGTTTACACAGATCTTATGTGTTTAGCATTTGCTATTAATGAAATCAAAAGACCTATAGCCATAATGATTTGCATAATAACAATTTTGGTTCGCCTTTGTCGTTCAAAACGTATAGAAAGTTCAAATCTCAAATCTTTTTGAGTTCCTCCCCTTGTGTTCTTGTGTCAGGCAAATTTGGGTGTTTTGATAATATGGAACGATTAGTGTTCGGCCAAAAATATTATTGTTAAAAAATATACCCATTTCAATTTTGTTGTTAATTACTGAAATGCTATGTTACTCTTCATGTAAATGAGCACACGTATTGAAATTAATGGGGGTCGAAGAATAATAGATGTCAACCATTATCATCCAATCATTAAGGACTTAAATGTATGTAGTTTCCTGTGTTATTTAAAAAATGGTAGTTTTGAATCAAGTTTTATATAATATTCGTGACACCCATTTTGCTCGCTCTACTTATAAAACATAATTTTCGTGCATGGAGAATTGCAGGGTCTAAACATGGAAGAAACTGCTGATAAATCTGGGAAAGAACAAGTGTATGAGTGGCCGCATAGTTATGATATACCACCACCAAATGGGGAGAGTTTGCAAATGTGCGCTGAAAGGGTTGTTGCCTACTTTAAAAAGCATGTAAGTATAGTCATTCAGTATGTTTATTTATTTGCTTATAATCTCTTGTAATGAAAATGGAACACACATGCATGCAAGATTATAGTTGCAAAAACAAGAAAACAAGCACATAATGACAAAATAGGCCGGTCAGGTAGGTTGGATAACGAGTTCAGGTCCAAACTGGCAACCTCTTTACGGGTTGGGTTGCATATCTCGAAACTATTTTTATTATAACCAATCAGCGTGTCCATATCCATATGTTCACATATATCATAATATTTTTACAATAATGGGATTTTTTAATAAAACTAGGTTTGAAACCCGCACGCTTTGCGGCGCGTAGACAGGCTTCATATCATAATTACCCGAAGAAACACTGGTTAAACACTTTAATATACGAGTAATGTAAAGAGATATTTTATTAATATACGATTACACAAGACCCGAATATAAGTGATACAAGTATTTCGACAATAATCCTTGTTGAACACCTCAATATACGTTTATGAAATGTTTCAATTTGTACAAAGCATGAGTGGTAATGGTACAAAAATGATGCGGGTCATGGTTATTAAGATTCGTCAACATTCAAAAGGTGAACATGGTTTGTTCACTTGTTAACCTGTCAAAGCTCGTCTGAATGGCTAAAGCTAAGGTTTTCTTTAGTGTAGTTCTACCATAATTTCCATTATTGAAAGTTGAATACAATGAGAACTATGGAAAAACCACATAACCTGCCTCGTACCTTTAGTCAAACTCTATGTCAAGCAATGGTTTGACATTTCTAAAAGTAATAAGACGGTTTGCCTTATAGCTCACAAAATAAAATAAAATAAATGCCTTAGAAAATGAAAATGCATCATAAATGTCATGATTCTTAGATAGATGGTGTGAATAATGAGCAAAATACCGGTATCGTACTGAATTGGTATCAATACGAAAAACGTTAAAAAGTTGACACCAAAAACAATTTAATACGGGACCTTTTACTAATTATCTACTTTTTATCTATGTTTTTCGTTAGGCTATATATCACTAAATGCATTAATGAATGAGGCATTATCTAGGGTTTATTTAGGTAATGTATTTAGGTATTTAGGAATCATACATCTCATATTAGGAAGTATATACTCTGGCTCTCATCACACACTAATATCAGGCTGCCACATATCCTAAAATGTGATGTCACATCTTCAAAATATGATGTCACATGGTGTATGAAATCTAAACCCCTTTATTTACGGACGATTTTCCGTAAATGATTCATTTAAGCGTATAAATAGTTTTAAGATTTTTTGTATTGTTATTTTTTGAAAGTTATTTTAGTAAAATAGTCTATTAAAATAAGTAATAGTGAACTACATATCCTAGTTTTTATTGAAAGGTGCAATAGACCTCTTTTGTCAGATGATCACGTGAAGACTGATGGGAGTTGAACATTTCAAAGTTCAACTTTGTTAGACCATGCGTAGTGGGGCTTTATAAATATAAAGCCCCTGAATGTGATTGGTCCACGTGGCTGCTGAGTCAGCGTGGAGAGAGAAACTGAAAAAAGGTGTAGTGGTGGGGCTTTATTTATAAAGCCCCTATTAATATTTTATTATATCTTTTAAATTAAAATAATAATAAAATAATATTATAGAGAGAGAGGGTATGAGGTGTCAACCTCTTATTGGTGGGATTTTTAGGGGCCGGGCGTTAGTTTTATAGCGCCAAAAGCAATTTTTGTAAAATGGAGCCCCCCCGTAGCGGTGTGGGGGGCGCCATTTTTGAAAATAAAGCCCCAATGGAGCCCCACTACGGGTGGTCTTACTCTTTTCTCTGTCTGCTTTAACCAGAAAATACCCACTCCTCCACCATCACAACAACCTCCACCTCGCCATTGTCACTACTCTCTCACCTTCTCCTACACTCTCTAGAGCCTGTCATTCTTAACTTCTTCGGACATCAACTGATCTAAACATATCGTCTTCTCTGGCGGCTGTGGGTGGTGATTTTTTGTGATTGCGGAAGAGATTATGGTGGCAATCAGTTTTGATGGTGACGCAGTCGGTGAAGAATGCCGCCGGAAACGACTACTATCGTTTCTCTCCCCGAACCCCTTTTCTCTTGTGCATCTCTATGTTGTACACTGTGCTCACTTGGTTGTACGCAACGGAGACGGTGATTTCTTTTCCCCGAATTCCTTTTACTACTATCGTCTCTCTCCCCAGAGATGGTGCATCTCTATGTTGTACCCTGTGCTCCCTACTATCGTCTCTCTCCCCGAATTCCTTTTCCTCTCCGCTTTGATCGGTTTGTCTTCTTTACCCATTTCTCTTTCTCTCCCGGCCCTGATCGTGGTGATGGTGACGGTATGCTATAGCCGGCGGTGACGATGAGGGGGGACGGCATGCTAAAGCGGTTGGTGATGCTGAGGGTTGATGGTGTGTTTGTGTGACGGTGGTGATGGTTGCTCTGATTGGAGGGTTTAGATAAACTGGCTCATTTTAGCATGAAGGCTGGCTCATTTTAGCAGGACGGCTGGCTCATTTTAGCACACAATGACTATTCAAATCACTCCGCTATAAATATATTGTAACTAGTGGTAATCGAGGCGGCGCGTTGCGCCTAGGTTAAACCGGCATCTAGTTCTGTGTATGTAACGCACAACAGTGGAAGGACGACACAATTTCTTTTAGTATTACAACAGCCTTGCTTTTAATTTTCCAGTGTTTGTTACTGGTGTATAAGTTGCAACAATATTGGTTTTCGGATCTGATGTGGCGAACCAATAATTAACGAAGTTGAATAGTACTTTGCCGGCCTTGAATAGTTACTTGACAGAGTTGGATAGTAGTTGACGGAGTTGAGTTGAGTAGTAACATGATAGAATTGAGTCCCTAACGGAGTTGAGTAAAGAAAATTAAAAAAGACATAGTTAAATAGTAACTTAAAGATGGTAAAAAAGGAGTTGCGGGAAAAAATAAATTAAAAGAACAGAGTAAATAGTAACTTGACAGAGTTCAATAGTAACGTCGTTAAGCTAACGGAGTTGAATAGTAGCCTAATTAACGGAGTTGAGTAGTAACCTAACAGCGTTGAGCGGAGTTGAATAGTAACTTGGCGGCCTTGAATAGTAAATTGACGGACTTGGATAGTAGTTGCCGGAGTTGAGTTGAGTTGAGTTGTACCATGACGGAATTGAGTAGTAGCCTAACGGAGTTGAGTAAAGAAATTAAAAAAAAAAAAGCTAAATAGTAACTTAACAGAGGAAAAAAATGGGTTGCGGAAAAAAATTAAAAAAAAAACAGAGTAAATAGTAACTTGACGGAGTTAAATACTTAACGTAGTTGAATAGTAACTCCGTTAAGCTAACGGAGTTGAGTAGTAACCTAACGGCGTTAAGTGGAGTTGAATAGTAACTTGACGGCCTTGAACAGTAACTTTACGGAAATGGGTAGTAGTTGACGGAGTTGAGTTGAGTAGTAACATGACGGAATTGAGTAGTAGCCTAACAGAGTTAAGTGAAGAAAATTAAAAAAATATAGTTAAATAGTAACTTAACGGAGGAAAAAAAACGAATTTAGGAAAAAAAAAATTAAAAAAGCAGAGTAAATAGTAACTTGACGGAGTTGAATAGTAACCTAACGGATTTAAATAGTAACTCCGTTAAGCTAAATAGCAACTTAACTGAGTTAAATAGTAACTTAACGGAGTTGAATAGTAACTCCGTTAATACTATTCATGAAAGTTTTAAAACTAATGTATATATAATATAATGATTTTGGACGTCTTATGCCTTTAATATAGTGGACGAATTTCCATTGATCGGAAAGATTCAGTAAGAATCACAACATAGTCACTTCAACTAATAGAGTTTACATTAAGCATTCAATTATTTTTTGGAGTTAAGATCGGCGAAATTTTGGTTTAAAAAAGCACGAGGCGTTCCGAGGTGTTTTGGGTCCAAAATCCGAAGCGCGGGGCTTAAAGCGCGAGGCGGGAGCTTCACGTATAGTATTAAAAAAATTATAAAAAAATATTTATATATGTCAATATGACATTTTCTACATGTTAATCAATCAAAAGCACAAAAACATGATTATAAAACACCCTTGAACACTTAAAAAGCATATTCAAAACATAAAAACGCCGAGGCACTACTGTAGCGCGCACCTCAAGCGCCTGAGGCGGCGCTTCATGTAGTTCAGCGCTTTTTGGCAAAAAAAGCGTTTTTCTAAACGCCTCGAGCCTCAAACGCTTAAAGCGCGCCCAAGGCGCTCTTTTTTAAACCAAGGGCGAAATGTCGTTTTATCTCCGGGGCCATAATTGTTTGAACCTGAATGATACATTATCCTTAGATAGTGTTTTTGAAAATGGTCAACAAACTAAACTCCAATAGTTGGTTAGACATTTAGTATTACAACACTTCGATTACTTCAAACAAAGTTCTTAGTTCTTAGGAAGTAAATTTAGGAAGTTTGTTGTAATAGTATAGTTTGTTTATTGTTGTAATAGTATAGTTTGTTTATTGTTGTTGTAATAATATAGTTTTTTTTTTTTGAAAGGAAAATTTCATTATCACCAAAAAAAAACGCACTAATGGTCCTCAAAACAAGGGCCAAAAGGCGACCAAAAACAACCAAATCAACCCAAAGGGCAAACATACCATCTCGACCAGTCTACATCTATCAAACAAGACCTATTACAAATCCAAAAGAACGACTTATATTTGATAGTTTCAACGATCTCTATAGGTCTCCGAGCTTTATTGTTAAAGATCCGGTTATTGCGCTCGTTTCAAATAACCCACATGGTCGTGTATACAATACCTCGCAGAATTTTCTTATCAGCCTTCGAGGTCAAGTGTGTCTCCGGTATCTGCAAGATATCCAAAACATCAAAGAGGATCGATGGAGGTAACCGGCACCAATTCTCAATTCTGCACCACACTTCTTGCGTGAAACAACAACCCGTGAACAAGTGAAGCACCTAATCTGTCTCATTTTTACAGAAACTGCAGAAAGTTTGCTGGGGACGAACGCCTCTTTTAATTAATTCTGCGATAGTCGGCAAACGATTTAGGACCGCCCTCCACACCATAACTTTACACTTGAGCGGCACCCACACCTTCCATTTAATCTTCTGACCATGACCAGTCGAGTGTGTATCGAGCAATAAACTTTTAGCAGACTTGACACTAAACTGACCGTCCGCCGCACACTTCCATTTCCAGCGATCTGCACCGTCTCTCCAGTTTAAATCATGAATCTCTGCGATGTAACACCCTAACCCGTAATCACGCGATCAACGCCTAATCATACGGGTTTGGACCTTACTTAAACCACTCCCGATTAAAACTTTGGTAAATTATGAAAACCCAACTTAATGAATCCCATACACGTTTAGTTCCAATAAATTTTACATCATTGCTACAAAAAGAATGTATTAAAGTTTGTGTTTTTAACGGGAGTTCCTTAGATTCTAGTGCGGAAGCTTGTATGGGTGATCGGGTGTGTTCGGCTCTTCTCGCGACTTGATCCTTGCTCCGGGACTTCCTTCACTTGTTTACCTAGCACCATTTCACAAAAATGGTTAGTGGGTTGTCAATGATACATTTAAACTAGTACGGTATTCGTTACACGTTGATACGGAACGAACCAGGCCAAACGGCCCTTTATCGGGAGAACAAACTGCTGCAACTTATGCGCAGCAGCTGTTCGGATCGCTTTTACCCCTTCTAAACCCCAAAATCTGACTTCGACTTTCAAATGAGAACTGTTCTACGCTCCGAGAGCTTTCCAGGCATATAAAGAACACCTCCTAAGGATTTTTCTACGATTTTATACGCAATTTTAAAGTTCGTGCTGACGTGCAGGTCAAAGCGCGCGGCCGCTCGGCCTCTGTGAGCGGCCGCTCGAAGCTTCTGAGGTGAATTTGGTGATTTTTAAGCATGGGAATCATGTCGCAACCGCATTTGATGATTCCCGAAGCCTAAGTAATGACTTGCCGACTAAATAAACCTTTGTTTGACTGAAATTATGGTCCGGTTTATGTCGCCATGATCCGGTTCTTAGTTTTGAATGTTTATGGCGACTTTTACCCAATTTGACCCATTAAGGCCTTAATTCAAACAAGGCACTTTTGACCACTTAAATTGCATACCGTTTGAGTTGTCAAGTCATTAGACACTTGATCAACAAAAGCGTTTATCCGATTTGTTTCATTATGACTTTGTTATTAGATTTATCCTTTAGTAAATCTTTATAAATTCCCAAAATGCCCCTCCTAGCCAAATCTTTCGATTTAGCCATTCATGGCGACTCTTCTTGATTCAAACCCATTGTTTTGGACTCAATGACTTGTTTAAAAACTTCTAAGTCCATACGGACTTAGATTTTCAACATTTCTCAAGATTGTTCTAATGTGGTCGATTCTAAGCGCCTTAGCGCGCATTAGACATAGTTATGGAAATAACTTACTTGATTTGCACCCACACTTCATGTGGGTACTTTATCACCTATGTTGCTTCGCCCGAAGGCGTTTATTTGACTACGGACTTACCGGGTGGCCTTGACCCATATCCATACCTTGTGTTTATCCTCCATGATTCTTAACATCAAGAATGCACGCGCAATTGCATCTACCTGTATGCTTTCTAAATAGACAACGGTAATTTCTCGGAACTCAAATGGCAATAACTTGCCATTTGACCCGTTTAACTTTATGAATCTTAATGCTTGGAATACAAGCATCAAGTGTTGGATTCACATGGTGAGGACATCACCATTTGACCCGTTTAGACTCCTAGTTCATAATGCTATGTTACCCAAGTTTTTATCTATGGTTCAAGTGAAACAAACTTGACCCGTTTAACATCATGCTTAACGACTCCATTCAATTGGTTTAATTTGGATTAAAACATCATTTCTCACATATCTTTATTAGTTGACCCGTTTGATGGATTTCTCCATTTGGTCATAACTCATTATCTCGATTAAGGTCATAAACCACATTTTGTATTGAGTGCACATAAGGCAACTCACTTAATAGGTTCTACCCCTCGGGGTTTATCTTTACCTCACACTCAAGATTTGAAACTAATGTTTATAACAATTTAAGCTATGTTATAGTATATTGGTGTAAGTAAAACTTACCTCATATCCATTCTTGCTTCCATGCGCATTGAGCTTGCATCCGTTTGACTCGTTTGCACCCCTAGTTCTTGTACCTAACTTAGGGACATGTCAAACCTTGTTTTGTTAGAATACATTATATGGATTTCTTTCATTATCCATGGCATTCATGTATTCATTTTACCTCTAGCTCAACCTCACATTTCAAGTATTCATGTTTAAACATGTTTACACATTTATTTCCTCATTCAAGCATTTTATCAAACACTTGGTGTGCACTCACCAATTCAATTGATTTTCATGAGTTTTAAGTTAGCCAAAGCATACCCATTTAGCTAAACATCACCATATCATGTTATCTAGACTTCTTAGTCTAATTTCTCATATTAACAACTCCTAAGAGTCACAAAGATTACTAGATATAAGTTGATTCAACCTAGAGGTTAAACCCCAAAATTCTACACATATCCATAAGCATATGATCAAAATCAAATACACATATTAGTGTGATTTGTAACCGGATTATACATGTTTAAGGCTCCCCAAGACTAGGGTAACCCATATTAACCATCAATTCCACGTTTTTATCAAAACCCTAAATCTTCATAAGAATCAAAAACGAATTATGGCATAAATTTCGGCCAAATAAAGGTACCTTGTTGTAGTTTAGGACCCATATGACCCGTTTCTTGCTCATGAACTGAAAGCCCCTTGATTTTGGCTTGGATTGAGCTTGAGCTTGAGGTTTAGGGTTTGGTTGTTGGAGGAGATGATCTCCTGATCATCACACACGACACACACACACTTTGTGTGTGTTTTTATTGTTTTATTATTATTAATAAAACCCACTTTGTCATTTGGCAGCAATGGTCCCTCAAGTTTTAGTCTCGTTTTGCTTTTAGATTATAACATTAACTAGATTAGTATCTTGTAGTGGGTTTTAGTCTCGTTTTTATTCGTTGACTAAAACAACCACCGCTAAATTCGCTTTCGATACTCTATCAATTACGCCTAATGGGGTATTTAGGCGAAACAAGATTTCGGGGTGTTACACGCAAGGAGCTGGAAAAGCTCATTAACTTCTGCAGCTGTATTTGGTATTGATATCCAATCCCATGAGAGGTTCTTATCGTTACCATTCACCATAATTCTGTCACCCACTTTGACCCATTTGTTTCGCTCGATTTTAAAAAGATTCGGATAAACCAAACGAAGTGGCTCATCTCTAAGCCATTGATCACCCCAAAAGCTGACAGACTTTCCGTTTCCAAGATCACAGCTGAAACACGAATTGAGAGCATATCCGTGATGGGTAATTTGTTCTCCAACTTTCACAATCCATTTCCAACATCCGCTCGAAGAAGCACTACAAGGTAGTAACGCCCAAGGTCTACTATTACCATGACAACCGATAATAATCTTTTTCCACAACCCATTATCTTCGTTTTTGAATCGTCAAGTCCATTTTAAAAGGAGCGCATCGTTAACATCTTGTAATCTAGATATGCCCAAACCCCCAATCTTTTTCGGGGAAGTGACAATATCCCAAGACACCCAATGGATCTTCTTGTCAACGCTAACGCCCCCCCCCCCCCCCCCCTAAAGAAAACGACGCATGATAACTTCAATCGACTCGATAACGGCTTTTGGAGCCTTATAAAGAGAAAAATAGTATACGGGTAGGCTTTCTAACACCGATTTAATAAGGATAATACGCCCTCCAATTGAAAGATTCTTTGCTTTCCAAGAAACAAGCCGCTTACTAATGATATCAACAACCGGATCCCAATTACTAACCCGAGACATCTTCGCTCCCACTTGGATACCAAGGTACGTAAACGGAAAACCACCTCTTTTACACCCAAGAAAACCCATCATATCATCTACTTCGGAATTTTCCACACCAACCCCAAAAATATTAGATTTATGGAGATTAATGCGAAGCCCCGAGCAAATATAAAAAATACGAAGCACTCTAGCAATACCTTGGATATTTTCTTTAGACCACTCTCCCATAATCAACGCGTCGTCCGCATAGAAGAGGTGGGTAAGCTCCATATCACCACTCGCCAAATTAACACCTTTAATGACACCGAGAGACTTAGCTTTATCAAGGAGCCACGACAATGCTTCCATCACAATTAAGAAAAGAAATGGTGACAAAGGATCCCCTTGCCTTAGCCCCTTTTCACATCCAAAATCGAAAGTTGGCGAACCATTAACTAGAACCGCGGCTCTGGATGAATGACATATCCCCTTAATCCAATCGCACCATCTAGGGTGAAACCCCATTTGGGACATAATAGAGAGCATAAAATTCCAATTAACATTGTCGTATGCTTTTTCGAAGCAATCTTTAATAAAAACGCCTTTTTCTCTCTCTTCTTCAGACAATCAATAACTTCATTTACCACTAGAGGGCCATCCAAAATAAACCGGCCCGATATAAAAGCGGATTGAGAATCGGAGATAATGCGACCCATCACTTTTTTAAGCCGACTAGCAAGGATTTTAGAGATAACCTTACTAATCAAACCTATCAAAGTAATAGGCCTATAATCTCTAAGACCCAAAGGCGTTTTAGTCTTCAGGATTAAAGTAATGAAAGACGAGCCGCACCCCGGACTAATGGAGCCTGTGCCGTGAAAGTCCATCATAATCTTTTCAAAATCACCTTCTAAATAATTCCAAAATCTTTTCACGAAACGGAAATTAAAACCGTCCGGACCCGGGGCCTTATTAGAGCCACACTCAAAAACGGCGTTTTTAATCTCTTGTCTTGAAAAAATACCCACCAAATCATCGCATTCCTGCTGTTCCAGCTTACGAATACTAGGACAAACAAGCAAGGGCCGAACATAATTCTGTTCTTGGAAATGACATTTAAAAAATCGCCTAACCTCCTTTTTAATTAATGTTGGAGTAGTGACCCACTCCCCGTTAATCATAATACCCGGAATTGAGTTCCTAGCCTTTCTCCCGTTAACCACGTTATGAAAAAAATTGGTATTTTCGTCACCCAATGCGGCCCACTTGACTCGGGATTTTTGTTTGATGTCGCTTGCCTTTAGGCTCTCTATTTCTTCCAAGGCTTTATTGCACTCCGTCCAAATCCACATGTCTTCGTCTTTCAAAGCATTATTTTCCATTTGAATTTCTATATCATCTTTCTCTCTTCTAAGGCAAGCCTCCTCCTCCATTTCTTGAGCACTGTATCTTTTGAACCAATCCCTTAAGTATCCACGAAGTCTTTTTAACTTATTGAGCAAATTATAGTCTGACTTTCCATCATCCTCCCATTCTTCAAAAAGGGATTGAATAACCTGCACACAACCCGGTCTATCCAACCAAGAGTCAAAAAGCCTAAAAGGCTTGGGCCCAAAGTTAGAATCTTTAATAGAAAAAACCAAAGGGGAGTGATCCGAGCATTGTCTTTCAATGGCCCGGACGCATGCATTCGGCCATTTATTAAAAAGATTGTCACAAACCAAAAACCGATCGATCCGACTAAATTTACATACACCTTTTCTAGCGGTCATGCATGTAAATTTTAGCCCTTTCATATCATATTCCCGCAACCCGGCTTCATCTATAAAACAATTAAAATCTCGAGCACAAACCGGGTCGAAACCGAATTTTTTCTTTCATCTTTTTCTCTAACCGCGTTGAAATCTCCGAACACAACCCACCAACCTTGATGCCCATTCATCAGATTATAAAATTTTGACCATAAGGACCTCTTACTTTCATTGGATTGAAGAGCATAGACATTGACAACATTCAAACGAATCGCCCCATCCAAAATAGTACCCGCCACATGTAAAAAATTCCGGTCTTTATTCACCACCTCTTTAGAAAAAACTTTTGGATCCCACATGCTAATTATACCACCCGAGTTACCACAGGCGTCAACGACCTCATACTCACAACCCAAACCTCCCCAATAATTAGAAACCAAAGAAGGGGAAATATTACTAACCATTGTTTCTTGCATACCAATAAGAGAAATCCCATGAACATTTTTAAGATTTTTGATCCATCCCGCTTTACCACGACCTCCAATCCCACGAATGTTGATAGAAAGACAATTCATTCCTTACCCACTTGTACACCTTCGGAAAGAATCGAATCCTGGACTAACTTGTTGGAGTTATGAAGATCAACACCGAGTTTGCTTCCCAAAATGACCGTGGCCTCAATCTCGTTGACAAAGGTTGCCGAAGTATAATCATCGAGTATTCCCCTTCTGTCCTCCCTAGTCTCAACGCCACAAATTGGATGGGTATTGAGATCAAAACTATCAACCCCAACTTGGGCATCATGCTGCTCACCTTGTACATTTTGATCCAGGCCTACAATGAATCCACTCCAAATAAATCCTCTTGGCACTTGGTCTTTTTACCAGCCTTAGTTTTTTCTATGCTACTAGAATAAGCCAGATTGGGCCGGCCCACAGTACCAAGCCCAGATTTTTTTTTCCTTTTATTAATCATACCCGATTGGTCCATATTGTCAACTTCAGTTACTAAATTCTCACCAAAGTCAAATTGGTTGCCTGGAACAAAATCTTCCACCCCATTTAAAACTTCCTCATTCCTCTCCATAAAAATCGGAACGTCATTAACTGCATTAAATTGATTAGGAGTTTCCAAACAAACCTCCTCCTCCCTATTCGCCGGAACTGTGACTTCTTCCACCGGAGGGATCACCTCTTCTTCATGACCATCTTTCTCAACTTCCATATTCTCATTCATAGGCTCAGTATCCGAATCCTGTTTAGTTGGAACTTTATAGTATTCAGGCGTCCACGTTCCAGCTTCTTCTTGAACCCAAATAACATACTTTTTATCCCTCCAAACCAGCGAAAACGATTCTCCGATCCTCTTTTCCTCTCCCACTAACACCCCGACATAATCATAAGATAGGTCATCATCAAAATCGGATCTAGACGTCCGATGGACAATCTTACCATAGGAACCGACAACCTCATCAATAACCTCATTTATAATGAGGTGCAATGGAAGACCCGTGATTTTAAGCCAGGCCAAACGTTCAGAGCTGAAAGATTGGCCCATCCACACGTCCAAACTTGCAAACCTGCCAATGATTTCCCTTGCCGCAGCAAGGGCGGAGCAAGCCTTCTGTTCGTTCTCGAAGGAGATCAACGTAGAGAGACCTCCTAAATACTGAATCTTGCACATACCAGAACAAATGTCATCCATAATCACATGAATACTCTTAAGAGCATCCAAGTCGATCATACGAGCCACCACCGCCCTACCATGCAAATTCCTGAATGCTTCGATATCGTTTTTAACCGCCAACGATTTTTGTTCACCCACCGAACTTGACTTACCCGTAAGGGTATCCGTGAAGGATTTGGAACCATCATAAAACGACTTAGGGTTCCAAGTCGTCTGACTGGCTCCATGCTGTTGATTCTTGTTACTGTTAACGTAGTGATCGGCTTGTATTTCACCTTCCTCCAAAGTAAATCTAGCGATGTTTGCCCTTAACCAACAATCCCCCATACGAGTTTTGCAAATCAATCTAACCAACTCGTTGCTATCTTTAACATCGAGGAAGGATACGAACCCAAAACGATTACCATATTTGTCACGTTTCCCAGTGATATAGAGATCATAGATATCACCATACGAACGAATAAAACCCTAGAGATCTTTGCCGCTGCATTTTTCTGGTAGATTAGAGATAAAAACCATAGTAATTCTTGGTAAAATTTTTGCCGGAAAGTTGGGCTGCCGGCGAGACATTCCTAGAGAGCTTTTTAGTTAAAGGATAAGTTAATAATATAGTTTGTTTAATGAAATATTTACTTTAATATAAAAAACAAAATTTAAACATTCATTGCATTAATAAAATTACTTCGATTACTACAAAGGTTTAATAAACTACAAATTAAGACGATCTCTCATCATTTGCCAGGCAGACACATGTTTAAATTCTTTGCGCTCCCTATTTTTATACTGTCTTTTTGAGTGTCTAATTGACACGTCTTCGGGCATGTTAGAGGGTACCTCCTGAAGTGTCCGGTTGTGGTACTCGTTGAAGATTTGACACTTCGTGGTCAAATCGGTCAACTTCCGGCTAAGGGACTCGGTTGTTCGGTCTGACCCTCCAACCAGCCGATTGTACTCGTGCAATATACGGAACCATTTGTTGGTTTGGTGGGTGCTTTCTTCGACATGGCGCCATGCTGCAATCAGTGCAATTTCCTGTTCTTCGGTCCATCGTTGCGGTGCCATTTGGATGAATTAGACTGTGGTGGTGGACGGTGGTGGTGGGGTGGTGGATAGTGTTAGACGGTGGTGGGGTGACAGTCTGACGGGAATGGGACGGAGTTTGTGACTGAGAACGGTATTTATAGGGCTGAGCTAGACAACCGAAGCGTCGGACTATTCATCGGGACTCACCGGACTCATGGGGAAATGTGACCCGTCTTGGGAGACGGTTGAACCGAAGGCCAGCCGGCACGGGGAAATGTGAACCGTCTTTTGAGACGGTTGAACCGAAGGCCAGCCGGCATGGGGAAATGTGAACTGTCTGGGAGAGAATTCTGACCCGTCTGGAGAGAGACGGTACAGCCTCGGGATCAGAGACGCCACGTGTTGGTTGGCCACTCGGAGACGGTTCAGACACGTTGGGAGCCGTGTCCCGTCTCTCCAAAGAGGGGGGAGAGGGTTATTTTTGCAAATCACTCGGTCAACGGGCTATTTTGGCCATTTTCCCTTACATATATGTTATTGTTGACTCGTGATGTTTACCTTAAGTAAAACTTTGTGTATTATTAACAACTTTTACCCCGAACCAAGATGGTCAATTTTTTTGA